>JAYDZK010000271.1:12075829-12110646 GCA_034509185.1 Euphonia xanthogaster | reverse complement strand
GGGGAAGAGGAGGGGCAGGCACTGATCCCTGCTCTGTGGTGACAGTGACAGGGCCTGAGGGAATGGCCTGAAGCTGCATCAGGGGAGGTTTAGGTTGGAAATGGTTCTTCACCAGAGGGTGGTTGGGCACTGGAAGAGCTCCCCAGCACAGTGGTCACAGCACCAAGGCTGACAGAGCTCACAGAGCAGTTGGACAGTGATCTCAGACACAGGGTGTGACTTTGGGAATGTCCTGTGCAGGGTCAGGAGTACAACTTAGTCATCCTGGTGGGTCCCTTTCAACTATTCTGTGATTTTATAATTTATATTCTGTGATTTTATAATTTAATCTATGTCTAGGTTTTGATTGGTTTAGGGAACAAACAAAATATTTCATACCATGGGAAATCTACAACTGGGCAGGATGTCCATAATGGTATGTACATTTCTTGTGGCAAGAGGAGCTGATTCAGATTTAGGTATTATATGTTCTTGAGTCTTTGAAAGCAGCATGTATTAAGTACCTCAACTGAATGACATACCAATAAGTGCTTCTGGAATAATTTGTCTTCACACAGGTCTCATAATAGTCTGTAATATTTACAGATTTTCTTATGACCAAAACTATAGATTGTGATTCATTTTGCCTCTGTGCTTGTTTATAAATTGCCCTCAAGTGCCTGAAGACACATAAGTCCCAGTCTGACCAGAATCTCATTATATTAACTGCTGAAGACTTGATGTTTAGATCGAGTAAATACTTAAAAGATACAAATTGTCTCCTATTATGCATGGTTCCCCATTCCCTCTAAACAGACAACTGACGTGGTACTGAGCTCTTCCTGCATAGGCTTCTGAGTTCTCCACACCACAACTGTGGATTTAGTGAAATCTGTGTGGCTTGTTAGAGAACTTCTGTACTTAATGAGCGAAGAATCTTTCTTCTAGAAAAGAAGATTCTTCTAGATTATTTTTCTGAAGTAAAAATTAAGTCATGTGAATGCCATCATGGAAGAGAGAAGTAGTCTTCCATGCACCTTCCATATATCTATGGAAGAGAGAAGTAGTCCACAGTCCAGGTGATTCCTTACTGTCCTACAGCAGTGCTTGCAGGTGTTGAGCTGCAGATACCATAACTTTTTTAAAAATTGTGATCTGCCAGTTTATTTTTGTCTTTCTGATGCTTTGTTACTGAATAACGTTGAAACGTGATCTTCAAATCTGCAACCTTGGAACCATGGGGACTCTAAAATGCCTTTAAAAGCACTAGCAACTCCAGCTACGTAAAGAAAACTAATGCTGCTCCAGTAGGCAGAATGGGATTTTTTTCCCATATATTCAGTATGCAGGAAGCTCTCCATGAGATATATGGGCTTGGTTAATTACCATCCACTCTGTACCTTTTTCTTCTTGAGCAAAGTGGTTTCAAAGTCAGTGAGCAAGGCCTTATCTCGAGGCCTATACCCTACCAGATAGGGTTCAAGCCAGAATGTGGCATACAAATGACTGTGTGTGACATCCTATTGCACACAGAGAAGAGGGAGATGTATACTTGCATATTGCAAGCTATTTCTGTGGTTATCCAACCTTGAAGACCTAGCACATTCTAATGGAAAAGCGTTCAGGTGGCAAAGATCTTTTCATGCTGCATTCAGAGCAGAATTGGTAACTTCTGATTCAAGGCTATTTGTGTGTGGAACAGCTTCTGATTGCTACATCATGTTTGTGATAAATTTAATTGAAGCAAATGTTTCAGCTGAGAATAAATATAGGTACCTTGCTCATTTATGAGAAGTGTCATTCAGCTGTTTTAATATTAGGTTGATTGCAGCAACTGCATGACAGATGATTAGTTGGCAGAAAACTTTTGAATGACAGTTTTGGGACTTTCTATGTGATATTCTGGAATTCTGCATGATATATTCCTGATCTTCTCATGTACATATTTCAGAAGTATTTTGAATGTATGCTGATTGCTCTTTACTGTGTATCCTTGCTTCCAAGAACTTCCAAAAGCTGTAGTCAATGAAGTTCATTAACATGGAAAGTTCTCCTGCAACTCTTTTGGGGAAGTGGAATGACTTTTTGAAAGATAATGGTGGAGCAATTTGGAAAGCACTGAGACAAACAAGGAAAGCACTGAGGAAAACAAGAGTTGTTACTTTTCTGTATTTGAGTGTGTGACTAGTAAAAAGAATTGCTAGTAGACAAAAAGTTAGGAGAAAGAAATCCCAGATTCTCTTGCATATGTCAAACTATATGTCAAAAGTAATTGTATGGTGAGATGGGAAATGTATAAGGTTTTTTTAGACAGAGTAAATTAATTTGGAAACTTAGCATAGATTATGTTTCTGCATGGGCTTGACCTGCAGTTTTTCCAGAGAACACACGTGAATATGGTTATACCAATAATGCTGATAAGGAAGGAAGAAATGCTATGGTGTTTGGGGATGGCCAGCATTAGTGCTCAGTACCTAAAGCATCTGACCCTTATATTACTCTCCATAGAGGGTTCATGCAGTGTCTCTGCCCTGGAAATATGCAGAAAAGACATAGCTAAAGAATATAGAAGGACACAGAGGTCTGGAACAGAGAAACTCCTAAGACATCATGCAGTAGTCTGTGTGAATCCACTCAACCTCTTAGAAGTTTAACAGAATAGTCTTTTGCTATGCTTGCTGTCAAAAGACACAGCTTAGCATCAAAATGACTGTCCCTGCTTGTGAGGTTCTCCAAAAAACTAAGTCAAGTGGCACTATCCACTCAGAGTTCACAACTTTGTCCTTGTGCAAATGTAATACTCCCTGGGAACTAATCTTTGAGTGGTTTAAAAGGGGAAGTAGTCCTGGCTTGTCACTAGAATTTTAGTCCAGGCTACAAGATTTTCTAAAAAATAAACAAATGAAAATGCTGCAAGCTTGCACAGACAGTTAATTCTTAGCCAGAGAAAGAAGACATCATTTGCTTTGGGCTTTTGCTTGTTCTTTCTGACTTCGAGAGAACCTCAAAAACAGTGGTACTGAGTATGAGAGAGAGGGTGAAAACAGCAAGTCAGAACATGCCTATTTGTAAGATATTTTAGGTGCATCTGTCTGCTTGTGAACAGTCTAAATTTGCTTGTGTGGTATGCACATTGCAACAGTCTGAAGGGGCTTTAAAAAGTTCATCTGTGAGAGATACCCAGTTCTTTTAAATGCTTCCCTAATTTAAAACTAGTACAGTCTTTTGGATGGAATTTTAAAGTATGTCCAGTGTGTTTCTGTGAATTGTTCCTGAAGACCAAGTTACATTTTTTGGAGGGAACCATTGTTGTATAATTTCTGAACTGTAGAGCTGATGATTTTAAAATTTAAATTGTTACAGTTTTTTCTTTTGTTTGATGTCTGTTAGAAAGAGAGGCATTAATAGATTGGTAATGATGGCACTTGAATTAGGAGATGGATTACTACACTAAGGGTTTTTAATTATCACAACAGCAGTACTTTAAACCAATTTTCAAACAGTAGACAATAGTGTAAGTGTTGGCATCACTGTTACAAATTCACCTGGTGGTCAGTGATTCTGACTTCAGACAGATCAGTCCAGAGCTATTTTTACAGATCTCTAAAATAGAATAAATAAATACATTTTCACTAGCACTGTCCATGGATTTAATTGTGGGTTTTCTTTTTTGGAGAGAATGGAGCTGAAATTGGTCTTAGGAGTGGCACAGCAGGATTTTGCAGCTCTTTGGCTCTGATTGCACCAATATGGCACTGCTTGGCACTGCTTAAACAATAGACCATAAAAAGGAAGCTGGCAATAAAATTTCAGATTTGCTTTGATTTTCTCTCTCCATATTTTCCTAGCCTTGTTTTAGAAAGACATAATGCTTTTGGTGGCATCATATAGTTGCAGTATTGTGATTTAAATAAGTATTTGACATGCTAATTAACTAAACACTACACTAGAAGTGCACCATGACTTATGAGTCATCTCTGAGAAATACTTAATCATGAGAATTTTAACAGGATATCATTGTTTTCTTTGTACATGCTTTGTAAAAAATAACTGTGGTGTTAGGTGGATGGGGCTTCTTGGAAAATCAATTTGTACCTTGTATTTTGTTTTTAAGAGGGATAAGAAAAGATATCTAAGTCCTAAAGAAGAGAAAAATTAATTATTTTATTTGAGATATAACTGCTAATTCTCTTGCATGAGATACTTCTTAGGGGGTGTTTTTGCATCTGAAAATAAATGCTCAGGGTTTAGACATGAGATATTGGAATCTAGACACTAAGTTCCAAATTTGGGAGAGTTGGATTTTCGAAATGCAGATTATCAACCCCTGTTATTTGCCCAAAATTCTTGGTGAATATGGTCTCTCTCTCTTTTGCTTTCAATAGGCTTTTGAGGTGTAGTCTTACCCTTTGTGCATATCTAAGCTGACACTGCTTTTCATTTCATTTCTAAATACATTTTGCATTTGCCTTGAAGGCTGCACGTTCAGGCGGGAGTTAGAATACATGTCATGCTCCACATTCAGCAAACTTCTGGGGAGAACAGCTTTTACACAAGAAATAGCTCTGCTGAACTGAGAAGCAAAAGTCCTGCATGTATTTTTCATAAAAGAAGCAAACATTTTGAATTACCTTTTTTTGTTGTTTTTTTTTTTTTTTTTTTTGGTTGGGGTGTTATTTTTATGTTTGGTTTGTTTTTTTTTTCTCCTTTTGATAGGAAATTACCAGATACAATCAAAGCCTTGCAATAGCTAACCTCCTGTGTGTGATTGCTGTTATGGCAATAACTGTCTTTTGTAATAATAAAGTATTTCTCTCAGGGAGCCTTTTTGCAACTTATGCAATGCTGGGAGAAATTAAGTGTTGCTCCTGGCTGAGGGAGGGTGCCAGGTTCAAGCACTTCTCTAACAGCCTTCGGAAACTTTTAAAAAGCCTTTTCCACACTTGAACATGTGTGGAAAAACAGTTTGTGAGTTTCCCATCACAGTCACATACTTCCTGAAAGAGCCATGAAAAAGTTTGTGTGAGCTCAAGGTCCAGGTATGAAAATGAGCAACAAATTTGGATTAGTAATTTGTCCTAGCTAACAAATCATATGGTGCTACAAAAAGATAATTTTTTCTTGGGGTTTGGTAGATTAATTATTGGTATAAAGCATTCTGTAATGTGGCTTAGCCAAATTAAAAATTAGCATTCCTATCTTTTCAATTAATTAATAGATCTTATTTCAAATCCTCATTTTCCTCACTCATAGAAAATATTTAAGTATGACTGCTTAGATTTTATAGAACAGAACACCGACTATGAGTGTAGATACATTGATTTTAGTATATTAGAATTAGTAATTGTTGGCATGATCTTCATGTGTGTTTGGAAATAAACTAAAATTTCCGGCTTACAAAACACGGACCACATTTTTAACAATGAAGCTCTTTTCTCCATTCTGTATTGCTTCTGTTGCCCTTAAGATATTGGGGTGAAGGAATAAAGTAAATTCCATCAGCTAAAAATAACAAAGATAACAGAAACACATAAATCAAGTATAAATAATAGCAGCAAAAGTGAACAATAAAAACAATTGTTTGTATCTAACAGCAGAAGGGAATAAAAACAAAGCAATGAAATATCTTTTAATGGTTTTGAATAATTATTACTCTTGTTTAACTTTACTCTTGTTTAATTTTACTCTTGTTTACGGTTGTTTTTTAAATATTGGAAACTTTTGATACACACGAATGGCATATTTTTTGAGAATCACACCAATATTTTGTATGTAAATTGAAGTAAATTAGAATGTGTATTTCAAGTCCTAGAGACTCTCATACTCGGCCGTAACAACAAAATAATTATTTGATCAATTAACAAATTGAGTTGCAAATGGTTGAATATTGTTGTTAGGCTTAATCCTCATGTGATTTCCAGTACTGCAGTGGTTAATGACAGTTTAATCTTTGTTTGCTGGTTTGTTTTATTCAGGTTTACAATTATGAAGGTGTACCCTTCGTATTTATGTTCCCAGAAATACAGTTAAGTTAAATAGCCTCATGAGCATCAAAATATAAGGCTCTTTTAATGAAAAAATTTATGCTTTACAAGACTTTAAACCATCACATATAAAGTGTTTGTAACACCAAAGTCTTTAAGTTGCACTTAGTAAAGCATTAATTGGCATATCCTAATTGAGTAGTTACAAATGTGTTGTGTGACACTCAAAGCGTTTATATGCTGGGAGTGAACCTGGGTTGTTGTGGTTTGACTTTTTTCTTTTTCTTTTTTTTTTTTTTTAAACTCATTTTCCAGTGGACTGAATATATTAGTGATGAATGTGCTGTGAAACTAACTGTTTGTTTCCATGCTGGAAAAGTTTCATGGCTCCAGCAATTGCTAGCCATTTTACCACACAGCATCCATCATTTTGTCAAAGTTTTAATGTTTTGTAGTGAACCACCTAGGAAAGAAAGGCAGAGAAAAGAATGACAAAACAGCCCAATTCTTTCATTCCATGCCAAAAAACTGACTGAAGTTTATCCCTGTTTGCCCTTGGAACAATTAATGTGACATTTTCCTGAATGCCATACTAAATTTGATTGTCAGTTATTGAAATATATGTTTAAATCAGCAGTGATGCAACTCCAAATGCTTTTTTCATTAATGTCATTGAAGCCTTAACGCACTACCTTTGACACATAACAGAATTAGAAAGCCTTTTGGACCATTTGGCTGAAGTTGTGCCCTCACTACAGTATCTCAGTTTGCTTGGAAACATTGCTTGCCCAAATGAACTGGTCTGCAAAGAAAAGGATGAAGATGACTACCAGAGATACAGGTTAGTGTTTTCATTTGTGGGTGTGATAAAGCATAAAAGTTTTGTTTTACTACTGGAAAAATACTAAACTAAAATCAACCCAGAGTCTCAAACAAACATCTACTCTATTTTGAAAGCACTGTAATGTTCTGCCATGAAACACTTGGGAATTTGAGTAGCCCCCATTTCAGTGAGATCATACTCAGGAACCCTGTTTCAAGAAACATTTCAGTGCTGTGTAGCTCATGTCTGAGTTGAGCAGGTGTGCACAGGATTTCCTGAAAGTGAATATTCATATACCTCTACTAAAGGCGTTTCCTTTTTTAAGGCCAAGATAAGGCAAGGTTTGCATACACTAAGGTGAAAGGCAATAAAAAAAGAGAAAAAAAATCACTGAGATAGCCAGTTGGCTTGTCTTCTGCTCATGTTTGATATGGTGCTAAGTTGCTTCTACTGTAGTTATCAAGGGACTATTAAGACAGAATAAATGCTGCCTCCTATATTGTGCTGCTTCACTTCAGAGCAGTTACATTCTAATTAAAAAAAACCCCAAACTATCTTTATAATGTAATGTCAGTGAGCTAGATTACACAAGGGGTCACGTGAAATTTAATATGGAGACTTGATAAAATACTGTAAGTCCAACTGAAATGTTGCTAAAAGTTGTAAGGATTATTTTTAAAAAACCCAGAAATACTCGTAACCGATGATGGTTATGAGTATAGATCCATGACTTATGGAATGTCTGCTAAGTGATGTAATTTTCAGAGCTACAACCTTAAGACAGGTGGGACATTGATTTTTCAGGAAAAGAGGCATTAGATGTATTTTTCCTTGCTACCACCTGAGGCATCATTTCAGTCCTTGTGTGCTGGCGCTTTTCACATTGGCATTTGGAGGCGGGTCGGAGCCAAGCAGTGCTGGTCACCTTGCCTTGCAGAGCCTGAGCTTGCTTTTTATTAGGATCATCCACAGTATTCTGAGTTATATAATAAACTCTGATCTTATCTTCAGGTGATCCAAACTGTGCTCTAGGAGTTAGGATAAAACAATACAAAGTTGAGGAGACTAAAAGCAGTTTTGTGGGGAATTTATGGGCTTGAATTCGTTGCATTCAGAAATGGTGAAGGTTTAACAGCAGCACAACTGTCCCAGATGTGCACATATACTTTTTAGTTTGTTTCATATTTTTCAGAAGGATTTCTAGGTTGTCACACTTTCACCTTTTAATGATTCCACTTTTGAATCCAGCTTAGCATTTTGGTTTTCATGGAGTACAGCAGCCTAGGTTTAATAAAATATTTTCCCATTGCTTTCACACTTAAGTGGAAGGTATGCCTACTATCCAGCTTACAAGACTATAATAGTGCTGTCTCTATGTAAATTTATGTGACATGTGCTCTAGAAAATTGCTTAAAAGATGAATGATATTTCTACAGTTTACTGTTTTTCACTTTAAGTATGTTTTCTGACAATATGTCTCCTATTAATCATTTAAGCAAAAGTAGTATGTTAAAGGAGCCATTCAGAGGCAAGAACCCATGGTTCATTTAGTGCTCTCTGAAAAAATTCCTTATTGATTGACATCCTCTGTGGTTATGTGATGTAATATTTATAATATGTCACAGAGCCATACATCAAAGCAAGCACGTCCCTTGTTTCATTTCAATGCAAAAATGGTGATTTCAGAGTGGTCAAGGTAGTTTTAGGTCAGATCGTGGTAAACCACGATGTCAAAGTGTGAAGGGATTCTATTTACGTATTTGCTGGAAACTGCAATTTTGCTTCCATTTTATTTCCTCTCAATTTTTCAAAACCCTGGGTGTTTTTTTCTGGATAAACTAAGTTGATTGAAGTACTTTTAAGAAAGAAGAATGGGCTTCTAATGAGTTGAATGATTTATGGTTCTGCTGCTGTAATGAAAGCTTCCTGATCCTTTTCCGTTATTATTTGTTGCATTATATGTCATGTATTTGCTAGACAGCATTAGATTCAAAACCCAAAACCATGGATCAATCTATTGATCTATCTGCCAATCTTTAGGTGAATATATGTCACCTACATGATGGAACTGGTTACAAGTACTCTTCTAATTTTACTCTGAGTAGCTAATTCAGAGTTTTCGATACGCATTCTCAAGCATCTTGGACACAACTTTTGCCTCTTCCAGTTTCAGCATTTTTAAATTATTTGAAATAGCTTTTTTTCCTAAGACTTTTTTTAGAAATTCATCAGAAACCATCAAAAGATTACATTCATGTGAAGTTGAATTATGTAAAAACTTGAATTAGGCAAACATTGTGCTTCTCCATAACTTTGACTAGCTTTGTTTTGTTCTGAATGGGAACTTGTAAATTTTTGCAGTGACCATTGGAACCAGAGCTTCATTTTTCATTGAGCTTTAATTTTGTTCCTACTGAGTTCAATTAGAGTTCAGACTATTTAATTCCTCAACCAGAAAGAGAAAGGTGGTAGAAATCAAAGCTTTACTTAATCTTCTAATTCCAACAAACTGAAAAGATCTGCTAACCCCCCAAAATCCTAATGTTAAAAAATGTGGAAAATAATTTTTTTTTTAAATTCACGGTCCAGCAATTCACAATGATCATAAAAACAGAGGCTAAAAGTAATATTATTTACTTTAAAAATAATTAGGTTTATCAAAAATACTTGGAAAATTACAAAAGTATGCTTTTGGTCAAGAAATTATGATCTGGTTCTTCAGATGATCCATTGGTATACCATTTCAATAATTTCATTACTAGAGCTCTTTTCTAGTCTTACATTAAAACTACATTTTATACTGAAACATTATTCTGTTTTTTTTTCCTCAAAGTAGTTATTTTTTGTCTAAGAACCACAGCAACTTTTGAATGAGAGTTTTTTACGGAAGAAGAAAAGAGTTTTTTTGCCATCCCTGCTATTCCTTCTTACACTTTAAATGTGTAGGAGAACAGATTGATGAAAAAAATCTCTGGGTTATTGGAATTTTTGCTTGGACAAAAAAAGAAAATGGAAAGTTCCCTTCTGTAATATTTTTATAGGCAAACCTATTTGGTTCATTTTAATGACTCATGTTTTTTTTCCATCGTTGTTAAAATGGCTTTAGTTTCTTACTACTAAAAAATAATCTTTAAGTTCTCTTTATCTTATTTTTGAAGCTTTCTGTATTTGGATTAATATTTTGCAAAGGTATATTTTGGTGGTGAGGGCAAGGGAAAGCAGAATATCTAATATGTAATGGTGATAGGAAAATTTAAAAGCTTTTGGCTACAATAGGAAGGAAGAAACAGAGAAAAATAGGTTGCAAAACAGTGTCCTCTAAAATAACCTAGTTTCTAATCTCTGCTTTGAAGATTGCGGGAAAACAAAGGTCATGACCCAGAGATCAAAGTAGCAGAAGTCAACACAGTAATTGCTGGTTGCTTCTGTTGTACTCACAGTTGGTCAGTCCTGTGGGTGTATTGTTTGCAGGGAAAACTTCAAACGTGGTGTTAGTGGACTGTGAAAAATCATCTGGGTCACAATGTATTACAAAGCATTTGTGAATTCTGCAGGTGACCTCACCTATTTTCATTAAAGTGATATGATTGTGAAGAATTCATGCCATGTGTGAAGTTTTTGGTGCTTGTTCATTCTTCTTTGCTCCTTATTGACATTTCCTGGAATGATGCATTCATTAAATGCTGTTGACATGGAAACAAGGGCAAGTGGAAACAAATGCCAGAGTTTATTTTAAATTAGCTTAAAGGTACATGCACTAGATAGGCTATCTTTGGCTGAGGGAGCAAATGATGATAACCTTATGAAGTCCTCTTAAGATATAACAGCAAGAAAGGAAGTGTGTGTGTTTGTATGGATTAACTTTTCAAGCTAAATCAGCTATTCCCATCCCATGGTTTTGATTGTGAGAAATTATGGGTCTTCTAGCATTTTCAGTGTTCTTGCAGTTTCATTTTGTTTTATCGTGGTTTTGTTTTATTTATTTTTTCTTTTTAATGCTGGAGGATTTGCTTTTCTATTTTAAATAGTCTTGTATTTGGATGGTGATATATATTTATATGTTTAATAAGTAGTAGCAGACTAGAAATCTTCACTCTGTAATGAAAAGAGTGCTAATATATAATGATGAGTACCAGTGAACTTACTGTTGAGGCTCTCTTTAAGCAGGAGTGATTGAAGTCTGTGGTCATTCTGTATATGTTCTTCATCAACTTAATTAGGTGATTAGGGTATTCCCTTACATCTATGAACCTGTGCTACTTCAGTGTTTGAGTGAAACCTTGTCATCTCACCAGTACCTGGAAGGAAAAGTGTGCTTGAAAGACATCAAATGGCCACACCAGGTCCATCTGAGACTGGGCACTGGAAGGGTTCATGAGCAAGAACAATTACCATGTTTTTGTTCAGCCAAATAAATCAAAGTCCACAATACCCAATTTGTCTGTACTGACACAGTAAATCGAGGCAAAACTATAATTACTGTTACACATACAGAGGAAGATTTTTCTAATTCGCAGAGTTGTTTGCTACACTGAAGAAGAACAGACCGTGTTAGAACATTGGGAAGTGGTGTGGATTTCCACGTGACTTGCAAGCCCCTCAGAATTACATGGTCATCACCCAACAGTGCCAAGGCTGCTCAGGGTCTCATGTGATGCTTTAACAAACCTCATGCCAGCATCCTGGCCTCTCTTCTGGAAGATGCTGGTTTAAGTTTATGACCTGTCCTCCTTATCTGTGTATTTAACAAATGTCTTTGTTAGAGAGGAATTCTGTCACCAGCTATACACTGTTTGGAAGTAGAAGGGTAAATTTTTTGGGGGTGCAGAAGAAACAATCATAGAACATAGTGTTTATGACACTAGTTTGCTGTCATAAACATGTTTCAGTTCTTCTGATTTCATTTTTTTTGTGTTTCCCCATTTAAATGCTGGTCTAACTTAGCCAGCTTCAGATTAGTTTTTTTTTCTAGTTTATAATAATGTAACTGAGAGCGTAATCAGTCCTTCAAAGTTTGAAGTAGGCATATTATTTATGTTCTGTGATTGTTAAGGAAAGGAAATATAATAGCACAGAAAATAGAAAAATAAAAGTAAACACTTTGTGAAACAGAGCATGTTGCAGGTATAATACAGGTAGAGCTGGATTCTTCTGCATTCTTGTGGACAAATATTTCTCAATTTTTCACAACAGATTGTTTTTTATTTTAAAATTAAATATTGATGCATATAGTACAGTTTTATGTTCCAGTTTTTGTTCATTATAGTACAAACTGGGATACTATACAGAATCTAGTTCTTACTATAGTCTTTCACTAAAGGTTCAGCAGAAGAGTTTGCAATTATGCCTTTTTTTTCCAATATCCTGGCAGGTCTTTATGAAAAGTCTTAAAATTATGCTTATTGCATGCAGCCCATACAGAATTGGTAAATGATTTGTTAACATTTATTGTAATTTTTACTAAACTAAGATGGAAATAACATGAAATTTTGTATTCTGTGGTCTTTTTCTGTATCTGAGTGGTCCTGTTGGTATGATGAATACCTGTTATGAGCTTGTTTTCGTGAGACTCATGGCACCCATGCTAACAGTCAGGGTGAGGGAGATGATTTTGAACAAAAGAAGGTGCAACTTTACTTAAATGAATAATTTCTTTAATCCATTGTGAATTAGATGGTCAGTTTGCTGGCAATGATAAGTGGATCTGTGAGTGCCTTCCTGGCATGTCTAATTTTTACTTTTCTCTCTTTGGATCTCACCTTTATCCTCATCACTGAAGATAATAACCTTTTTTCACACCACAACCAAGGTGTTAAAACCCAATAAGAGCAATTTCAGAACACATGGAGCAGGGCTAAGTTTTAAAATTATTAAGAAAAATAAAGGGGGAGGGGGAATAGGGAGACCCTGCCCTCCAGCTTCTAATCGAAATAAACCTTTCTAAACTAAATGTAGATTATAGGTGGATCTTCATTAACCAGTATGCTTTTAACTAGAGATTTTACAAGTCAGAAACAGGTGCAATGTGTCATACAATTTATGGGTCCCAGTGCCTGCCATAAAGTATTTTATGATGGCTGTGTTCTGTGTTATTAGTAGCTGTCTTTTTCTGCAGCCATTGGTGTTTGATAATAGTCTTAAAACACCCAAAATTACTTACCTGCAAGCAACATTCCATAGTCCCTGTTGACAGTTTGAATAAGTTTAGTGCCCTTTTGTTGTACTTTACCTTCAAAACAAACTGATTGAACCATCAATAGCTCCTGAGAGCTGACAGAGGCATGTCATCTGGTCTAACCCTCTGATAGTAGGTTATCTGTGGGAGTTAACCTCCCTGCATTGTTAACCGAAATGTTTTATGTACTATGCAACTTTAGGATACTGCTGTGATAACCTTAGTAACTAAGTCATACATCACAGTAAAGAGATTTTGTGCAACAAATAACCCTGGATTAAATTTACAAGGGTTGAATTGATATTGTAGAATGTTCATTCCCAGGCTTTGGTAATCCTTTCCTGTATTTTTTATAGCAAACTTGTGTTACATTTAGATTGGAGCTGCATCTTCATATTTCTAGCTAAAACATATCCAGGAAGCTTGCTATTTTTCTTCAGCCATTTAATATGAATGCATTGCATTATTTTCAAATAGAATCAATACATTTTATCCCACATTTAATAAAAAGAATATTAATAAATGAGGTTGCATTTTGAATCACTTTTTAAGATAATTAATTGCACATATACCTTCCTTCTACCAGTGGGATAATATTTATGTATCTACTTTTTAGCATTTGTTCTGCTTAAGGAGTGCATGTTTGAAAAAAAAGAACCAACCCCAGACCTGTGACTTGTGGAGTACTTTGCTGTTTAAGTTGTGTGGGTAGGGTTTTTTGGTTTTGTTTCTGGAATTGACAAGTACTAGTGCTAATTCTGTTTTTTGAAATGAAGTCAGGATGGCTTAAAAATACAAAAATACATTTGTATCAAGGAATGCTATTATAATTTTAAGCTCTTTTGAAATGATTGAGAGACTGACATTAGGGCTGTGATCCAAAGTCAGCATAGATGACAGTGCTGTCTTATTCTGTTGTCATTTTTGTTGCAGCCTGCTTTTCAATGGCATATTTCATTCCATCATTAAACATTTGCTGATTTTCTAATACCGATGTTTTCTTCACCTGAATATTCATCTTTTCTCACCCTACACTTAGTGGGTGTCTTTACTCATTTTTAGCTTCACTCTTCTTCACTCTTGACATATTGTTTCCTTCTGTACATGTCTTCATTTGAAAGAATCTGTTGTCATCAGAGCTTTTCTGCCAGTAATGCAAGATGGATAGCTTCTCCTCCACTGAAAGATAAGGGCCAGCAAAATGCCAGGGAGGACTGGAAGGGCAGCCAGGAAAGCTGGAATGAGTCTGAGAATGTGTCTGTCTCAAAGGTCTGTAGCTGTTGTTTAAAAAAATGGTCTTAGGAGATGTTCTGTTTTGTGAAGCAACTCTTTTTCTTCTACCAATATAATTGAGAGCCATAGATTGAGGATTCACATTGAAATTGTCAGAGCATTTCTGAACTGAGTATTGTCAGTTAAGTTGTTAACAATTTATGAAGGTGTTGCTTCAGAGAAGTGGTGGAAAGCTTTATTTGCACCATTAAATTTTGCTTGGTTTTAGGAAGGGGAGCATTACAGTAATTTTCACATGTTTATCTGGTTTTGACAACAGTACCATAAGATAAACTTTTTCCTTTTGAAGCATTTTCTTTTGTGTTGTTTTTTTTTTTTTTGTTTGTTTGTTTGTTTGTTTTTTTTCCAAAATGTTATGCAGAGTTTTCTGTTTCTTTGATTTCTTCCTCCCAGTGCCAGAGGGGATTGGTATGAGGTGGAGCTCTCTGACTGACTTGGGGTTTATGCAAAGCAGCTAGGCTGGGGAACATTATCATCACCTTTCTACCCCCTGCCAGGAAAAGTCTGAGATTGCCCTCACTTTGTAGTGTCTGCTTCCCATTTGGTTGACTAAATGCATATGATTTGTGCTTGAGGTGATTAGATATTTGGATTTGCTGTGGTTGTCCCTTGCTTTGGTTTTGCTCTGCCATGTTCTCTCCCCCCACAAGTGAGAAGCCACTAGTGTTTTTCTGAGCCTGGAAAGCTGCTATCCTTCTAGTAGAAATGATAAATAGAATACAATACTGATGAATCCTAATAAGAATTTGGAATTCATAAAATATATTTCCCAGAAATAATCTCTCCCTGTGTGCTTCTGCACTTAATCCTGAGCTGGAATCTGTATTCTGTAAGGCCACCATGTCTCTGGCGGGACCAAATTGGAATTCTCCTTCCAAATGCTGATCATTGTGTTTTTAGGAAAATAAAATAAAAAATCCAAAGAAGTGTTCGCAAATGACAAGAATTCTTGCAGAGAAGTTGGCTGGCAATTTCCCTTATCTCAGATTGATTTTCTCCCACAGTGTGGGTTGGAATCTTTGGTATCACTCAAAATTCCTTTTCCCAAACAGGCAATGCAAAACAATTTCCAAGTTATTCTGTTCTTTGGTATGCTTTATACCTCACTAATATACAGAGAGAACATACACTTCTGTAGTGATTATTGTGCTTGATCCACCAGTATTAAATGGTTTTGGCTTCATTTGAGAGAATAAAGTAAGTATTATAACTTTGCACATAAGCTACATTGCATGAAAAAGGTGAATACAGAAGAGGAAACAAAGGCTGTTGTTATTTTTGGCTGTCATTTTTTCAGTCTGTGAGTATGTCTTTGTGCATTACTGGCTTTTAACTGTGTGTATTTTGATATCTGTCAGATATTTTGTCCTGCACAAATTGACAAACCTGAAATTTCTTGATACTCGGAAAGTAACCAGGAGGGAGAGAGAGGAAGCCTTGATAAGAGGTGCCTTCATGAAAGTGGTTAAGCCCAAGGATGCGAAGGTAGGAGAGTAAATGAAAGTGGGAACAATAATATGATTCATTAACACTATTTTTAAATAACTCCAAGAGCCTGGCTGCATCTTTTGCTGAGGTAAAAAAAGAGGTGAAACCTTTCAAATGAAAGGACTGATAAATGTGGTCAGATGGGGGATAAAAGCCTTAGTAATTTTTCTGTGTTTTAATGTGGAAATTTTCAGGTACCTGTCTAATGGGCTGAGGCCATGTCATCAAAGTTCTGGTTTCAACCTCTGTTTCACACAGCAAAGGAACTAATATGTGCCACTGAGCTTAAAAGAGTATTTTTACATTGTCCAAGGGAACGTAACAACTGTGTGATATACTTTTGTGAAAGAATGCAGTTTTTTCTGACAAGTTGTCCCCTGCCTTGTATGTTAAACTTCGGTTGCAGAGCTCACACCTGTGGTGTTTACTGGCTTTTATGAACTAGTTGATTCTAATTTTGTATGATGTTACTTAATGTGGTGTCCTGCTAATAAACATTGACAGCATCAGTGAGACAGTTTCAGTAATCTGAGCATTTCATACAGCCTCCATCCACTCTGGGCATCCTGCTGAAGCAATCAGAATGAGAATGTGAATTCTCCACTTTGCCTTCTTGTTCTGTTGTTGATCAGTACTTGATAACAGCAATCGGTGGTGTGCTCAGAGTGCTTTAGTACTGCAGATCTTTCTTGAAACCCTGTTCAAGTTTTCAGTCTACTTGCTTTCTATTTGTTGCTTTTTCTCTAAAGTATGCCATCAATAATTTACTGCAGATTTCCAATAATGCTGAATAATAATGTAGTGGTTATGGAAGTGCACTGTTTGGTAGCATAACAGTATTACTGGATAAATGCATTATCATGAGTACAATTGCAGTGTATTACAAATTAATTCAGACTGAATAATTTATAACTACTAAAATGTTAACAGTTCTGATACAAACATTGCTTTGATATATTGTTTACCACTGCCTTTATTTATTTCAGCTTCATATATGTAGTGAGTGGAATAAGTTATTTTTAGTGATAGAGATCCTATTCACAGCAAACCACCTTTGAATCTGGCCAAATGCAACAGCTGAATTGTGTCAGGT
Organism: Euphonia xanthogaster; assembly: GCA_034509185.1. Classification (NCBI taxonomy): domain Eukaryota; kingdom Metazoa; phylum Chordata; class Aves; order Passeriformes; family Fringillidae; genus Euphonia; species Euphonia xanthogaster. The sequence continues at coordinate 12,093,811 of JAYDZK010000271.1, read as the reverse complement.
ATAGCATATGCATGTCATCTTTTACAATTCTTCTTATCTAATCAGATTTTGAATCTGGTCAAGTTTTTTTAAAATTTATCTAATAGTTAGATCTTTCATTTAAAAGTCTACTCCATGAATTGCATCCAACTCAATAGTGTAAGAAAAAAAAAGTGTCTCTCAAATTTGAAGTTACTTTTCTGGATTAAACCTCTTTTTAAGTCAATAGCTAAGAGTAAATTACTTAACAAATTTAGGATAACATCTTTAACTTTTATATGTACAATTGAACCTTTTTTTTAGTTTTGAATTATTTACCCACTAAGTTTTATGATAAACCACACATTTATTTCAGAAAATTTGCAGAAGGCTCCAATTTACTGTTCTTATTGTCATACTAAAGAGTTTTTTTCTTCTTTATGCATGGTACAGTACAAATTACTGATGGTAAAATCATTGTAAATTATTTTTATGGCATGAATTAATGCTTCTTAAGGTGCTATGAAATTACCCTCATCATACAGTATTATATACATATCACAGAAGTGGCTAATTTAAAATAAATATGAAATTTGATGTGCAGGTATTGTGAAGTGCACCAAATTGTTTAGAGCTTGTGCTTATTTCCTAGGATATTCATGCTTACAGTACACATGCATGCAAATTCTTTCAGTGTCTGAGAAGACCCATAGCAGTTTCTCTGCATATATACTCTGTGTATATGTACAGCTATTGACAGCTCTGCTTGAAGGCCACAGCAAGCAGCATTCCTCCATAAATCACTAAGATGATGTGCACAATAACTGTACTTTTGAGTTCTGTCATGTGTTATACATTGCATACATAATGGGTTTTCATTCTCTAGCCTTCCTATTTCCTGGATCTCGTGTTCTCTGTTCATCAGTTCCACTCCCACATAGCTGTCAATATTTCTGACCAGCTTCAGCCAGATTTAACAGGCAGGTACTGGTAATATATTTTAAGCTTTCTGAAGCTAGTTAGAGGTTACACCTTGATCCAAACTCAGAGAAAGCTTGCAGCATGTCCAGTATTGGTCATCAGAAAAACTTAATAAGTTGACATAGTGATATGTAAGGCCTTGATGATAATGCACTTCCCAATAATGTGGGTTTTTTTCCTTTCACCTAAGGCAGCAGGCACTGTGCCAGCCTCTGCTTACCAGGAAAGGGGATGCAGTGATTAGTATTTATGTTGGTGGATGCCCCATGAAAATCTTCTGCCAGGTTTAGTAACAAGAGTGGGCCTTTCAGACCTGCTTTTTCAGGAAAAAAAAAACCACTAAAAACAACAAACAAGCAAAAAATCCTAACTTAGGTGGCTTTTTCCCCCCCCCATTAGGATAAGCAGGAGATGGTGTGGCTTATTCAGCATAAAAGGCAGACTGATGATCTAAAGAGGCTGTGATGTGGGGAGTTGTTTTCATTTTAGTCTTGACATGAAATACTTGGGAGAGCAAAATACCCCACCAAGAAAAAAATACACAAAATGAGAATAAAAGCAAGAAATTTCCATCTGACTAGCTTGTGTTTACTCAAATGTGAAAGTATCTAGCAATCACCAGTCATCACTAAGTCATAAATATTTTATTTTGTATAAATTTTTTTACTTTCATTATTCCCTATTTTATTTAACAGAACACTACACTTTCTTGTGCTTTGCTTCATTTCATCTTTTGTTGGAAATGCATCTGTTTGTGATATGACTGTCTTATGGAAAGATACAATCATTTATTAGAAAACAGTTTAATGTTACAATGCAGTATTCCTTCTCACTATGTAGGTGAGCTAAACTTCATTATTCTGTTATGTTTATGTTTTCTTTTGTCAAAATATTGAACTCTATATCATGCCTGCTTTTAATAAAGGCTGGGGAAGTCTGGCTGGATAAGAGGCATTGAGCCAGATGAGGAAGCCTTGTTTAATGACCAGACCATGACCTCATTTCACTGGCATAAGTGTAGCTCAAAGTGGAAGATGCCTGTCCAGTGTGAAGTGTGTTTCTGGGCATGACAGCATTTCACATCAGAAAGACAGCTCAAGAATACGACAGTCAAAATTGCTTAATTGTGTCCCGGCTTTGTAATTATTCATCTGTGCTTCTACAAAGAGTAGAGTTGTCATTTCTTGACATAATTATTTAAAACTGTACCCCTCTTTGCTTTATAGGTATATGAATTGTGCTTCCAACTGTTTCATTTTTCAAACTTAGGGATGCAAAGCAAACGTGATTTGAGAAAATACGTTAAGACTACACATTTTTACACTGCATATGATATAAATAAAATGCAATTATAGTGTATTAAAGTATGTAATTTCATATTTTAAAGGTCTGTATTCATGATCATTTCATCTAGATGATAAAATGTGGATATATCCATTTAAGTGTGCTGTTATGAATAGATACACACCGTCATAAGTCTCTTTAAATATAAATTTAATTATTTAATACTGGCTCAGTCTGCTTCCTTTTAGCAAATACATATATTTCCCAATATTTCTCAACCTCTCTTCCCTTACTGCATTTTTAAGGTTAACATTTTCATCTGTTTTAGTTTTGGTGGTGAAAAAAAGCAGATGGCATTTGGTCACCAGTAACAGTTTTGCAGTTTATAGGGCCAAATCATTGGTGGGTATCCTTAGTTATACTTCCAAGTAACAAACTTAATATTAAATGGAGTTATTCTGCTTCCTTGCAGCTTTACCAAAAGCATCTTGTCCACTGGCTGTAAGGGAACTCTTTACAAAAAAACAGGCCTGGTATGAGTGGTTTGAATTTTTCAATATTTTTTCACTCTCAGATGCATTGTTTTCATCTCAAGTTATAATTATGAAACCTGACATAGCATTTGTTCTCTAAGGAACTAAGATGGAGATGCTGAAGCAGAAAGGCAAGTCAAATATCTGCATTCCATGTAATAAATGTGTGTGATTCACGTCCACAGTGTTACTTGAAGGGTAGAAGGAGCTTATTTTATTATGATAGGAAGAGTAAATATTTAGGCAGTACCACTAAAGAATTAAGGTGAGATAAAATCTGCAGTGCTGCTTTCAGATCATTGGCAGTATTCTTGTGTTTAAGCTCATAGGAAAAGCTCTTTATCTAAGTGAGCAGTGCTGATATATGCTTCTATTAAAGTCAGATGAGGCATAAGGAATGATTTTAGTAATTTTTGTCCCAAACTATTTAACAAGGATAATACTTTTCTTGAATAGATATGTTCTACCTGCTTCCATGAATATAGGCAATACATTTTTGCCAATGTATCTCATGGACCTTTTTACACCCCTCCCCCAGATAGGAAAATGAGGCTGGTTTTAAAAAGTAAATAAAAGGAGACAGATAAAACTTGGGAGAACAGCTGTGTTGCTCACAATCTTTCTCTTTTTACCATTGCCGTTGTGTAGAGATTTTGATGTTTGTATTTAGAGCATTTGAAGACCATCTAAACAGTAAAGGGCTTCTAAAGTGTAAAGAATCATTGTGTCAGTGAGCTGCTAGCTCATAAGATACCTCTTTGAGAGGGCTCCCACAGAACATGGTCCTTTATTGTGACATGTCAGAATTTCACATAGCAAGACAAGGACATGAACTTAAGACTAGGCTGTGATGCAGTAAATAATATTTACTTTAGGGCATTGTAGCAGTCATGCATTCATCCATTTTACTCTTTGGAAAGTTTAGGTATTTTAAGCAGAAGTCCATAACATGTTTGGTTCATAACCTGCTGTAATTCCAGCTGTCAAGAGGGAAGAAGACACGTGGGGGTCATATTTGTATTAGGATAGGGAGAAAGACTCTTCTTCAGTGTTGGTCCTTACATTGATATTTCTTATAAAACATCCTCATATGTTCTTTGGGCAGGGATTATGTCGACTACATTTCACTATATTAAAATTACAGAAGGAAAAAGGTGATGCCTCTTTCCTAAAATTCTTCTCTTAAAAAAATGTATATAATTGTCATGAAACCCATGACATTTTAGCCATTAATGCTCCTAAAGTGTTTTTTGGATAGGAAGGGATGTTATTGCTGGAGCTTTGGCCTGAATCCAGTTCAGGTGATTACATTCTGCCTCTGTGGATTTCTCTGCAGTCTCCATGTACTAAGGCATTCTTCTCCACCTTCTGCCCTGACCTCTTCTGTAATGTTGCAGTGTGCTAGTTAACCAGCTGCTACTTTGCACCTGAAATGCATGTATCTTTCAGTAGTAGTGAGCAAATGATCCCTTTGTAAGTCTTAAAATTTGTAAAGCACTTGAAAATTCTCTGATGAATAGCAAAAGGCGCTGTATGTAATTAATGCCTTCACTGAATTGAGGAAATTATTGTGACAACTTGTTTATTACCACTGGGTTTGTTTTTGGTTTTGCTTTTTTTGGTTTGTTTTTATTTTTGTTTTGTTTAGTTTTTGTTTGTTTGTTTAATTTTCATTTGTGTGTTCAGGTATATGGAAGTTTCAATAATTAGATGCTGGCTTTTGTATTATCTACTCAGTCTATTCAATAAAATGCCATTCAGCAGAGTGCAACACCATGATATCTGACAGTAGGATCACGAGTGTCTTAGATTCTTAGTGGATCAATATGGCTAGAGTTTTATTTTCTAAGGATTTTTTTCTGTTTTTCTTTTGAAAATAGAAACACTGCTGGAGCAGATCTTGTAGTTCCTCTTTTCTAATACAATGGATCTCATTGTCAAATGGCACCACTGTTAAGCACAGGAGTTGTTCACATGTTGAATTTTGTTAAAAAAGAAAAATGGATTTAATATGGCATTGGCAAAACTCTTGGTCAGCTCTTGTCCATTCTTATGTTCCTATGATTTTTTTTTTCTCCCCTGAGCCTTGAGACGCAGTATGCCACGTGTACTCAGTCATTTTGATGGGTTATTTCCATTGAAATAGTAGTAGTCTTAAGTGTCATGGTTAGAATTTATGTCAATTTTTAGCCATGAAACAAAGGTTCAATTATAATTTTTCTTTCTGGAAACTGTTTGTCACTGGAATACTTCTGGAGGAAAAAAATCAGTGGCAAACTGTCACTACCATAGGATCTACCTGGAATTTCGCACATGTTTACATGTTGGAAAAGAACTGTCATGGCTGATTTTATATTTATTGCTTGTTTTGGCTGTGGTTGGGTGTCCCACAGTTTTCACAGCAGGCTTGGCAGTGTATTTGTGTGCTGGGTTAAGATAAGGCCTGGCTTTGCTGATTCACTGACCCATGAAAAGTTCCCCAGCTGTTAGAGATAAACGTGGTCGCCAGGGCCACTGCCAGTGAAGACAAAGATGATTTGTTGCTGTGATCTTCTCAGGAGCATATCTTGCAGCAAGGAACAGCTAAAGAACCATGACTTCAGCACATCAAATGTGATGCAAATACATCATGTAACATCCTATAATGAAATGAATGCTAGGGTTTGGTGTTTTTAGTGTTGCTGTAGTCAGATGGAGTCAGACAGGACAGGAACCAAGGGAAAGGTAAAATGCATGCACTGATGTTTCTAAATCACTTTGGAACAGTGCAAATGCCCAAAAATAGTAGTCTAGTGCCATTTTAGATACTCTAAAGTGTACAGCAGACCCTTGTAGGGATGACAGATAAGTATCTTACATAGGAGATGTAAGTTTTTTGAGGCCACCATGGGAGACCAGGCACGGAAACTGTAGAGTGGCTAAAACAGCAGTAGAAACTTGTGTTTAAGCAGCTGAATCCTGCCTTTCCTGTTGTGCTAAAAGAGAGACTGTGTGCTTGAAATATTGGCAGGTCAAGAACACCAGAGCATTACAAAAAATAATCCTTCCCTTCACTAACATCAGCCAGAGTGTGGTCCAAGAGTCAGATCGGGCTGTGATGAGGTCATCTCCTAAAAGCTCAAGCATATCAGTCATTCTCTCTTCATTAATGACTAGGAACACGACCAATTTAAAGCTGGTTTATGAGTTATTTCAGGAAAAAATATTAATAATTTGTTTTCAGAGAAGGGCTAATATTTCTTCCCTTGTCTCCACCCTTACCAGAAATGTATAGGCCAAAGGGCTATTTTGTAAGAAATCCTGAACATTTTTGCTTATGAGTTTCTAAAACTGCTCCCTTTGTCAAAGAAAAAGGATGCAGCACAGTTTCGTCTTCTCTCTTAAAATCATATTGATTCTGGTTCCAGTTCCTGAGTTTTAACTGAAGCTGATGCTAAGATTTTTTTAATTTTGCCCATCTTGCAGACCACAGACCTGCCATAAAATCTTTAAGATTTGGTGACTTAGGCCATGGATCTGTGTTTCAGGGAAAAATCAGGGGTTCATTGTGGGGATAGAAAACTAAAAAATATTTGTGACTGAGGACTGGTGTTCTCTTTGAAGGAGTTAGTGAGATTACAAAACTTTTGCAGTAAACTGTTGCCCTAATTTATCTTACTCATCCTAGAAAAATGTTCATAGGAAAGCATAAAAATAGTACTTAACTCTGTAGTTAAAAACATGTTTAAAAATAAATAAGGAAAATATCAATCACGCTTCAAAAAAGACATCCCTTTGAATCCTGTTCTGTGAATGATCTGTTTTAGAGGTGGGTTTTCTTGAGACTTTAGCAGGCAGGGAATCTGTCCATAAATGATATGCATTTAATTTTCAAATATATATAATGTATGCTTCAGTTGTAATGTATTTAATGTCTTTAGATCAAGGAGCCTAGTAAAGGCATGTGCATTGTCCCAAAGATGATTCATTTCTCTTTCAGCCTTGGTGGGGTTTGAAAACCTTAGGCATTCCTTCATGTAAAAGAACCTGTGCTATTTGCTTAATGATTAAATTACTGTTGCCTTTGTGATGCTAACTTTTGAGCTTAAAGCAGGAGATTAAATTTTTTTTATGTCAGTACAGCAAACTATGCTATATATCTTATTCTGGTAAATTTCATTAGGAAATGTATCATTTGGGTAAAAATAAGGGGTAAATTCAGGACTGAGAAATTAAGACTTTTTTTTCTTCACACATTATAAGACTAAACATACAACTTTGCTCATGTAACAGCTACAAACAGTTCACTGTGTAGGCCAAATGCTCTCTAATGCAGTAAAATTAAGAAATAATATGCTTTGAAAGTGATTTATGAGTGTGGTTAAACTGCCAGATTTACAAAGAAATAGTTCAGATCTTGGGAAGCCTCAGGAGTCACGTCAAAAATGAATTTGACCATGATTTAAACTGCTACTTTTCTTACATGACATTTAATATGTGTACTTTGGAGGCCCATATGTCTTTAATAAAATAGCATTAAGTTTTAAATATGATATGAATGCAGTTAGTTTCTAAATTCATAACCTTTTCCACAACTCCAAAATGCTAACCAATAAGGGAGTCACACATGCAATAAAACATAAACCTTAGAAACTAGTTTTTTATTAGAATGGTTAGACATTTGGCAGCTGAGTTGTAATGTAATAAATACGTGCAGCCAGTGTGGCTTTATCAGTCTTTGTTTACACTGTAAGCAACTGGGACCAGACAACTAATTATAACTGAGGAGCAAAGGTCATGAAAAGAATATTTTGTCCAGTGAATCTGGGCTTGCTCAGCGAACCCTATAATGCTAAGAAAAGCAGTTTATTAAAAAGAAACACTGCAGCATGCTTCCCAGTTGACTTTGTCAGAGAAAATTATGTTTATTAGAGAGTCATATACATTGAGATTGTTCTGAAGTACTGTGTGCTTCAAAAATCATGAAAATGTAGACATGAAAAAAAGCATACCAATTTACAAAGGACTTAAATATTCAGCAAATGGTGGCCAAAAGAGTTCAGTGTTCCATGAAAACAGCAAAATGGGAGTCCTGTCTATGCTGAAGTTAGTAACAAAAGAATGCTATAATATTTAAGGGGTATTTTTGGGCAATTTAAGGTGTTCCACTAATATTGTTAAAATAATGTATTTTGACATTACTTTCTGAAACAGAAGCTAGCCCACAGCAAAACCAGTTTTCTAGGTAGCTTGAGCTTTTACTCAGAACAGCAAATTCAGGTTTGCTTGAGCTCCTCTAGTTATTCAGCATGCATAACACAATACTGCAAGCCTGTTCATGTTTTCTAGGTAGTCTGACTTTCTAAAGAAGGCTGTTGAAGTGGTGTGAGAGTTGTGAAAAGACAGATTCTCTGTGTACTCTGAAGTGTGTGGGGAGGTGGGGCATAAGGTCTTGATTGTGGTATACTTTTTCCTTTAAAATGTTTTCAGTGATTTGATTTCTGGCTGGTGTGGCTCTAGAAAAATGACAAAAACTAAATTTAAAAAGTCTGCTTTGAGATGTATTGCAAAGTATATATCCAAATGCTAATCTCTATTCCTCCAGAATTATGGGTCCCCTAGAGCATCCAGAAAATTATTAACAGCATGTAATCCAGTTTGAATGCATCTTTACTCTGTTAGCCAAATCTTTACATAATACAAATCATTCTTCCTATAAAAGCACAAATATGTTATTGTTCTCAACAGGCAATTTAATGCAGCTATAGGGAGGAGAATAAGAGAAAAGAAGATTACAAGCTAGCTGATCATGCTTTTATTTCTCTTAAATCTCTCAGCATTTCTCTGTGGTTGTACTTGTTTAAAGATTGCACACAACTGTGCTGTCTATACGATTTGGAAAGCAAATCAGCCTAAATATGAAGTTTCAATGGGTGTAGTTTTTAGGGGATTTGATACATTTATCACAAATATACATTTTACCCCAGAAGCAGTGCTGAACCCGTAATCTTTTTTTCCTTACAATTCTTTTGAAGACTCCAGTTTTGCTGTAGAGAGCTCAGTAATATTTGCCACCCAGTTGTGCAGCTTTAGCTGTAGAGTAGCTATTAAAGTTAATTATTTTCTGGAGGGTTTTCTCAAAGGGACTATTTGTGTGAATACATACAGAAAGCATATGAACAAGGAAGAAACCCATTTTATAGAAATAATACACAGCTATATTCAGTCATGCTGTGGAGTCAGGATCCGGCTCCAGTGGAATTATGTAAATGTGACAAAGTATAACTCACAATTCTTGTAAGCAGGAAGGTGGGTCCACTCTGGCATATGTGTGCAAATTGTACTTTTTTTATTGTTACATTCTGCTGTATTACTCCTTGTATTATTTTGCCACCTGACTCTGTCTCGTGACTGTCATTATAAAGTTTTGCATCTATATGATAATAATTCTTTTGCTCTTTTGTGTTTTATTTTCCACTAAGCACGTGTCATTGTGTTATACATCTACTACCTAATCACCAATGATTGGAAATTTATGTAAAATGTTTAGATATGAGTAAGCAGTCAGCCTATTATTATTATAAATTGCATACAGATAATAAATGACATAGATGTTGGCTTTAAACTGAAAGGTGAAGGCACTAACACAAGAGAAATCTGTCCAGGAAGAACAATGGAGTAGGAGAGGCAGTGAATGTTCCTATTCTACCTGTTTTCATCAAGCCCATCAAGCGTGAACTGGAAGAAACTACATAATTCAGTAGAAAAAAATATAATTTCTGAGCTTGAAATAGAGCATCACCTGCATGTTCTGTAGTTAGCTACAGGTCTTGTCCTTTGGGTTGTTGAACATAAAGCACAAAATGTATTTGCTGCCGAGTCTTAAAGCTGTTCTTGGAGAACTTCCTCACTTTGCATGCATTTTGGCAGGAGTTTTGTGCTTTCTTTCATATTGCATATTGTTCAAGAGAAGTCTAACAGGTCACAATAGCAATCCAATGCCCCAGGACTGCTCAAATTTTTAACTATCTTGCTTTTGTATAATACCTCCCAGCTTTTTCCCTTCCTCTTATGTAATAATTTTTCATATCTTTATGGTCTGAGTAAGACTCTATAGGGCTATTTCTTCTAAATAACAAGTCTAAGATGGTGTGTGCAATTTTGAAAGATGGAATGGTCTAATAGGCTAGGCAAAAGCACCATGTGTGTGACACCAAATTTTTCTTTCACATTTAGAAAACCTTTGAATCCACTTTTATGTCTGTTGAGGAAACTCTGAAGGAGTAGTCTGTGGTGTGAGCAGTAGAAACAAATGTAGATCTGTGCCATTTCAAATGGTCATTCCAACATTGAAATGTCTGCATGTGTTGTTCTACTTTCAAAACTAACAAACAATCATTCTCTAAATATAAACAAGTGCTGCATTGGCAAGATTTTCAGCAGCAGCTATACAGGTAATAACCTGAAAGGAATACTTTGAGTTTTATTGATTATCTCTGATGGTAGAAAACTTGTACAGGGTGAGAAAATAATTCATATTGTTAGTAGAAAAATGTCTTTAAATTGAGCTCATGTGCTAGGCCAGTATGGTGCATGATTTCTCAGAAAAGAACACACCTAACTTTCTGGGAAGCATTGCTACAAGGCATTGGCAGCTGCAAAGTAAGGAAAGAAAAGAAATAGAATGAATTTTATTTTCCTGATTTATTTTTGAACGTGAAACTAGGTATGTTATTTTTCATAACAAATTTTGATTTAAGGGCAACAGCAATGTAGCTTTTTGGGTCTTTTTCTGCCCCATATGTTTACCAGTTCCTCTGGAGAGAACTTCTGAAGACTTGTTTATGTGAAGTGCTCTTTTGCTGTGCTCTTTCCTCCACCTCCCTGCAAGCAGAAATGAATAGATATGTTGTTGGTAGAGAACTTACTTGCTTTGTCCTCTTGAGGTCAAATTTTGGCAAGCAGGAAGTATATTTTTTGATTTGATAAACCCCTAGTGGAATATGGTTTGGCTTGTAAAAGTGCTGTACACAGAGCCAATGGTTGTCTTGTCCTTTATAGCCTGGTCTTCCACCTTCTGCCCAGAATTCAAGGGAAACCAACAAGCACTGGCTGGGGCAGTGTCACATGAGAACTGCTGAAAATTTATGGAGCTCTAATTAAACCTCAAATGCACTAATTCAAGCCCTATAAATCTTGTGTAATACTGGTGCAGCTAAGTTAACATGAGGGCTGATGTGGTCTGGGAGAACAAGGCAGATGCCTGATATATTCTCTGCAGTTTTGCAGCTGGGAAGAAGTCATGTTGCAACCCAGGCTGTCCAGTGATCCCAAAGATAGTTCAGAGATGTTAATTTAAAGTTTACTTTCTGTCAGGGAATGTTGAAATGTTTTGTTCAGATAGACTAGCTATTACAAATTTGAAAAGTCAGATTTCTTTTTTGGCTTCCCTTGCTTGGGAAGAGGTTTGGCTGGGGATTTTGCCTATGCTACAGTTACCTGAAAGTGAGAGTAATTTCTCCCAACCCGTGTATCAATAACAACAATGAAAACACTGCATTATCAGGGCTACTGTTTAGATGGATGCATGATGTATCTATTCTGTGAGGCAGAAAATATTATACTCTCACATGCTTTCCTAAAGAAATAGATTAATCAAATACTAATATGCCATGTAAATTGAAAATTGTAGCTACTTAATCTCAAAATGGAGAAGAGCTTGAACTGATGGTGTACCATTTTTTAATCTGTAATATTATCATGGTGGAATACTTTTAGTTGATAGAAACTTCTTGTAATGAGAATAAAATAAATAATTTACTTATCCCCATGACTGCACTTCTTGGCCTAGGCTGAAGGGCCACTCCTTTCTGTCTGCAGTAAAATCCTGCCTCTGACGCAGTGGCTAGAAACAATTTACATCATCAATAGAGCCAGGATTTCATGCTTTCTCTTCTACACTACTCAAAGAAATACTTATTTTTCTGATGTAATTTGTATTGGAGGAGGAATTTTTTTGAAGGAACTATGGACTGTGTGTTTAGCTTACATGTAAGCTTCTCCATCCAGAAACAAGTTAGAAAAATGACATAATCAATTTTTGCTGTGTTAGGGTCATGGTAAAGCCTGTGTACCAAGAAAAGAAGATGGACCAGGTAAAAAGAAACTCTTGTACTCATAAGGCAGCCTGTGAGCATAAGATACCTCTACTGGAGGATTGGTAGCATAGCCCTGATGTGAATCCTGTGTGCAGATTCAGACATATGTTTCTGTGCTATTTCCAGCCCTCCAGGATTTGAGAAGGCTTTCTGAAGGCTAAGAGCTTCGTTGTCTTTACAAAATCTTCTCTTTCTCTGGGTTCTGTATATGTTGAGAAGTCTTTTAAAGCCCTATGTCAGATCTGCTCTTCGTGTGAAGTCTTTATAAATATTTATATAGCCCTGCTGAGGAAGAGTCAATCCATTAGACTGCTTTAGGCTAAGATTAGCACTTCTGAAGCCTATTTAACCAGATACGAGTTTACTTTATTTAATAACATTAAAGAGATAGTAAAAGAAAGCTTCTTTATCAGATAATGGTAAGATCCATGAAACAGGTTTATTAATGTCTAAGTTTTAAATTATACTTTTCTCAGACTTCATGGAAGTAGCATAGTAATTGCCTATTTGATTTCAGGCAGATTAACATGCTTGTTAATGTTGAAGCTGTTTCCAGTGTGTGCAAGGCCCTTGAGGAGGTCAGCAGCCAGCCCTGCTTTCTTAATTCATACCCAATGGAGCAGAGCTGGTTTCAGATTATATGGCAGCTGAAGCTGACTTTTTTATCTTTTTCTTTTTCCTTCTCAAATATTTTATGGTGTTCATGCAGAAGCATCTTGTGATTCATACTTGACTCGTACAGATATCCATAAATGCACCTATATGTGCCACAGGCAGCTCGCACATGTAGAGGTGAAGTGAAACAGCATCAAGGTAGATCTTGGGCTGCTAGTGGTCCAACACAGGCTGAAGATTTCCTGTCTTACTAGGGGAAAAAAAGGTATTTTTGATATTTAACACTGGAAAGAAATGTGCCAGGCAAAAGCGTAACTTTATGGTTATTTTTGCAGACCTGTATAAAGGGTAAGTATATTTTGAGTTTATTCAATGTGCCACATAAAAGACATCAGTCATTGCATGTGTGGATGTCTATTTATAGTAACCATCCAACCACATACCTCTGAAACAACCATTTCCTCTAATTTATGTATATTTATTTTCCCTGAATCTCTGGTATGTTTTCAGAATTCTCTTGGCAGTAATATGAGAGTTCTTTAGCTCCTGAAACCATCATATTGTCATATTTGACATGACCCATGAGTTGAGGACTATACAATCAAGAAAACTGTTGCTATTTCTTTGTTCTCTTTCCATCCTACCCCCAGCTCTAGACTAACATCTAGAATGTGTTAGTCCCAAATTCCTTCTATATCACCCAGAGAAAGAGGCTTTGAGGGGCAGTCGTATCAAGGGGAATCATCATTCCCTCTAATCACTGCCTCTGAAGAAAGAAGTGATGAATGCAGTTCCTCAGTTCACAGCCCAGCCACTCCCACCACACAAATTGGGTTTTTTTGTTTCTTTCTAACAAAGGTATTCAAATCTCCCTTTCCATCGCTATTTCTCTACCCATCCCAGCTTCAAAAGTAGGGCAGATTGACCTTCATAAATGGATTTGGAATAATCTTCAAGATGATGTCAGAACAACATGATTAAAGTACTTTTATGGTGCAAGAAAATGCAGTAATATGAAAACATTTTTTTGCAGTCCCAACAGCTGAGGTTAGTTTGCCTTCTGCTGCACCTTTCCCTCTGACATAGTCTCTAGAAAAAACATAGGGTGTATTAGAAGGGCTTGTATTTTCAGGAATAACATTTTCTCTCTTTACTGTGCTTGTTGCAGCCCTATAAATATAAATGCTGTAGACGGTTTCAATGACATACATTTGACTTTTTTATTTTTTTTTTAAATGAACCTTCTGCAGAAAGCTCTGGAGCCACTAACTGTGAGTTCTATAATTGACTCCTCTTTTAATTCCCTTTGAGTTGTCTTCTGTAGCTGTGCTTCTTTTCTCTTTTTCATTAAAGTTCCTCTAATTAAGGTCATTACAGGAAGTAAGACTCAAAGTATAAAGTGTAGGAATTTAGCTTTAAATTTATTTTCTTTAATTTCATTTTTCTGAACACCTTTAAAATTGGTTCAGTACAGTCATAACTTGAAGTTCTTCCAAACAAAAAAAGTAATTTTTATTTCTCTAATTCTCTCTCTTTTTGAGTGACTAAAATATGTAATTTGGTTTGTAAAGAGGACATCCGCTGAGTTTTTGTCACCCTAGATCTGCACTTTGGTTGCTAATGAGTAGAACTGCAGCGCTTGCCCTTGAGAAGTGAAAACAGGCTGTAAGTGTGGGGAGAAGGTGACTGGGAAAATCTGAATAGTAAGCTCACTAACCCTTTTTCTTTAAAACAGCATGCCTATAAGTTGCTTTGAGCAGCAACAGAGAAAAAAGTTGTAAAAACCAAGAAAAACATAGAAAAGAAGTGTCTGAGTGTTAACTGAATTAGAGGAACCTAGAAGTGTAAACCAGTTTGGATTTATTTCTCTTATGGCTTTAGAGAAGTTGCAAAAATTGAAGATAAGGCCAATGTTTCCATTACTGAGCAACTGCACAGAAGGAAAGCCCTCACTAAACCTTCAGAGCACAATCCAGTTAAAGCAGCCTCATGCTCCCTGAACACTTAAACAATTAAGACACACCCATTAACCCACATTAACGAAAGTCAGGGACTTGTGTTTGTTTTAAATCAATAAATACCACTTTAGTTAACAAATTCTGTCTCTTGAAGAATGACGTACCTGGGTGATCATAACTGCTTGTGCCTGTTTTAAAGTACTTTTGGGTGAATTTAATCCTATCTAGTAATTCCACTTAAATATAACATTTCTGTGTAAGTCTTATCAAAAGTGAACACATTTTTAATAGCAACTCTCTGAGTGTTGTGTTTTCTCACTGTATTTGTCTGACTAATATTAGGAAAGATGAAAGTTTTACATACCATCCCAAAGATAACAAGAGGTCACACAGCAAGCCCCACATCTACAGATTAGCTGCCTCTGAAGATCTGAGTCATGTTTTTCATATAAATCATGTGGAATGGCCCATTATGAACACCTTGTAAAACTCAAAAGGCTTTATGATTGTTAATAGCCTCTGTGGTAGTGATTTACGGGCTAATTTGAGACAAAATATGTTGCAGTGTGGGCTATGAGGATGTGTTATCCTATCTGCATAAATAATAATATGTTATTGGTTGTGCACTTCAGAAGCAAGTGGAATGTGTATTACCTTATATCTTCCAACTAGATTTAACATTTCAACTTTTACTTATGACTTAAATCAACCTGGTTAGGGACAAAATGTAAAGTTGAATCATGCATTAATTTTTTTTCCCTTTCCTGTTATCCATCACTGTACTAACCTATGAACTAAATGTAAGTTGTAACACTTGTAATCAGTCTGTAACTGCAATTTATTCAATTGAAGACCATCTTATTAGTGTAAAAATAGTTTCAAGAGACATTTTTATAATGACTGTGATAAAACTTTGATGTATTCTAAAATGTGTGCAATGTAAGACATTTATAATAGCCCCAAGTGTAATATTAACACAGCCTTTTAATGCATGAGAAAAGAGATCAGTTAGTTTTGATTATATTACCCAATATAGGTTTGAGTCTCTTTTAGAGTTAAAGCGTTGCTTGCTGGTTCTAAATGTCAAAATTATTGGAATTTGAAGACAGGTAAATGGAGTCCCTGTTTTTGAGACTGCCTTGTACTGAGGAGGTACAAAGAGGCAAAAAGGAGTTACTTGCTTCCTACATGGCCAGTGTCACCTTATGCATGCATGGATGTTGGTTGCTGAAGAGCGTTGTAATGAGGTCTTGCCCACTAGAGATCTGGATATAAATTCCAAATGACAAATCAAGAGGTAACTGGATTGATATCCCATCACCCTGTGTGGATTCTTTAATATAATGGGAGTTACAGCCTTTTTTTTTAAATTTGTTATTTAAATATATTAAAATTATGTCATTTGAGAATTTAAATTCTCAAAACAGCTGAATGGAGCAGTTATGACTGGCTTTCATGCAAAGCTTCTCCAAATGATGTGAAATGATAGGAAAGAATATTATAACTTTCCCTTCAAAATTTGTCTCATAGTTGTCTGCTTTTCAATCTGTTGAAAATTTTGAAAAATTTTCTAGAATTTCTTTTTAAAATTCAAAGGTTTTTTTTAATCTTCAGATTTTAAGAATTAAAGCCTCTCCTGCCCTTCATTAAATGTAAAGGCCTTAATGTAAGTTTACATTACTGAGACCTGGTTTTTCATTTGGCATGACATTATTACACGAAGGTTTCTTTTTAATCCTTTGAATGTGTTACTTTTCCTAAACATTTTTTCAGTGATCCTCTCATCTCCCACAAATTCTTTTGTCAGAGAATTTCCCCGACTTTTCTTTTTTCTACCTTTTTCTATGGTTATGTTTCATTAAAGTAACCAAGGACAAATTTCCTTCTGTTTCTAGGAGATCTATCTGTGTTTGATAAACCAGTAATTGCAGGTTATTATTACTTCTGTGTAAGGCGATGAAATAATTATTCATAATAACCGTTTAAAGTATTGTTAGATTTTGGATTCCGTATCCTTCAGTAAAATAATATTGCATTTAGAGTGGTTACATAGCAATTTCACTGGATAAGAATGAATCTGTGGTGGTCTGTAAGAAAGTATGTTGGGGGGGAAAAAGGGGGAAGAAAGATAAAAGCAATTCTTGTGAAAATAGAAATTATTTAAATGGATAGTGTGGCAAGATATGCCCAAAAGCTTTCTGCTGTAAATACAGAACTAATTGTCAGCTGGCTTTCTTGAGTATTCCAAAATGACTTTTCTTTTTTAGTGAAAAGTTTGTAATAGGATGGCTGCACTAATTGTTCAGACAATTGTGTGACTGATTCCTTCCAGAGCTGGTAGTGATTTTGGACGAGTTTTGCTGAAGAAACTAGCATTTCAGCATTATATAAGATGTTTTTATTTGGATTGAATTTTGGGCTCAAAATGCTGCAATGTAGCTGCATTTTGTGAAATATATTTTAAATAATTTCTTTTAACAATATTAAAACTGTTACACACTGTGGAATAGTAGTTTAGGTACCTCTATCCTATGTTTGCTGTACAAACCTCACAGTCCCTTTGTGAAGAAGGTGAGATATCTGGAGATAATACTGCTGAATTGAAGCTCAGTTGTTCATCAGAAGACTCATTCTAGGATGAGTATGGTAGAAAATCCTTTCCCATAAATCTTGCTGTAAATCACTTGAGTAAAGGTGGTCTGTCTTGTCTGGTGTTGGTCACACTAAGCTAAGTCACTAAGACGTGAAGGTTTGATGAGAGAACTTCCAGAGTTAACATTCTGCTTTCATATTGCAGGACATGTGAGTAGTCTGAATTCCATACCAGCAGAGAAATAATTAAATTTACTTTCCCAATAAAGGTCAGACTGCAGAGCAGCAATTGGCTTCAGAAAAAAGTCAAGTATTATTTAAGCTAGAAATTATTCTTGTTGGCCAGGTCTTGGCAGATAGTTGGGCATCACTTTTTTGGAGGGATGTGCTTCTTCCATCTAGTACAGAATAGAATAGACTCAGTTAAGCTTGTCGGAATTTCTTTTCTGTCCCTAGTTCAAAAGCTTTATATGTGCCAGTAAGAAATAACTTCGGGGTGAAACATCTTGTCCACCACTCCCCCCCTCAAATCTTTGCCCAAGACATTACTGAAAAATAAATGCAAGACCTGAATGATTTATTTGTCAGAGAAAACTCCTGTGATTTTAGGATTGCTGGAAGATTCAGCTGTTATAAACCACAAAAGCATGTACATATGGTGAAGAAAGTAGCTCAAAAGTAATGTAAAATCTGATATAAATTAAATGCATTTACAGGTGCATATTACATACAAATGTGTACTATGGAATATAATTTTAAAAAAAGAGTGCTGAGACAGAAAACCATTAACATTATCTGTTTCTCCAAGAAAAATACAAAGGAAATGATAAATTTTAAAAAGAAAGATAGAAAAGTTTGTTGGAATGTTTATTATCAGAAGATTTGTACAAACTTCCTACCTTCTCACCATAAAAACATAATCCT
>JAYDZK010000271.1:12013222-12074311 GCA_034509185.1 Euphonia xanthogaster | reverse complement strand
CAGGTGCAAGGCATCAACAGGAGGGGATAAAAGGCTGGGCTGAAGAGCAAGAGGGGCAGACACTGGCAGCCTTCTGGAGTGGAATGGTGTTGCTGTGTATGGGCAGATGCCTGAAGCCTTCTGATGAGGTATGGTGTTACTGTGCCTGGGCTGGAGCTTCTGATATTGTGTGGTGACACTCTGTGTGTTGTGGCCATCTCAACTCTGACATGTGCTGTGGCATATGCTGGGACAAGTAGCTGCCTTTTCTTTTCATAGGACTTTGTTTGTAGTTTTACTATAAATTTTGCTAAAATAAAAATAATAGCCACTTTCCTGCAGTTTGGTGTTCTGTGTGCAAAAGCAAATCAGCTACATCCGAATTTAGTTTTCAATAATACGGAGTGATAGTTACATAGAATATAACTACAAAATGAGGTACAATCAGGTAAAATATCATTTTTATTAAATAAAAATATCAGAGGAATAAGCATGCAAATTCTAACAAAACCACAGATGAATAAGTTTTTGAGAAATTTAGGGGAGAAAAAAAATGGAAAGAAATTAGTGGAGTAACCCCCAAAATTCCCAATTTCTTCCTGTCTTCCCCAAAAGCCAGTTAGGTCTCAAAACAATATTCGACTTCAAGATTCACATCCAGTTTTGGCACATCAGAATATACAGGGCAGTTGATAACTTGCGATCATAGGTGAGTTTAAACTCCTAAATCAGTCTGGATCATCCTCTCAGCTCACACTGAAGAGAGAAGTGTGAAGCTGAGCAGCAATGAAATACTGGTCTTAATCTTGCTCTAGCAAGGACTGCCTTGCATTACAATGGTTAGGCCTGGATTTACAGCAGTGTTGAGGCAGATTTTAAGAGGTATCTTGGTAGACTTAGAAATCCAGCTCTGTTTTCTCAATGCCCATTCTAAGCCAGAGGGAGTTAGATTTCCATCTCCTTGAGAAGTTACTAGAAGACTTGTCCTGCTTGTGTATGAATATTTGTATGAATGTAGATCTTAATAAATCCAAACAGCTTCTACTGGGGTTGGGGTAATTATAATTAATGTTGTCTTCTACCAAGGTTATAAGCAGGACAACTGTTAAGAGAAAAGCTATATGATGACACAGGAGAACTGGTTTTAGTAGGAATGATTTCCTGGCAGTAAGTAAGAGAATTATGGATAGTAGTTATTGGAAAAAGTTGTTCTTCCATCTTACCATGTTCTGTCAGGTGCTCCAAAGACTCATTTCTTTCAGCATTTATCCCCAAAAGTGTGGACTTAGCAAACCTTTGATAATCCAATATTAACCTGTGTTAAAGTCCACTTGATATCTTGTGCCTGATGTTGTCCAAGCATTAGGCATTGTTGGTTCCCAGAAAAATCAGTGATACCTGAGGAGGCTCAACAGGTAATGTACTGAAATCCCATCTAAGTCTGGCATAGTTTTGCTTCATATTTATTAGGCAGACGTTTTTAACATGAAAAAAAACAAAAAACCCAACCCTCAACCCAGTCTATTTGACAGTATGGATACAATTGCAGTGTGCCATAATAAGTATATTAGCTTATAGGAGACAGTATAGATTTATTTAGGGTTATTTTACAATCCATCTCTGATGCTTTAGGATGATGAAATCCAAATTTAAATTCCATTTATCAAACCGACTAAAAGAAACTTGCACAGAAATAGCAGCACTAAGGAATTGCTTTCCCTAACTTTCATTTGGAGTTTGCTATTTCCTTGACAAAGTGTTGTGCCTGGCAAGAAAGTCAAATCAGTATTTGATAGCTGTGGCCTGTTTGAAGGTATTAACAAACAATTTGAAATTATGGTCATTATTTACTTAATGGGAAACCTTTTTAGAGGATATGATTTACACTAACAACAAGCTTTTTGGTGCAGTAGAAGAATCTAGAACTAGAGGCTAGAAACCAGAGAGTTTAGACTTGAGAAAGTTCATTTAAGAGTCATGTTTCCCATATAAATTATGTGCAGTTGTGAAAACATGTCAAAGTTTGGTAAATTAATTTTTTTAAATGTAAACAATCTTTGACCAAAATAGTAGCATAGCTTCAGAAAAAAAGACATGCTCCCACTTTCATGAAGTTTGTATAACTCAATGCAAGGAAGAACTCAACTGTAACTCTATGGA
Source organism: Euphonia xanthogaster (assembly GCA_034509185.1). Lineage (NCBI taxonomy): Eukaryota > Metazoa > Chordata > Aves > Passeriformes > Fringillidae > Euphonia > Euphonia xanthogaster. The sequence goes on along the minus strand of JAYDZK010000271.1, from coordinate 12,072,172 downwards.
GAGTTATGATTTATTAGATCCAATTCTAAAAAGCAAGCTATAAATGTGTTTTAATTCCTTTAATTGGTCTGTATTCTAGGGACAGTGTTAACACACAAAGATATAGATACCTTCTTTTTCACTCATTGAAATTGCTTCATGGTGCCAGAGCCCTAACAGGTGCTATTGAAATTAACTCCTTCAGTAAGGAAATAATTAGTGCAGGTGATGGCTAGAAGGGTGGGAAGAGATTTACTAGTAGCCATGTTTTTCAGGTACAGCTGTGTAATTTTACTTTGAAAAATGTGTATCTTCTGTGTGAGGAGGCAGCTACAGTTGTAGCATCAATAAAGATTATTTTTGGATAAATCAATATGCTGTATAGGAGCTGTTAAGAAACTGAAGTGGTCATTCCTTTCCAAACAGATTTAGCATTTAATGTGTCAACCATGGGAGAAGTTGAAATTTGCAAGTAGGCCAGAGCTAATCCAAATTTTTGTGCTTTTTAATGCGTATGAATTTTTGAGCAAGGGTTGCCAACAATTAAAGGCTTTTGGGCAGGTCCCATGAAGCACTGAGTATGATGGCCTAACCTAGGACACTACCATTGCACATTGTAAGTCATTCTGTTCATGTTTTCAAAAGTTAACCTTGTCTTGGCTTCCTGGTTGTTGGAATGACAACTTCTCAAGAAACTGAGGTGGATTAGTGAAACTTTGATATTGTTGTGGAATTGAGGAAGAATTCTTCTTATCAACCTGGTTCAGCCCAAAGACGTGGGGCATTGAGCAGGGGGAACTTTCCAAAGAAGTCTGTGCAGCATCACAGTTCTCCAAGGGGAGGAAAGGTCAGGACACACCAAAGGAATGTGTCTAATCTAATCTCTGCAAGAAATAGGATTTCCAGCTAAAACTGGAACATTTAATTGTGTTTTCAATTATGCAGATTCAGGAGATGTATTTTCCCCTGAATTAGGGAGGTTGGGAAGGGGCTGCAAAGTGAAAATCTGATGGAGTTTGTTGCTACTGGTATGAGGAGGAAGGAGAGCTCAACCACTCAAGTGTCTGATGCACCAGTACTCTCTTAGACTAATATGATCTAAAATATTTGCACTGAATCTGTCAGGATTTGTCAAAGCAGGAAACAGAATATTTATATTTATAAGAGAATATAAATTCACCCTCCCTCACAGCAATGTTAAAACTCACCATTACAGTGCCATTATTAGTTAATGAGTCATTTATCTGCTAACCTGTGCATAACTGGGGCACGGGGCCTCCAGCTGATCAGCAGTTAAAATGGCTAACTAGTATGTACTGAAGCATGCAGAACTCTGTGGGCTCCAAGTCAGTTTTTGTGTCCTCATTTATAGGTCAAATCACATGCAGCTGTACTTGTTTTGCCGTTCCAACTACCACTTGTGTGTAGATTCTCTGGAGAGAGCTTTGGTTTAAATGGAAGAGAGAATGCAGCTCCGTTGTTGACACTGGGGTAGCTGTCAGGGACATTTTGCCTTCCACAGAGGTCATAACTTGTCACTGAATCCCATTGTTGTCAAAAAAAGGGTCTGGTTTTCACAGCATTGCTATTTGTTTTTGATTTGGTCTCCTCCTGAGTGCACAGATTATAGGCCAGTAAACCTCTCTTTCACTGACTAGCATGGGAAGTTCCAGTCTCTCATAAACCTTAAATAAGTCTTAACTCCAGAATGCTGCCTTTTGGAGATTGAATTTCTCAATGTTTTTAGCCCAAGGGTGCTGTTGACAGAAAGCAGTGTTTTTATTCCCTGATTGCTGTCTCTCTTTATAATTTTTTTTTCAATGTTGCATTTTTCTGCATTAGTGGAGGTATCTGTGTTTGAAAAAGGATTACATTAGTCAAAACTTAAGACAGATAATTTGCCCTCTTTCCTTACTGACTGACAGGAGCCTAAGGTGCACATAATCATTTGAAAAAATATGGCCCTTTTGCAGCCTATTGGAAATTTCAGAACCAGAAGATTTAACCTCTTAATACATCTAATTGAAAAGCTGTTGATTGTTGACAGTGGCAGCCAGTAGTGGTATGAGCTGCCTGAGATTTGCTGACTTTTTTTTTAATTTTTAAATTTTTTTCTAAAGAGAGAATTTTTCCCCATATTTCTCTTATTTGTTATAATTTATAGTCTTTACAGCAGTGAAGGCAAAAATGAGACTTCCTTAAACAGTTGCCTTGAAGGCAAAAGAGAAATCATATCTTTAAATCTGAATTTTGAACACTATAATTTTGCAGAAGCAAACTTAAGCAGATCACTGATGTTCTATTGAAAATTTTCTGTAACACAGCTATATCAAAAGCATAGTACATCCATGTGGCTTTCTAGTACTCAAAGAGAATCTTCGAAATATTTCTCAAATACTCTGAGGGAAGGGTTCTCCAGTTTGAGCATATTTTATTCAGATGTAAAACTATTTTGAGTGCCAAGTACTAGACCTGCCTCTCAGTGCTGGTGCTTGTGTCACACGTCATTTTTCTCCAGAAGAGCTTCCAGAATTTTCACAGTTCTGTCATGTGTTCCTCTGTCCCACTGTGAATCTGTAATGCAGCCCTGGTTTGGGCATTCTGGAGAGCTACTTCCTAAAACTTTAACTGATGCAGCATTGGAGCAGGGGTGCATTCTGCACTCTGATCGGGAGAATTTTTGTCCTGCAGTAGTTCACAAGTTCCCAGGTAAAGTTAAAAGTTACTTGCTGCTTCTCTCATGGGGAAAGCTCTCTGTTTGTCTCCCATGGAAACCTTTCCTGGGATTTCCTAGTTGTCAAGGATGGGTTCAGAGTTCATAGAGCTTTTTATTGTGCCCTTTTTGAGGGATAGAGGCTGATTTGCAGCACTATTTAAAGCAAAGATGCCAAATGAAAGTTCTTCATTTTAAGTTTGTGCTTACACAAAGCTTCTTTGTGGTTTTTTAGGCCTGTCAGACTTGTCAGGCGTGGTAAGAAAAAGTATATTGTTTCCAGCACTTGGATTCCTTTCCTTCTGACATCTGCCACTCTGTAAAGATGATAAATTCCTGCCTCATTAGCCAGGGGTGTGGGATTACAGGCTGACAACACATTAATCACCAGCTTCTGTGGCAGGCTGACTAGCAATAGGCATTGTTAACAAAACTTTTCTAATATGTCACTCTTCTCTATGACAGCCTGTAATCAATCATCTTGATTGACAGTGCTGATAGATTACACTATTTATACTTTGTGTAATGAAAGATAGCGTTTCCACCTACTGTCATTTCTAGGCTAGCATTGGAGGATCACTGAATAGAAACAAACACAACAAAAACCCCAGGCCTCAGCTCGGCATTGTGGAGTTCAGTCAGACAGCCTTGTAGGTCCTTTGTGGTAGCTTTCAGATGATGTGTATTGTTGGGGAACCTGGTAAGCACTTGCCTTTAAGTAACCCTTGAACTGAGTGTTTCTTTGCTGACTTTGTTGCAATAAACTGCCGGGTCAAGTTCAGGCAGGTAGGAGATCTTGTTAATCATGTGGTGGCTGCTGCTCCTTTTCCCATCCTGTCTGTCTTGTCCTGCTGACAGCCCTCCCCCCCTGCCCCGACCAAGATGAGAGGTGATTTAGATGTTGATGAAGTATGAGTGTTTCATGATTTAGAAGGCAAAGTTACCCGTGTTTCCCGTAATTGTACGGTGCAGGGAAAGTAAACATAGGGAGGAAGTGCAAAGCCAACTTGCCAAGAGAGCAGAATCTGTGTTGGAGTTTGTTTGGCTTTTGAAACTTAGGAAATTAGAAACAATATCAGGTTTAAAGTACATAAGCAAATTAATGTCTTGTTTTGGTTTTGATACAGCTGTTTCTGGTTCTAGAATCACTTGATTATTACCTTTATATATTCTTTGCTTCCTGAAGTTATTTCATTTGGCTGTAGAGGAAGATTGAGAACATGGACTATAACAGGACAGAAGTTCCCTGTAGTAAATATCTGTTAGAATGGATTATTTTTTTACAATTGACTCCTATATATTCATGTTGATTAACTGCAAATAGATGCTGCCTTTATGTTATTATAGTGGCTCAGATATCATGGTCTTAATTCCTGTATGCATTCTGAGAATTTTCTTAATGTACTTAATTGATATATCTATCTCTCCCTCTCTTTCCCTGTATTTGTGCTTTTTTCTTTTTCTCATTGGAAAGGTTCATGTGCTAAGTCACAATAAGAAACTTAAAATTCAACCTTTGCAGAGTAGGAAATATGAGTTGGAGCCTAAATTATTGTCCTTGGGAGTTGAGCTAAATTTAGGCATTTGGACAGGAACAAGGGTGGAAAAGATCATCTAAACTTTAATCTCCCTGAGAAGGGTTTCATTGTGAGGCCACAATGATTAATGAGAAACCTGACCATCTGATTAAACCCCTCTGTGTCACAGGACATGATTAGTAGGTGACAGAGACTGTAACAGTATCCAGGCAAGCCTTGCTTCTTTCACAGCTCAGACTGTTGTATGATTAATGTCCCCAAGGGCTATCTCCAGGTCAGGCAGGGATAACCTGTCAGAACAGGTGGAAGTGACAAATTCTGCAGAAACTCCTTTTGCAAAAGAGGCAGCACGCAAGAATGGATGAATGGGGAGGATTCCAGATGGGCTGGTTGACCTTTCTGTACTCTGAACAGACACCGAGAGCATCATGGGAATGAAACATAGTAAGTATTGAAAAACTGCAGATGTTCCATAGTTATTGAAGAATTATAGCATTGCCAAGTCGGGTTGGTAAAATGCACAACACGTCATATTATCAGCACTGGTTTGTGCTTTCTGATATGCTGGAGGAGACTGCAGATCTAGTGTGTGTGTATGGACTAGATAAAATACCACACACGGTGTTTTATGGCAGGAGGGGAAGATTCTTTGCTTCAGTACAGATAAGGCTTGATAGAGTTGATGCTTTAGTGTGTAGCATTTTCCTGTGCCAGTATATATAATCTATCTCATTCTCATCAATATTGCTCCATTTAGGGCTAGACAATCTTGGAAGTTAAAATGGTTTATAAAAATTCTCATTCCTTTTTATTAGGTGGCAGTTATCTAGTAAGCTATTTTATATCTTCCAGAGTACTTTCACCTCTTAGGTCATAGGTTCAAATCCCCAGTTTAAGTATCCTGACATGCTCCACCTTCAACATCACACAGCACAGAATTAGCAAGAGGATTACTAAAGTATCATCTTGCAGACAAATAGACCTTTTCATTTAATCATAGGAATGGTAAAAAATATCTTTGTAGTACTAAACAGGCAGAGGAGACAATATTAGCACCGGGATCCTTATGGAATCCCCCCTGCATGGGGTTAGCTTTTAAAACAAAACTAAAAGTGAAATCAGAGAATAGGATTTCCCCCTTTGCCAAATGAAGGAGCTGCTACTGTGCAAATCTTACTGCTGTTATACCGTTGCTATTGGTGTTGATACCATTTTTAGCCATTTATAATGTTGATTTCTTCAGCTTCTCTTTTAACATATGCTGAGTATCTTCCTCAGTTTAGTTATAAAAAAGTCAATTTTCTTTTGCATATGTTTTTTTTCTTTATGTATCTTTGAGAAGAATGGCTTCTTTTCCATTTACAGAAGGAAAAGAACCAGCCCTACTTAAGTTATTGTGCTCCAACACTGGACTTAACATTTAATTGCAATTTAGTTTGCATTTTCACCATTTTAAAGGGAGCTGTTCTGAATAAGGGCTTTCACTTCTGTGGTTCTAAGACTAATTTTTTGTTCTTTGCCACTGTTTAAACTGTCAGATCCAGCTTTGGGTATGGTAAATGCCATGCTCCCTTGAGCAAATCAGCTGCCATATGCTATAATTTACACTCTCTGAATCTTTATTGGCTAGGCAAAAGGTCATTTTTCGGAGTGGTTTTCCCAATATAGAATGAATAGAAGAAATGGACACACTTCAGTGGCCCAGTGACTGGGGATGGGAAAGCTCCTCTGCGTGCATGGTCAGAGTGGCAAATAGAAAGAATATGGGTAATAAGCCCTAGAAGCTACAGAGGGAGTGAAACAAAATCTCTCACTTGAACACTCCAGATTTTGAAGTCCAATTCAGCTCTCTTCTATTTTTGTTAAAAATATCCACAAATGCACAAATCTGTTGTAGCATAAAGATTTTAATAACTATTTCAAACACTATCTTTTACTCGGTTCCAGCAGAAGTGATACTTTGATGAACTGTGACAACTTCTCTTGTAAATAGTTTGTCTAGCTATTTGTTTCAAACTTTGCTATCAGTTTTTCAAACTCTTGTCATTGTAGATGCTTTCCTGTCGTTCAGTCAGTAAATCAGAAAGGAAGGCTGGATATGAATTGCTTGTCTGATACAAGGGGAGACAAGACTGACTTTTTAACCCTCTGTGCAACCCTTGGCAGAAAGCAAAGCAAAAAAAATGCCTAGGATTTTGCTATTGAAGGATAGTTAATGAAGGGCATGTTAATTTTAGGGGCAATCTGGTAATCCAGAAGTAGAAAAGCAGTATCATGGTGGAATATTTCAGTGTGATCACATTATCAACTTAGGTCATTTGTGTTTGTGCCTGAGGCACTCTACCTTAATTTAGAATTACCCTAATGGATCTTAGTAGTGGGGAGGTGCAGGTGTGCATCTATTGTATTTTGTAATACACTCAGGTGTGTTTCTGTTGTTATCAGTAACACTAATGAAAGCCTAATATCTGCTTCCATAGAGAGTTGCAAGGATGGCTCTGTTTCTTTAATTTGTAGGATGTGTGTTTATAGTGTAAAAGGAGCTTGTGAATTAATTGTAATTAAGGTATATGACTCCAAGCTTGGTTAACCAATCCTGTGGAAGAGCACCTGCAGTGGAATGGATAACATCATCATCATCATCCAGACAGAATGCAAGAGGCTGTCCTAATAAAGTTAAAATAAACTTACCTCTCTGTAAAATATTCATTAAAATTTTTGAATATAGCATTGGACATGAAAGGCTGTCCATGTTGTGTGTACAACTTGTACAGTGATATTTGTCTCCAGACCTGTACTGAGCCTTGTAGAGAGCTGCTGCTGCCTAATGAAGGAACTGTGTTGAGGGTTTTCTGGTTTTCTTTTGAGACATTTACTGTCAATGCCCGGAATTGGAGGAGGGAGAAGTATCCCACTCCTCAGTGGCATAGCTAACCCTGCAATGAACTTAATATGCACCTCTGCTCCTTCAGAAAAGCTGATTTCATTGATGACTACCTGAAACTGTGCAAGCAGAATACTTGTTTGAGTTGACATAGATGGACAGTGAGGATTTGTGTCTGCAGGGTAGAGCTTTTTTGGTTTAACCCTGTCTGTAAATTTTTTTGAATACATGAAGGCACAGTTTTTGAAAATGTATGTATATGGTCAAGCAGCCTCCAAGTTATGGGTAGGTCCATCTTGGCACTGCTGCATGGCCATGGGAGAGCTCAGCTGCTCTTCACAGCCATTCCTTCTTTCCCAAGATGGAATACGAACTGAAAAGGAGTTAGTTGATGTTTTCATCATATTGTAGCTTGCAGGGACAGCATAGTGTTCCATCACGGGGCTGAAATGCTTGGGTTCTCTGTAATCCCAGACCTGAGTCCTGGCTGAGCTCCTGCACTGAAAGATGGCGTGGAGATGCTTTTAATGCATCTCCTCTCACCTGTCTTCTTTAAGATGTATGATAAAGATCCGGACGGTTTCTCTCGTCATGACGATGGGTTTGTCCCTCTGTTCCTTGCCAAATTAGGATTGGTGCTAATTGCCAGCCTATGAACATGGGCACAAAAATGGCCATTAAATTTTGTACACTGGTGTTTACTCTGTGGTAGAAGGGAAAATCTTTTTGTTACAGGTCAATCTAAAAATGTCATTTTGGGCATTTCTGAAATGCCCAAGTACTGTACCATGTCTGGATTTCCTTGTATTTGGAGTTCTTTTTAATGTATGGATTTATAGTGTGAATGCTGCTGTGCTTAATTTCTGCTTGAAACCGTACTTTGCTAATAATTATATATAATTTTTCTTGTCATGATCTGTTATGTAATTGAGATGAGGACTGAGAATTACATAGAGATTCTTTCTAATTCTGTGCCAGCTACCCAAACACTTTTTTTACTGGTTTTTCAAAGAGCATGGGGCAATATGCCAATAATGAGCTTAGAAAGTATGTATGAAGCTCCTGATAATGTGACATGATTTTTTTTCCTTACTTTTTTTCTTTGTTTCATCTTAATTAGTCCCAGTAGGAAAGATTGATTTTTATATATATATTCCCCCCCCCCTTTAAAGCCTTGTAGCTAACATCTGTTGGTATTCCTGGGGTCATTCTTGCTCTGTCCTATGTTTGACATTTCTTGTAAAAGAAGAGGAATTTGTTCATATTGACGTTAGCTGCCTTGGTATCTCTCAGTGGTGCAGATGGCCTGTGAATAAAGACATCAAGCTAATAGGCAAGATGACAAGCCTTGATAGCACTGGTGCTCCTCGTGCAGAAGTGGCAGGGCAGCATGGATTGCTTCTGCTGGGGAGATGCCTGGTCTGCTGGCACTAAAGCATATGGAATTAGTTAAAAATGCAGTGGTATCCTGGGAAAAGGATCCCACTTGAAAATCCCTGGCTGGCTGTAACAGTTTCTTCTTTTCAATGTGGTGTTTCCTTGAGGGGCAAAGATTATAGAAAGATGTGTGCATTTGGAAGGAAGATCCCTAATTTACTCTAGATATTTAGAGATTGCTGCTGTTTAATGCATCAGAATAAAACATTATTGAAGGAGTTCTTTGTTACATTGTTTGCTTGTGTCATGTCCTTAGAAACAAAAAACAAGCTTCTTGTGAGATAGGGAAAATAAAAAATCTGAATCTAAATTAACATATGCAGGGTACACTGTAAGTGCATATTAAAATATTATTGTGTGAATGTTTGGGAAAATGTCATAGAGCCCCAAATATGGAAAATCTGTTTCTTCCAGGGTGGACGTTTATATTATCCTCTGGAGAAGGCACACTGGAAAGCTTGGAATTTTCAAGTCAGCTGATTACTTCATGTGGCAGAATAGAAAGAAAAGCCAGATATTCAAAGTCTAACAAAAAAAGCATGAAAGAAAAAAGATAATTAAGCTCTCAAAAAGTTGAGAATGAATAAGTTGCTATAATTTTAACAACACAGTCGGTAGAGCTAGTGTCTTGGGGATCCTATGTATTATATGGTGTGTAGGGCATTTTCCCAGGGCTTTTTTTGGGATGAAATACAGCTTAGGATAATTGAGAGAAATCCAAGGGATTTTACTTAATTGGCATAAGCACCAAATCCAGGCTTTCTAAAGCCAGCTGTTACTAAGGTTGACCTTAAATAGTATCATGGTATTAAAACTGAAAAACAGGGAAAGGAAGGGGTAGAACTTTTACCTCTCCTTTCTTGTATTTCAAATAAAATTATTCCCATTGGAAAGACAATATTTTCTCTTCTCCAGCCAGATGTGACACACCAACACTAAAGAGTTAGCAAGCTCTTTAATAAAGGAAAATCAGTCTTGGTTGAAATATTTCCACTTCATGAAAGGCAGAAAGCAAAGATGTAAATAAAAAAACAGATTTTGTTTTGAAATTGATTTCCCACAGTATAGGGCATGTAATTATAAATGGGTGAAATATTGTTGTCAAAAAAAAAAGGCAAAATAAGACAGTCACTTAGAAGTATTTTGGGATATGCTTCAACCGCATTAAAATGATATTATTTTCTTCAATTTGTATCTCTTGACAAATCACATTTGAATTTACTGAAAACTCAGTGAGCAATGCAATCAAGAATTTTCATGGTTATTGTTGTGGTATGTTTCAATCTACTGTGGCTAGAAACAGCAAATTGTGTTTTTCTATTTCAGGACTGGAGTAATCTCTTCTCACTCGCTTTGGACAATGTTTGTGAATTTCTCCAGATGAGATTTCCACTACTCTAAAAAGAGATTTTCACAGGTGTATTTGCTACTTAATGAGGCTTGAAGACAAACACATGCATGTTTGTATGAGTGAGGATCTAGGAGTGTTTGTATCTGTAATGCATAATGCTTAATCTCAGCAATATTATATTTCTCCTCTGCCTGCTTCCCTCATCTCAACTTCAAGAATTCATTATGGGGCAGCCACATAATAACTTCTGTCAGAGGATCCCAGGATTTTTCAAGATGAGTTAATTAAGCTTCTTTGAAAGAAGGGAGAACTTTACAGATGACATTTGCAGAGTTTGTAGAGATTACATGATATACATTAGATAGATGAAGTGAAAAGTGAGCAAAAGGTTCAGATTTGAAGCCACAGAAATACTTGTTTCAAAATGTGAAAATTCAAAGAGCTACCTGGTAATCAAAATAGGTTTGTAAAAGCAGAAAGTCACACAAGTGAGCTTAGCAGTTGGCATAGCTTCTGGTAGAGGTGTGTGAAGATTTACATGCAAAGATTTTAATGCTCGTAGTTGGTTCGGAATGGTGCAAATCCAGGGATATTGGCAGAAGTGGGGTCTAACTCGATACGTGTCAGATGTTAAGCCATCTATTACACTTGAACGACAGCCAAGACTAAGGGTTGTGAGTGTTCAGCTTACTGAATTCAAGGATGGGTTTTGGATAAATGATTTTTCGCATCCAGACCTTTTAGCAGCTCAATTACTCCACTTTATCGACAGCTAGAGTTGCTCTTTAGTTTCTTTTTCAGACCTGCTGCCCTTTAAAACCTGGTGAGATCATTTTTCTTTCTTGTCATCTTCTGGTGTCCCTTCCAAGCACTTCATATTGTGCACAAGGCAGTCACCAAGATAGGGGCCATCATTGGAGAGGCCTGCTTTACTCCTTCTGAAACTGAAGGACTTTTTCACAGATTTTACTCTTTGCATTCTTTCCTCTATTAACAGCAGCAGTGGAGGTAGATGTAACTGAACTATTAGGACATCATCTTCTGTTCTTTCACTGGGGTTTTGTTTGTGGGTGGCTGGTATCACTATTAGCAATTCATTTGTGTTTTATTTGATATACTGTGAAGCCACGTGATTTTAATAGGGGAAGTGTCTTGTTCATGCCTTTATCTTAGAAGTTGTGCTAATTGCAGGGTCATAAAAAAAAATTGACAGGTGCTATGGTAGTGCTTGAGGACCATGTGGCAAATTACTCCTGAAAGTGAGTGAAGTCTTCAATTTAATAGTCACATAGTAGGCTGTATTCCACTATAAATATGATCTGTTTTACACTAAAGAATCTTTAAATCCCTTTGTTGTAGATGATTCCATAGTTCTAAAATGGTCCTCAAGGATTCCGCTTTTCATTCTTTGCAGTGCTCAAAATACATTTATACTGCATCAGAATGCATCCTGGAAACCTGAACATAGACTGACTTTTGTACAAATAAGCCATAAATTTATGCCTTAAAGTTCCCCTTATATACAGACTCAACTTTTCTGAAAAATAGCTGAATTTTATTTATGCCAAAGGACCTGAAAAACTGAGAGAAAGTGTGGGAAGAAACCACATTGCTAATGTTTGATTCCAGCCAGAAGAATTTACATACGTGTGGATGTACTTGAGGATGTGTGTACGTATGTCTCATAATCAGCCCATATCCATACTAAATGTGAAATCGTGCCAAATTTCATTCTAAGAAATCTGGCTGGAAAAACACTGATTAAAGTTGATTTTAGAATAGCATTTTGCTTGTAGTCTAATCTTCACATGTGAAAGAATTGTGGTCAGAGAGAGAATGGGGAGATCTCTTCCCTTAGAAAAGAGTTGTATGGTCCAAGCGTAAAGCTGTGCCCTATCTCTTGGTGATCTCAACACAGGAAAGAGTCTGCCATGTTCAATAAGGCAGTTTTACATTTGCTGCTTCCTACTTCATTTTGTTAGGAGGTTGTTGCTGTGTTTTAGTGGGAGTTGTAACAATTTTTAGAAAGCTGTATTTTTCCCAAAAGTAGCTATGTAGATTTTGCTCAACTTGTCTTTATTTGGATAAGGAAACATGGTCTAGTTTTAGTTAAGAGGAGATTTATCTGGCACAAATCTTTGCATGTTATTTGTTTATTGATTATGATCTACTTGCAAGTAATACAAGTGTCAGGTCCTCTGAGCTGAAGTCACTGGAAATAAATGTTGGGTGTTTGTAAGGCTTTAAATCTAGTTGAAGGAACTGGGAGGCAGTGTGAAAAGCCTTAAGCAATAACTGCTTCAAGTAACCAATCTGCTTGTATTGCTAAATGAATTGCTGAAATGGATACAGCCTGTGTGTCACATTCAGGAAGGTTTGGGTCTATTAAGTTATCAGCCTTTTATAGTTACTGGGAATTCTCATTTGTTTCAGGCAATTGTCTTGTAACTGTAACTGTTATTTTCAGGTAAAGTTTAGTTTTCTTGTTAGCAGAGTCCTTTGAAAGAATTAAAACCAGGACTCTGATCTAGGGACCAGTTATTTTCCTGAGGATGTTCTCAGGAATTAGTTGTCTCAAATGGTAAACATTGATTGAGAGGCTCTTTATGATAGCCTTTAAAATGCCTAATAAATTGGGATACTCTGCCAAGTGATAGTAAATACTTTTTTCTTTCAGGAGTTCTTATTTAAATGAAAAAGTCTTATAAAGGTTTGAGTTAGATTCTGTCTTACTATGTGATTGTTATACTGAATATCTGTATTTTTTAACAGTAATTAATGGCAGCATAACACAGAATTACAGTGCTGTGAACATGAAAACTGCTGTATTTAGTAAAGAATATACCATTTAATGCACATCTTGGGTTGGTTTTCTGGTCTACATGCTTACTGCCACATGAGATAACATCAAGACTGTAAGAGTAGATAACCTAAGATACATGAGGTGAACATGCTTTTCAGTAGACTAAAGATACAGTATTTCATTAGTAAAATCCATTCTACTGTTCCTTAAATGTCCTATTCATTAAGCATCTCTGTGACCCAAGACAGTGTTCAGAACTAATCACAGAATCTCAGAATGGGTAAGCTTGGGAAGGGACCACAGTGGAGTCACCAGGTCCAGCCTTCCTGCTCAAGCAGGGTCACTTAGAGCACATGGCACAGGATTGTGTCCTGACATTTCTTGGATATCTCCAGTGAGGGAGACTCTCAGCCTCTCTGGGAAGAATGGCCAAAGCACTAAGGCTGTGTGCCTTGTACATGATGTGTGTATAAGCAAACACTAATTTTGTTAGTGTTTTGAAACACACAGCTTTTGCTGGTAGCAACCATAATAAAAACATAAATTTAGTGCAAAGGAATGAACCTTAGTACTTTGGAGGCCAGGGATGTGCAATCCTGAGTCTTACCAAATAGTTGGTGTTACATTGGAAGTGTTACACCTGGCATTTTTTATTTTTTTAAACTAGCATGTGAATGAAAGCTATGTGGCACCCCCAGCTCCCTTTTTGGGCTCACTGACTCACAGGACTAAACACAGCTGAATGAGTCTATTGTCTAAGTGCCAGTTTCACAGAGGGATAAATCTTGTAAACTCAGATGAATCTTCTTCATTGACAGGAACTGCAAAAACCTGACTTGGTCATGTAAACATTTTAAGTTTCTGTCTAAACATTCAGGACTTGGCCTTCCTGTTGAAAAGCGTGACTACCAGGGAACAATTGCACTTTCTGTTCTTGCATTTGTAATGATTATTAATTGGAATATCAATTTAATTTAACCACACAGGAAAAAAAAGATAAGATGGGTTAAATGAGCATATTGAATATGGAACCTATGTTTTATGTTTATGAATCTGTGAAGGATAACGTTATAGAATATACATATAGACACTTTAGCTTGGATGTATTCTGCTGGAAAGAGCAAATATTTTTTAGATCTTAGTGAATTCTCACCAACAGCTTAGCTATCTGGTTCCTTAGCTCTGCTTACCTGCTTCTAGCACTGGGCACTGTTCCCAGGATAACCCCAAATTTAAAAATACTCCCCAGAATTAGTTTAATGTTATGCATGGGAATTTGGCCACATGTGGTGCTCAGTATTCTCTGTCCTGTAACAGAGGTACAAGATAAACTACCTTTTCAAGAAGATTGTTTCCTGATCTTACAAAGTTGGAAAAGTGTTCAGTGGAATTTTTTAGTCCTTTTCCACAGTGTCCTTCTGTCCTGGTTATTACAGGAGTAAGAGACTAATTTTCAAGATGTCTCGTTTCCAGCAGTAAGGAGATTTTGGTGTGTTAAGCTTGATCTCCAGTCCTAGTGGGATGCTCAAAGACACCAAATCCCCAGAAGATGCTCCAAGAATCTAGGGTTGCATTATTCTAATACCAGAAAATGGTAAGGGGTTGGAAAGAGTTTGAAGTAATTACATTTTGTTATGGAGTAGTGTGGTGGAATTTGATGTGATGGGACATGAGGAAGGTTGTGTTCAGTTTTGAGCATTAGGCAAAAGCAGGCATTTCTTGAAGCAGACAGACACCTCTCCCCCTGTGAGGATAGTTGCTGAGCTGTGTTTCTTTCCTGTTTCTCATTATAGTTATGATACTTCAGGATTCTGTGTCTTCATTCTTCTTCTTTGTCCCTTTAACTTGTTTAGAAGATGCTTTAACAGTAGTGGTGTTGTAACACACTTGATCTAAAGGTATATGCAGTCTGAATTAATAAGAAAAATAGTATCTTTTGCTGTTCCAGCTGGCAGAAGAAACAGGAGAGCTTTTAGATGCACTAATTCTTCTTTAGGCTAGAGAAAGTTGCATTTATACAAGTAAGCATAGCACATCTGAGAGATTCTCTCTTGGGTTAATAATGCAGGTTCAGTAGTGTGTTATGGTTTTTTCCTTCCTTGAAGACTAATTTTTTTATTTTATTTTATTTTATTTTCATTTAACTCTTTCCATATAAATGACCCTAATCCTGTGCAGCAGCCTGTGTGTGGCAAAGGAAAAATTGCTTTAGTCAGCTTTGGTGTTGAATTTCTGAGTATTCTGTTGGATTGTTATATCCATGTTATTATATAAACATGTCCAAGTTTTCATTGCTTGTTCATTGGAAGTGGGAGAAAGTAAAATAGAGCAGATATTGGCTCTTAGGGGCTGCCAGGTGGAAGCCATCTTTCATTAAAATATATGAATAGTATTGATTTCTTAGTTTGTATTTCTGGTAATTAGGTAATAGATTGAAATGCAACCTTCAAGCTACTGTGCTATTTCTTTTTATTTTTTCCTCACCTCCAAACTGCTGAATAAATGGTTTACAGTTGACCTTAACTTCTATGTTTTCTTTTGTTTTTTTCTCTTTGGTTTGGAATACGACACTTGAAAATTCTAAGCAAAACTTTTCAAACTTGTTGACTTGTGGGTAGTTTACAAATTTTATTGAAAAGAGTTCAAGGAAGTTTGTGTGTTTAGGTATGTGTGTCCACACCTAAAGAATGCAGTTTTCACTTATATTCATTAAACTCAAATAGCTTGTGAGCTTTGATCTAAGGCCGTGCTACTGTAGTATCTTGCTTAGAAAAACAAAAAACTCACATTATAGGTTATGTAAAATGTACTTAAAAAAAAAATCAAACAAGGCTATCTTTAAAAGCAGAGAAGAGTTTTCTTAGGGTATTTTTTTTCCTGATCTGTTCCTATTTATTTTTATTTTAGTTTTGCCATGAACAAATAATCACTTAGGAGATGGATATTTTCTTCAGTCACTGCTCATCTGTGGAATAATTTTAAGCAGTATTTTCATCATACTTGTGAAACATTTTCCTGTAAACTTAGAACTTGAGTAGGCCCAAGAGCACAAAAGCAATGGTGGCAATTAGTCATAAAAATTTTGTACCTACTATAAAATGGAATTGGAGTCATGCTGGCTTTCTCTTCGGGGTGACTAGAAAAATCTTATGCCACAAATGTCCTTTAAGGATTGTTGAGACAGAGACAACCTGTATCTTCTGAACAAAAATCTGTGGAGAAATATGGATTTCTGCCTTTACATAGGATAGTGGTTTAGTGCTCTGCAATGCTAGACAACATGGCAAACATTCTGGTTCTCAACCAGAAAGAAATATTTTGTGAAGAAGCTCTGAAGTTCAGATATGTGAAGAAGAGTGTTGGCAAGAAAAATGCATTTTCTTCATTAATGCATTTTCTCCCTTGTCTTGCTCTCTGATCTTGAGTAGACATGAGACAAGTTTACAGGAAAAGCAATTATCTTTGTGGGAATTTGTTAGGGGTAGGAAATATATATGCCCTTCCCCATACTTGTGCTAAATTTTTCTTTAGAGGAGAGGACAAACCTTTTTAAATATCAAGTTGCACATTGCATCCTTCTCTGAATGAACATGGTTTTTTTTTATTTTTTATTTGTCCTCTTATACTTCTGGTGACTCTTTCCATAAATTATAGTGCTTTTTCCCTTCCTCAGACGGAGACAAAAACATTTGCAGCTGTGCTTATGTTCTGGCCAGCTCCCACTAGTTTCTATCTTATATATTCATGTACAAGTGCTAGTACTGCTAGTTCAGTTTCTAATAATCATCTATCCAAGTATCAGAATGTTACATTTCATTGTAAAAGTGCAAGCTTGAATAGTAATGGAATCTGAATTGTAATGGAATCTGAATTGTTCTTTTCCTTGCTTTCCTGCCTTCCCAATCTGGAAACTGGTTTAGGGGCACTTTTAAAAAGTAATTGGCATCTGCTTAAGTCTCGTTCCCCATGAACTGTGCTAGTTCATAAAAACATAATTGCTGGTGACACCAGCCTGCGCATTTTCACCAGTATGGTACTAATTCATTTGCATGACTAAATCAGTGATAATCATTAGATGAAAATTTTTGATTTGTAATAGTTGTATGATACTTGTGTCCTGCACAGAGTATTTTGTAGTCTGTTTTTAGGGGTTTGTGTATTATTTGATCAATTACATTATATGGTGATAAATTTATTCTGTGTCATGTCTTCATGCTTAGACCACAGGCTGTAAGTCAAAGGCAATACCTTTTCCTCAGCTTGTTTGAGCAAGT
The DNA here is from genome assembly GCA_034509185.1 of Euphonia xanthogaster. Lineage (NCBI taxonomy): Eukaryota > Metazoa > Chordata > Aves > Passeriformes > Fringillidae > Euphonia > Euphonia xanthogaster. Next base: position 12,055,193 of record JAYDZK010000271.1, on the reverse strand, counting down.
GACTACTGTGTTTCTTCATCTACATAAAGTTAGAATAAAATATTCCCTTCTTTCTTCACACACAGCAAAGCTTAAATTAATTAGAAAGCTTACGCAGTTTGAGAATTGCCAACAAGGGTGACGGTGCTCAAAACAGTTGTCTGGAAAGCATGCTAAGTAGTCAAATGCTCAATAAAATTGAAAATTAATTAATGATGTGGAATCCTATTTTATGAACTATGATGATTGATACCAGAGAAAAGTCTGTTTCTTTAGCTCAGTAAATACGGTGCTGCCTTGTAAGAAGGTGGAGGATCTAACTAGCTCAGGAACCAGATTGGAGATGGCACTGCCTCCAATGGTGGCATACCATGAGGGAAAAATTACTTCCTACACAATCCTGAGTACAGTAGTTGGTGAGAAGGACTTGTGCTCTTTAGAACTGTTGAGTCATTTGCATTGCTAAGGACCAAGAGCAGTTTGCCCAGGTTAGTCAGACTTACTGAGTTAAACTTCAGGGCAGTAGGAGGTCAGCCACAAAGAAATCAGAGTACCAGGATATGAATGTCAGTCTCTCAGAAATTCATAATTAAATACCTTGAAATAAAATAGAAGTATTGGAGTAGATTATGCAGACATGCTCCATTCCTATTTGCCATCCTATTGCAGAAAAGTTTTGTTCAGAGTTTGGAAGCACGAGAATCTGGTGAACACGTACAAATATAGGAGTTCATTGGTTTTATTTGATTCAACAGATGGATTTTGAGAGGGCTCTACGGTAGAGAGCATGTCTCTTCTCATACTCATGAAATATTTGGCATTCAGTAGCAAATGGTTATGTTATCCATGACCTGTGTATTTGACATTGTGAGCATAAATTTTATTGCATTATCTGTCATGACCTCATTTATCAATATATTTACTGATATCTATATATTTTTTTATTTATTCCAAAGGCTATGTGTGTCTTTCATGGTTTTAGATAGAGATCAAGGGTACCCTTAATTGTGAGGGATTGCTGATCTGGAGATCAACAGAGGAAGAAAGTGGTCAAATTGCTGATAAAAATTTGGCTGTGATATGTGCTTAACTGATCAGTCTAATACCAGTCAAGATAGAAATGAAGAAAGGAAGAATTGTAATGGAACTTTTGACATTTGCCAACCTATAGCCTTGCTGTCAAAAAAAAAAGGATTGCCAGTTGGAATAAACAAAAAACCTTTTACAGAGCTGGTAAAATGTGGTGGAAATGGCAGCCAGATTAAAGCCTCCACATCAAAATGAATGCTGAAAAAGCTCTTTTCAGGACTAAAGAGGAGATTCAAGTTGTCAGCAGCTAGTCTGAATCTGGCAAGCAACGTGAAGTCCTTAGGGCTAGAGAACTTTAATTAGACATCTCTCCAGGCTAAACAGAAGTTCTTAGTCTTCATCCTTGATAACTCACTGATTGGCTTCTGTTGTATCAACAAATATTAACTTTGACAAGAATTTGTGTACCTGTGCCATGTAATAAAGTGCTATATTGTTATCTGAGCAGAAACTTTGGCCGTGTGTGCAGTGGATTATGTGGGTGATGTTAGAGTAGTAGCTCAAACCCAATAGTATTGACCTCTTGTCTCTTTGCATTGTGAAGGTGCTCGGTTCTGTTAAAAAACAGCCTTCAAGCAGTAATTTCTTTCATGTTTTATCTTTCCCCTCACAGCAAAAAATTTTATAATTTTTACTAAAGTATAATATCTTTATGAAGTGAACTGATCTTGGCAAGTTTTCTGGATGGATCAGGAGTGTTATTATAATCTATTAGTTTCAGTGTCGAAAGAATTTTAGAAAAGATAATTTGGTTCAAAATTGTGCTCTTGTGAGTTGAAAAATTAATTGGAAATATATAAACTAACCAATGATATAGTGTAAAATGAAATATTTATGAAATGCATAAGGATTTGATCAGGAATGTTTTAAAAACAATATTTTTATACTTTGATCAAAGTCTGATTATGTTGACCTTGAGTGAAATTATTCATTAATTCTTGTTTTAGACTGTAAGCAAAAGTTCCTCTTTTCCTTGAAATGACAGTTTATTTTTCAGATTTTATGTCAGTATATGTCATGTATATGTGGTGTACAGGCTAATCTTTAATATTTTGTACTTTTTTCTTTAATAAAGGAAGTATATTTTGGTTTTGGAGACCAGAGGAATACATGTTGTTGCTGAGTTGTTACTGTATTTATTGAATAGTAATATAGAGTAATTATCTTAGATAGAAGCAAGATATACTTCACTTGACTAATCAGTGGAAATATGTGTTTCACCAATGCAAATCTCAACTATTGCACTTAGCTACAGAGATGAACTGCTTTTCAAGGTTTGGAAGTGTTTTGGTGAATCAGAACTATGAATTCTTTGCAGTTTATTTTCTTCTAAAGTGTTCTTCCTCCCCAAAACACTTCTAATATTATCCCCCTTTCCTTTTTTTTAAAATTTTTTCTCTTGAAGGTGATGTCTTTGGATATTCTTAGGTGTAGTCACATTTCTTAATGAATTGATCACCTGTGTTATTCTTCAGGGAGACAACTGTCCTTTTCAGGATCTTTCCTCTACTCTTTTCTAGTGTAAGGTTTCTTACCTTTGGTCTGGGTTTTTTATGCTTGATGTTACATTTCTGTAGTTTGCTTTTTTGGTTTTTAATTTTTTCTTCTCCATGATGTAAGCTTTTTTTCTTGAAGCATTTCAGAATGGAAGTGACAGTGACTCACAGAGCTCTGTCTTCCACTTTCTTCGTGTTGCTCAGATTCACTTCAAACTATGTCAGAGGAAATTTAATTATGGTTCATTCTGAAAATCAGTATGAACATTGCTTTTTGATAGCTAATATATAATCAATTGTCTCTGTACCCCAGTAAGATTTGGTTGGAAGCTGATGGGGACCATTGGAATTTGTACTGGGCCTTTTGTCTTTCTGTTTTCACTTGTGAGTTATGTGAAAGCTTTTCTCTGCAGTCCATCTGTGTTGTGTTTGGGAGCATTGTGCTCCTGAGCCATGGGTTTGGAGGGCCTTTGTGTGGGCAATATTGAGTAATCCATGGAGGAAGCTCTTCTGTGTCAGTGTTGATGAACCTCTTGAGCACTATTTTCTTGGATTTGCACTATTTCCAGCCCAAACTGGGAATGCATATAAGATATAGAATGTTGTCAACACAGAACTTCCTGTGACAGTTGTCTTTCACCTCCACCCACAGTAGAACAATGGATATTATGCCATCCTTCAGCAGCACAATCTCAATTCTGGTGTTCAGCATCTTGTCAAATAAATGCTGCTCAGTTGTGGTGGAAAGGCTCAGCTCCTGTCTATGCAGAATGCCTAATTGCATTAAGGATAGTATCCAAATGTTGTGATATTCCACATTATGCAGGATTTAACAGATTTACATCTTCCAGCAGATTTCCAGGTTAAATTGTAGCTAACATGGATTACAAAGAACTGATGTAGTGCACTTAACTGGGAAAAAACCCCAAACCAAAGCAAGTGATGCAGTCACTCACCACCTCCCTTGGGTGGGCCTATGCCCAGGCAGTTCCCAGGCTCACACACCTAAACCCACTCCTCGCTGGTTAATTGCTGAGTGTGACAGCCCATGGCATGGAATATCTTCCCAGTTTGGTCCCTCTTCCTGCTTGTGTCTCCTCCCAAGCCCTTGGACACACCCAGTGTATTTGCTGTGGGAGCAGAGTGAGGAACAGGGAGTGACTTGACTGGGCAAACATTGTTTAACAATAGCAAAAACATTTGTGTGTTGTCAGCACTGTTTTGATTATAAATCTCACCCATAGCATTGTATAAGCTGCTATGAAGAAAATTACTTCCATTCCATTGGACCCAATGCCATTTCTTACTTCCCTCCTCTCTTTCTCTGCCCTGAGTTTTTAACTTTAAAATGCTTTTTTCAAAGACAAGAAATGTAAACAGATTGAGAGGTGAAGCTAAATGGAAGAAAGATAATAACCAAAGGAAAAGTCTGTGTATTTAGTATCCCAGACTGATCAGAACCTAACTCTCTTGACAGATAATTGCCTGACAAGCAGTATCTTTGATGTTAAGCTTTGCTGAAGTAGAAAGTAAGTTCCTCAGCTGCTCCCCAGTAGTCTTTGGGTGGTCTCTTGCTGTCCCATGCTGGAGCACCCTCTCGCCCTGCTGAAGGGTTTTTCTGTGTGACACACTGTGCACGGACAGTCACACACAGCCTGCTCTGTGAGCTCTTGGGGAGAGTGAGCAAGGTAGAGAGAGATTTGGATGGAGCAAGAATGGCCAAATACAGTTTAAAATAAACAACTTCTAAATTAAAAAGAATGTTAAATACAGATCATCTGCTCAAACCATGACAGCAGATTTAATTCCTTCCTCCTTTTACCTGATGGAGATGCGCCTGCAGGGCTGGCATCAATTACCTGTCGACATGTGGAAAATGATTGATGAGCTGCCTCAGGCACTGAAGTATACTTTGTCAACCACTCATAATTTATACATCTTATCTCTGCCAGAACAAAAGACAGGACAGCATGCACTCTGAAAGGAGGAGAAAAAAAAAAAAAGAGAGAGAAGGAAAAGAAGAAAGAAAAAAAGAAAAAGGCTGTTTGAGTTCCAGCATGTAGCACAAGTTGATAACATTGATGCCTATCTATTTGCTCCTTCAGCAGACATCTCCTGCCACTTTCTGCTGTGACTGCTTGAGTTTGCCAGGCTCTCTGGCCATTCCCTGCTGGAAAGATGCTGACACAGTAAGCATGGAGCAGTCTAGAGTTACGTTTTAATTACACTATTATCTGCAAGAGTCTCTGGAGCACTGATGTTTGTTCTGACCTTTTGTTTTAATCAGCACTCTCAGAGCATGCTGTTAACCACCACTGACAGAGATTGATAATTTATATAGTGTGGTCTTCTTAAGAAGCTTTCATTTAGAACCATTACAGAAATCAGATACTTTTACATTCAGACATCATTTTAGCATGTACTTCAGATAGGTGACTCTTAGAGTAACATAGAAATCAAACCTCTGCTTTGACCTCCAGCTGTATCAAATCAAAAATTTTATTTTTTAATCTTTTTGGGGGGATGAAATATTTATTGAGATATTTCTATTTCTTTGAGACTCTTGGAGCACTTTCAATCACAATGTTTATTCAGTACTTGCTAGGAACTTGCAGATAAGCCTCGTATTCTACTCTTAATTTTTCAGGAATAGCTGTTAATCTAGAGGGAGGGTGGAAGACTGTTAAAAGCCAACCTGAGACTGTGTAAACAAGGCTAGTTTCTAAAATACCTGGTGTTTAGCGTTGTTCCATTTCTCAAACTGAAAAGCAAAAATCTTTCTACTTTTGAAAATTTTATTTTCCAGCTTAATACTATAATGAAACTTAATGTGATCATTTCTCCACTTGAAAAACATGGTATACTGACACTTTGACATCTACTACATTGGGAACAAAATAAGCATTTTTGAGGTATTACTCTGCTTGGAAGTTTGTGCTGAAATGGTCTACAAGCCATACTCATCTGTAAGCATCTGTTTTCTGAACCTATTAAAAAAAAGGTTAAGACAAAACCAATACTAATGGAAAATTTCATGATATAATGTTTAGAATATTAGGAGTTTTAGTAAATTAGTTTGAGTGCTAATATACTGGTAAATTTAGTTTGGTAGTCAGATTTTCAGGTATTCTCTTGTCCTCTGGTGTCATCTTGGTAATTTTATTTCCCAGACACACCAGGATGTTTTGGAGATTTCTAAGTATTCAGTTCATGGGTATGTTTTTTTTCTGACACCCATTTCCACCACTCCTGTATTGAACGGGGCTCTGAGGCATCTGAGAGCTGCTCACTCCAGGAGCTCTGGTCTGTGGTGCTCAGCACTGTAAGTACTAGATGGTGTCACAAGGAATGCTGCTGCATGCAGGCATCATTCTCTCAGCCATAGCTTTATTTTATGTAGTGACAGTGTGAGCAAAGCTTTCAACTGACTAGACCTATTTTGTCTTTTTCACTTTAATCTGTGCTTTTTACACTAAACTATTCTAACCCAGGTTTGTTTCCTTCTATCACGTTACACATCCAACAGTGGAGCAGATTACTAAGCACAAAGAATTAAATTAATTACCACAAGCTCAAACCTGTAGTCATGCATGGACTTCAGTAGCAATTAAGCATAATAGCTGCTGGCTATTTAATTGAAAATTGTTCAAAATTATATTTGACTCAGTAGAACTTCTGGGAGAATGAGACTATTTGTCCTCTAACTAAACAGAAGACTTCCCTGATAACAATGCATTTGTGCAAATACATACATGTTTTTGTAATTCCTGGTTACCAAAACAGAACTAAAATTCAGAATTGGTAAATGCAGAAGCAAACAAGAGAGTGTCTGAATTCTGCAATTGGTGTTATGAGCTTGCATAGAGTGACAGCCAAACAGGTTTAGCTACAGAATATGAGAAACTGGATTAAAAGCAAATTAAAAGTTTTGATCAGAAAGGCAGTTTTGATGATTACAAGCAGCATTGTAACATTGTTACAGCACTTGTAAAAATAAAATAGAAATTGCTTATTCAGCTTGTTAAACCCATGAGGCTAATAAGTGGTGAAGACAGAAACTTACTTTTGCTCAACTTCTGAGCAGTTTTAATCTTGCTTTGCTTGTATTTCCAGCTGAGAAAAAGCAAATAAATGTAGTCAGTGTGAGCTTCAGCCTGTGAATCCAACTTCTCAGCAGGATTTATTAGTTCCACTGTAGCAGGAGTAATACAGGTATATGACACTTTTTGTTTTGGGGTGGACAGGCTAAGTTCCTTTCTGTCTGTAATACATTGTGTAAGCACATTAGAGTTTTGTTTAGAAAGGGAAACTGCTGAAAATCATAAAACTAACATACACTGATCAATATGAAATAGAATTTCATACAATATTGCTTTGAGTGAAAAGAATATATATTACAAAGGCAGTTTAAAGAGACAGCAATTCCCAGTCAGTGGGGGCAAGAGATTTGGGTGTGAGAGAAACACTTGTTTCTTCCTTTGCCATCAACCTGCTATGTGACCTTGAATAGGATACTTAAATCTGTTCTTATGCTGTTTTTTTTGTCTGTCTTGTCAAGTTAGGTTGTGTTCTCTCCAAGGCAGGGCCCGTGTGCTGTGCTGTGATTCTGGGAAGCCCAGTGCTGGCATTATCTGACCTTGACTAAAAGTGTGTAGGTGTTGCTCTAATATGAATGAAGAGCAAGGTGTCTCCAGGTAATAGCACTGCACAGTTGCTGTTATGTATGAGATCAGTAGCAATCATTTAAAAAAAAAAATTAAAAAGGAGCACCAGCTATGGGGAGTCATGCCTAATTGCTGGGCATAGAGTTGCTAAGCTATAAAAATATCACCTTTGTTTGATTTCTGTGCTCTTTTGTCCTTCTGTGCAGCTGTCCTTCATTTTGCTAGTCTAACTCCTAGGGAAGCTAATATTCCTTGCTAGGTAGCATCAAGCTTATGAATTTTTATGAAAGCACTTGCTTTTATCCAGCTTTGTGGATGGTGTTTTAGGGTACAGCTTCCCATAGTTACCTTTCTACTTTCCTGCATGCCTTCCCCTCCTCCCAGTTTCCCAAGCCTGCATCCTATTCTCTGTGGTAAGCTGGTCCTTAAAGCTGTCTGAAATGGATTTTAAAAAAACCAAAAAGGTGTCCCTACTTTGTTTTTAAGTATGTTATTTCTTCTCAGTGCTGAGCTGCTTTTTTGTTTTTGTTATTTTGTTTGACAGGCTGCTTGTAGATAGAACAGTTTTCCATAAGGGATTGAAATCATACATCAAATCTATTGTTTTATATGTAAGCCACTTGAGAACAATGAAAGCAGTTGCTGGAACCCAAATACCATTACAAATAGATTTATTGTAGTGTGTTTTCTCCCACCTTTTTCTAGAAGTTATTACTTTAATCTTAAGAATTTATGTAAGTATGCTTGTAGCTTTTATATGCTTTATGCATTCACTTTTGAGACTTTTTAGCTATTTAGTGGCATGGTGTTTAAAACAAGTGTTATCAAGGAAATAATTTCAGCTTTACATCATTTTTTTTTATATTTCCCACTGAATGCTACATATAAAATAGCCAGATGGTAATATAAAAGAGTTATAGTAAATGTCATGGAAACTTATCTTCACAATGCCCTTTAGCTTGGTGTGCTTATCTCAACCTACAAACATCAAGAAGAGATAAAGATGTAATATCCCTTTGTCACAAAATTATGTAAAATTTCAATATCTTCAAATTTTAAATGCCTCAAAAAAAAAAAAACTTTTTAGAAATTTATGAAATGAAAGTCATTCCAGTATTTGTAAAAGAGCAGAAATGCTTTTAAACTGCTCTTTCCACCTAGTTCAACTAGAACTATTTTGTATTGAAAATATTTCCCAAAGTACAGTTATGACAAACTAGATCAGATGTTCCTAAGAGAATACAGATTTTTCTGCAATTTTAATAGTGAGCCTAAATCAGATCTCAAAGGGCAGAAAGTTATTTACATATTATTGACCCAGAACCTAATACACTCAATAGACATCAAAATGGAACAACATATTTCATTTACAGCAATATCTTAAATGCTTTAGTCATCATACTGGGTGAACTCGAGTCTTGATAGTTGTTTTTTATTTCCTCGTGGTTTCAGGGGATGAAAGATTGCCAGTTAGTCTGGAAATGTATTTGAGTTCACCGTGTTGATAGGTGAAAAAACTGCTGATTAGATGGCTTTTATAAAAAGTGCTGTGATTCCACAGCATTTCCCACACTTTCCCAGTCCCAATAGCCATATGTATGAAGATGGTGTCAAATGTAGTTGTTAGTGATCTTAATTTGTTTTATGTGAGTGATTGGATGAAATGTAAATGTAATATTGATAAAGCTGACAGTACAATAGAAATGTGGGGTTCTGGTTGAGTACTCAGCTGATGCCCAGAAGTACTGACAAATGGTTGTGAAACCATGCTCCTTGTTATTATGGACACAGGAGTAATAAACCCCTCTGAATTGCCACCTGGATGAGGTGCTTTTATGATGAGGTGATTCTTTCATGTTGTAGCTTCCTACAGATGAACATGAAGTAAATATATCCATGGAAAAATAACAGTAATGATCTAATTAAGAAAAAAAATCATGAAAACAAATTAAGGAGGCTAAAAAAGCTGAAATTGTAGCTGTGTTGAACTAGTCTGGTAATGAAAATGTTGTGACTGAGCAGTGAGCAGTTGCCTGCTGTCCAGGGCAGTCTTTTCTCAGTGAGAGTGGCACAGAACTAATTGTTGAATTGCAGAAATGTATTTCTTGGGGGGAAAAAAGCGGATCTATTGTTGTGTGGCACTGTTCAAGTTTGCTGAAGTGACATCGGCAGCATCTCAATTTTAAAGTTAAATAACCCTCTTGAAGTCTCTGATCTTGAAAATCTTGAAATCTCCATTTTAGTTAACATTTGGAAACAATTGAAGTACAGTTTCACTCCAACCTTAGAGCCATGTTTCACCACTTTTTCCCTTAAACCTTTGTCTTTAAAGACTAAGCTTTCTATGGCTCTTCTACCTTAAATATCTTCCTTAATATTGCTGATAAGGTGTTATTGCTGTTTGAAGAAACCTGCAGGTAATATCAGCCTATTTACATTGTTCTTTGGAAGTAAGGAAAGATAAAACCCCTCACTTTTGGCCCAGTGTCTTTGCTGGTCAAGATGTGAACAAGCAGCAGGTGTGTAATGCTTCATCACTATTGGTTTTGTGCTTATTTTCTCTCAAGACCATCAAAACAGACACAAGGAAATTATAATAGATCTTCTAATGAAAGATGGGATTGCTGAAATCAGACCTTTGCACGGGTGTGAATCAATGGATTCCTGTTCAGCTAGCCCTGATACAGCTTTTTAGGCATTAATCCTTCATAAGGAACTTCTCATGCATACCTTTGCTCTCCATGGGAATCTGTAGTATCCAGTCTTAGAGAAATGTTGCGGATTCTTTTTTGCTTTGCATTTTTAAAAGTTCCTTTTTCATGGTTTTGTTTGTTCGTTTGTGTTTTGGGGTTTTGTTTGTCGCCTTTTTGGGTTTTTGTTGTTGTTTTGCTGGTTTGTTTTATTTTTTTTCCGTAAGAAATAGGTGTGGGCTAAGAAAAACAGCACATAGACTTGTCATGAAGAGAAAGGGAGGAATTGTCTTTCCTCTTTTTTTCTTAATCCCCTAGGAAATAGTGGACACAGCACTTTGGAACCTAAGCTCCCATTTGTTTTTCAATATATAATAGAATTTGAAATTTAGTTTTGACTTCCTGGTCAAGAACCTCAATTAGTTGCCCTGTGGCCATAGAATATTCCTTCAAAGATTGAAGATGTGGCTGTAGAGGCAAATGGCTTATTACTTTCATATAGGTATGAAGAACAGTTTAAAAAAAAAAGGAAAATGAAGTCTGAAAGAATGATGCATGAGAAAAATGAGCACATAAACAACACTTTCTGTTTTCTTTTATTGCAACTGTGAATAAATATGTATTCAAATTACAATTTTCTGTTAACTGGTCAAGAGATATATTTTACTTTTTCAAGAAAATTTGGATTGAGCATAGTTTCTCTTAGCATGATCACTTTCATCAAAGCAACTCTGTATTTCTGTCAGCATAGTAGTTCTTTCATTTAATTCTTTAAGTCTCTCTAGCTTCTCCTTTAGAGAGTTGCAGAACCCAACATCCTGAATCCATTGTCTCTTTATTGTGATGCATGCAAATAGAGCAGTTTTAACTTTCCAATCTAAAGTATAAAAAATTTGGATTGCACATTTGAAGTAGAATGAAAATGATGCATAGAGAAGGAGATAGTTTTATAGGCTGCTGTTCTATTTTATGGAATGATAAATAATGATGTAAAGTATGTTTTCCTTTGCATGTTTAAATTGCTCAGTGTACATAACTGAATTTAAAATAAATGCAAAAATAACTGCTCAGCCTTGCTAAGGACTTGGAGAACTGCTTTATTCTTAGTGTCTTTTCTAATAAATAAGTTGCTACCAATAGAGCTTCTTGTTTAGATCTTAAATTTTAACTGGACTTTGTCAGATTTAAATTTAATCTGGACACTATAAGGGTCTACACTGTCACTCTTTGCCTGCTGTTTGAAGTGACTGATTTCTCACTCCTATCCCCCAGCCATTTTATATCACTTCCTTTCAGGAGCCAGCTATGCTGCATGAACTGACAGACTAATTTCTTTATGTATATAAACTTGTGCTTGGTCTGGCTGGCTTGGAGTTAGGGCTTAGTGTTGGGGATTTTTTGATTTGTGACTGAAGCACTGTTGATAGCACAATTTGGCTGTGGCTGAGCAGTGTTTGCACAGCACCAAGGCTTTCTCTCTTAGCCAGACAAGCAGGCTGGGAGTGGGCAGGGCATTGAAAGGGACATAGGTGGAACTACACTTTAAAATTAAATCTGTATCATCAATTAATCTAGTTAATCTGTAAATTCCTCCTGGCTTGTGCACTTTTTTCAGTATGGGGTGTTCAAATTAAATCTTTTTTAAAGTGATGTTTGCTTTGCAGGTAATACATCAGAAAAAAAGAGGCAACTTCAGTGGTTTTGTTTTTGTTCATGGACCTTGCCTTGTATTACCTTATTACTTTACCTTTGTCTCTTTTTTTCCTCATTGTGGTGGCTCAAATTAGCGCAGGTTGCTTTTTTTGTGGTTAGTAAACTCAAAATGGAGGTTATAGGTCAATAGAGACTGTCAAGGGATTACCAAATAAACAAATTTCTTGTCACTTTTTGTGCTATTTTCAACTACTTTCTCATAAAATATAAACCTTTTGAAGCTGAGATTGATGCATGGATTCATTTTTGATACCGATATTGCCTAGCTGTTTTAAGAAGGGCATTATTTGGTTTATCCATGTGTGTACACACACGTATCTATGACAGTGTTGTGATAGAGTAAATTAGTAGCAGCATTCCTTGGGCATTTAGAAACAACCCAGCTCCCTTCACTGGACACAGCAACTGTCTCACAAGATCTTTTAACCCTTGTGACTTTCTGTGTGTGAGATGCATGCCTTAGTTAACAGGAATAAATGTATGTGGCCAAGAAACAGTTGCAGTTGCTCCAGAGATCCGAGTGCTGGACAGTGTAGATGTGGCCTAAATGTCTTGGTTTTCACTTTATTTTAGTTGCTCTTAGACTGTGTGTCACACTTGGTTATCATTTGTAAAGCTTCAGCTGTGGGAGAGTGATGCTGGTGTGAGAATGATGTCACAGCATGAGACCCCAGAGAGGCTTTTCCAGTGGTTACTCATTTAGGTGCACCTCACCCACTGGCAGAGACATAGACTGGGTGGCCTCATGTGTCTCCTCTGCCTTGTGTGATTCTGTGAGTGATGGGGCACTACAGGAGACCAGCATGAGGTTATTGACAGCTGCAGAAAGATGAGCTGAGCATATCTGCACACCCCAGCTGGGAGTGTGCGGGTGCATGTGGCACTTCCCTGTGGAGATCACATTTGAATGCTGGGAGATGACTTATTTCCCTCCTTCTGCTGTTCCTCAAGAAAACATGGCTTTGACTATTGAAGCTGATACCTTTTAGTTACTCAGATGATCAGTTCTCATTGCATTCCTAAAGCAAAACCAGTTTGTTGACATGGGTGAGAACTGATACAGAACACTTTCTTACAGTGTCTCTCACCTCTTAGGAGATTTGTAAAAGACCCCTAAACTCTCCCTCCCCCAGCTCCCACATTTCAAATTTTATTGGCATTGTACATTAAAATAAGATCTGCCCAGCTCTGATATTCAGTCAGAACTGGGCTAAGAATTTGAAACTTGTGAGACTCAGACTAAAATTCTACAGTTCTGCTACATAGCACGCTCTGTATTTCAAATTACATTCCGAGAGGTTTTAGCTAATAGATATGATCCATCCACAGCTTTCAAAGGAATCTAGAGCAGTTGGATTTATTCGTGTTTAATTGGAAATCTGGCTTGTAATCGTGATTATTTATAAAAATATGCCACAGTAAAGAAAATTAGTATTTTAACTGTCCAAAATGCTGTTACATTTTCTTGGAAATAACTTTTAAAAAACATGTTGAAACTCAGGAGAATTTGGGCATGCCAAGGGAGAGTTCTCTTTAGTCTTTTTTTGAATGCCATTGGTAAATTCAATAGTTTGTTGCAGTGTATAACCTGGTCCAGATAACAGCAGCATACAAAATGCTCTTGTAACTCTGGATTGCCTTATATGTTGAAAGTGTGTGATACTTCTCAAAAACCAGAATTTCAGTTCTTTGTGAATGGAGTTTGAAGCAAAGTTTTCCTTTGTGACTTGGGAGGTATGCAGTTGATGGATGAAGTTTAGATATTGTTGAGATGGCAAATATTTGCTGGAAGTGAAAGTAGAAGCCTGAACAAGTTTGTTCTCCCAGAGGAAAAGGAGTGGTTTTAGCAGAAAATGTGGAATGCCTTCTGTGCATGATCTCACCTTAAGTTTTGAGCATGTTCTATTTTCAGGTCATTAAGCAGTTTATTAAAAGGGGTTTTCTTTGCTGACATGAAGGTATCACTTTTGGGTGTGTTGCAGTACATTAGGGAGAAAAAAATTAAGTGATACAGAATGTCTTTCTTCTCCACCTTATTTTCTTAGACATTGCAGTGAAGCATGCCAAAAGAAGCTTTGTAGCAGAGGATGGATCAAAGGATAGCATGGTATGGAGAAAAAAGCAAGGACAGGAAAACTTTTTGTGTATCAGTGCTGATTTGGGAGGATAAGAATACCTTTACTTAAAATGTAAGATTCAGTTAAAAAAACCCTCTGTAGAACAGTTGCATTTATCTAATAAATATGTTGTATATCAGTATGGAAAGAGTAAAGAATTTCTATGTACTTTTCAGGGATATGCAATATTGAATCAATAGCAACAAAGAAGAGGGAGTTTTTATGCTTGTTTGTCAGTAACAACAAAATATTTACATACTGTGGTGTCTTGTTAGAAGATTTGGCTACACGTAGGACATTAGGGAGTTGTGCACTTATGGCATTATAAGCTGGAGAAAAAGTTCTTTATCTCACTATGATACTTGTTCATGTGTTGCAGAGTTTTTATTTTTATGCTGTGTTTTTAACAATTTCTCTACAATTTATCTTATTTATTTGAGGTTTACTGGAATTGTTTAATACATTGGGCAGGTGATGAAAGGAAATAGACTGGGAAAACTTCTACAAAATTTGTTTGAAAAAATTAAAAATCTCTACTAATCTCTACTTAACAAAAGAAAAGGCAAGATAACTCAAAATATATATTTAAATTGTCCTTATTAAATCTAACTTGAAAATGGCCTAAGCAATAATGGTGCTGGACTATATTGTGTTTATCAACTTTATTGCAGAGCTTTTGATTCAGAAATCACAGTCATTTATAGAGAATATCAGGTATCTGTAGTAATTTGTGGAGAGTAACTGGGAGTGCTCATTAGCTCATTTAAAAGAAAAAAGCCGAGTATAATTTGCTTAAAATTTAAAAGCCATCAGAATTTTTTTAATCTGAAACATGTCTGTCTAAAATGGAGCCATTTGAAGGGAAGGATAAGGCCTGTCAAGCTACTTCTCCTGTGTTAGTGCTTCATCTGCTTCGTCTGACATCTCTAAACAACTCTTTAAAAATGTCGATTTTGGCATGCTCCACAAAGGGGGACTGAAGGGTGTTGTTTAAGTTATTTGGGCCTTCTCTGTTTTTCTTTCTGTGGCACAAAAATGTGCATTTTTTCTATGCCTTTCCCCCCAACAAATGTGTGTTTTAGCCTCAAATGACCCTGGCATCTTAACATGTCAGAGTGTTAATAAAGCACTGAGGCTGTCATAATGTGGGGTTAAATAAAGTCTTCATGAGCTGTCTATTAAGCTGATTTTTTGTTTGTCACTTTCTGTGGTTTCTTTATGGATGCAGCTTGTCTTGGTTTGTGGGCAGCCAAGCAAACGGGCTTTGTCTTTGTTCACTGCTCTGTTTAATTCTCCCCCTCATTCATTAATCATCCCTTTGACTATTTATACCAGTGGCAAGTATAGCTAACACACTTAACGTTTTCTTTTGTCTCAGTGGCACTCTTTGTGCAGGCCAGAGGAGGGCTAATTATTAACTGTAAAGTGACATTAAAAACCCGTAGATAAGCATACAAATGCTGCATCCACTGAAATGCAGGATTGGTGGGTTTTTTTCTTGATTTTTTTTTTTAACGTTCAAGTGCTTGTGGCCAAATGAGTTTTTCTTGCTCTGTATAGCTGGGAGTTCACAGTAGCAGTGCCAATGTCTAGATAATTAATGAAGAAGCTCTGTTACACCCAGAGAGTCTGCCAGTGTCAGGTTTTTTAGTTTCATCTCTGGACAGCTTAGTTGGGTAGTTTGTACCTTATCAGGCAGAAGCAGGGATTTAAATTGCTGCTATTTAGTTGGAGGCAGTTCCTCTTCTCTTTAAAGGTCCCATTCCTGTGTTTATTAGTCTTCTGTATACACAAGTCTTGGAATGTGTTTTTTGTTTTGACTTCTTATGATGGGAAAGATTTTAACATTTTCTTTCTGGCTTCCTTCTACTTATGAGGTTGTCTTGAAATTATAACTTTGTGGTTTTTTGAAGCACTGACAGTGATTATGCCTTTCTTGCTTACTCAAAGTCTTTCTGACCCTTTTCCTTCTCACTCCTGATTTCATGATATCAGCACAACAAGTATTCTGGAAAGACTTCTTTGAAAAGATAATATTTAGAAAAGGTATGTGTTCTAGCTCTTTGGAGGAAATCTAGATGTCACAGGATATTTTGGGGTTATTTTCTGTAGTGTCTGCCTCATTCTGCCCCTTGCCATAGGTTTGCAACCAGAATTTTTGTTTTTCTGTGCCTTGAAAATAAAGTGCTGGTCTGTGAGGGGGGTTCAGAGAGATTACTGCAGGATTTAAGTGGTGTTGCAATCAGCTGTAAAGTGTAAGTGACTTTTCCTTTGACTGAAGTTGCAACTGGAGAGATGTGTTCATAATCCATAATCACGACCCTAACACATGGCTGGGGCCTGAAGCTGGAGTTGGAGCAACTCCTGTCAATGGGTGAGACAGTCTGGTCCAGCAGTGATCCACTGAACACAGTTTGAGCAGTTCTGCCTTGTGTCACAGCTGACATTTTTCTGGCTCTCAGCATGACCAAAAATCCTACTGAGTTGAACATAAAACATAATATCCACCCAGATAGGTCATTGATAACAGAGCTGGGAAGAGGTTATGCTCTCTTATTCAGGCCTGTATATAAGTGAATGAGCCTATTACTTCACTCTGTTATTGCCAAATGGAATGTCTTTCAAAAAATTTCGAAGAAGCGATAATGTTGTGAGGGTATCACAGGGCAGTCTGCTTTCAGCTAGCTTAGGCAGATTGCAGCTCCAGCTAAAACAGTGGATCAATACTTACAGATTGCTTTCTGGATGTTTCAGTTAGGAAATTGGTGTGTTGATTACAGAGAATCCTTACTTGAGATGAAATTGAGAGTGGTGGGAAAATCTTGTTTAGAAAGTGTGTGCTACAGTAGACTGTGTTGCATAAACACCTTTGTATTTGTTTTCTGTGCTGTGTAACCGAATAGGTTTTTTAACATTTAAAAAAGAACCACTTGGAAATGTTTGGGTTTTTTTGGTTTTTGTTTTTAAGAACAAAGATAACTTCTGTAGCTCACTCTATTTTCTTGCTTTCACATGCACTAAGTTCAACTCTCTCATATTCTGCATTATAAGTCAGTGTGAATGAGTTTTGCCATGGTATTATGGGAGAATATTTACTTTTTTTAGAGTAAACTTCCCGTACTTGAATTCTTATTATTTTGCCAGACTGAATGTTTGTATATTTCATAACTATATTTTTGCAGCAAGGCCCTGAAAATACAAATTCTTCTTAAATACAAATGCTTTCCTGGCATGATGAATCAAATTGGTCTTCAAGTAGATAAGTCTCTCTCCTGCTACAAGAAAGCAAAGTTTATTGACTTTTCATTAAGGTTTTAAGTGTGTAGTTTATACAAGACTGGGCCTTTCTTTCAAGTAGACTGTCAGCAGCCCAATAACTAAGTGAGGTTGGCAACTTTGATACTTTAATATGATAAAAATAAGAGATAAAATCTCTGCAGAAAGAGACATATGTACAGTTAATTCATCTATCCTGAACAAAAATGTCTGCAGTACCTCAGCCTATGGCATGCACAGGCAATCTCTTAGGTGAAATCCTACCAGCTTTGTGGTACTTGGTTCATTAACAGAGACCTCTTACTTTTAGCAAGGTAAGAGGTTGAAATAATTCTGCAATTTTTTTTTTTTTCCTGGAAGATGCTTGTTGATAATAATCTTATGGGAGTATTGTATGATATAATCTTATATAAGAATTGTAACAGCTAGAAGACAATGTGAAATGCTGCTGGACTTCTGGCATCAGGAGATGCTGCGATTTGGTTCTGGGAATTTGGAGGTGATCAAATGCAGATCTGATCTTCTCAGATGGAGGAGAGCTGTAATGATATAATAGATGAAAATAACCATAATCATGGGGTTGAAGGAGAGGCAGGTGATACAGAGTTTTGTTTCTGTATAATTTCTGTTTTTCTGACATCTCTGCAAATTTGCTTTTTAGTCAAGAAAGACAAAGTCTGTATTCACAGATTTATTATGTTTATTCTTTTAAATGTGCAATGCAGTTATGGATCCCTTCATTTTTTATATACTTCATTTTCTTAGCTATGTTTATTGCATCAACACCACTACACAATATTGGCATTTCTGTACACCAAGAAAGCTGTCTTAAGAGAGATATGAGTCCATAACTCAAGTTACATCACACTGAATACTCAGTGCTATGGTGAATAAATTCTTTAAAAAATGTCATCATTCTAATATGTCACCTTTTTCCCGAAGTGTTTCTCTCTCACAGAGAACATTCTTCATGTTAAATTTATTTATTATGTGTTTTTAAAAAATAAATAACAATGATTTGCACAATGTCAGCAGATGCACCCTGGACATCCCCTGGCGTAATCAAGAGTGTCGACTCTTGTGACCCAAGGGTGACAGTTTTGATCAGTTTTGCTTTACAGTTCTTTCATCCTATGGAAGTGTGAGGCAACACTTATGATTACCCAAGAGTCACCAGATTACAGCCACATGCACACACATGTACAGGCAGAATATTTAAAATAATTACCAAGTTCCATGATTAGGAGTTCCACAGATTTTTGTCGGAGGTTAATACTAATTTTTCATCAGAGTGGCGTCTTTTATGTCTGACTCCAAAACTCCCGATAGTCTGGTGTTCAGGAACTGTGTTGGAAAGCTAGGGGAATTGTTTCCAATTCACATTTCTGCCTTTGACCTGTTATGTAGCCTTGGGCAAATAATTTAATCACTGTCTAGCTCTGTTTCCTTTCTTCTTTTTTTTTTTCTTCTCTGCGCAGCTCATAACTTTCAAAACTGTTTTCAAATCTTTAATGTGAGTTAACAATAAATTTATATAAAATATTATGTCTTCCTTGTTGCAATATTTATATAAATATTGCAGAGGGTTGATAAATTTAGATAGTTGTAAAGCCATTCTTTTCAGTAACTGTTTTTTGTAATACTTACAGAGACCAATGCTAGAAACTGTTAAATTTTCTTTGATGCTCTGTAACTAAAAAGGTATAGTTAAGAGTTTTTGTGTCTTAAAGACACTAGACTGGACTGGATTATCAAAGAAATGGAGGTTCATCTTTCAGTCTTGAGAAACTATTGAGGTAGAAACACACACATTTGTAAGATAAGGGGGAAAAAGCCAAGGAAAATAAAGGCACTCCTCAACTGTTTGATTCCAAAAACTGAGTATGTATGAGAAGATTAACAGGAGGACTATAAAACAGAGAAAGATTGTGTCCAAGTGTTATGTATTTCCACTTAAATGAATAAACAATGAGAAAACTGGAGAAATTGTTTCCTTTTCTTTGCAAAGTGTTTTCCTCTTCTGGCTCTTACTGAGTGTAACCCTACTTTATGAGGTAGGCAGATCCTAAGCACTGAGTACTTGCAGGATTATTTTTCTTCTCTTAACATAATTTTACTTTATTCATTTATTTATTTTAAGCCACTTTTAAAGTTTGTGGTAGTGCACAGAGTGAATTATATCTTTGCATAAAAGTTGCTAACTGGGACTTAATGTCTTTTCTATAAAAAGTAAGTCTTCACTTCTTTATATTCCTTCACAATTCAGAGCTACACAGCCTGTTACCTCTGCCTTTATAGTATGGAAGTTATTTTTCTTTGTCGGGCTGTTTATCCCAGTTCTCTTTGAAAACAGTAGGAATGGGATTGAGTACATAACAAATTAGCAGGTCGCCATTTACGTCCACATGGAAGAAGTAAGGAAGAGAGAAATCTAACTAGAAAGTAATGTCAGCTTTAAGATTCCTTATTTGTTGAGTTGATGTCACAATGCATGCCTTTTTAAAAATTCAGAAAAAGTGAGCGGATCAGGTTTTTTCACTTGTCATACACAATTTTAGTTATTCATTCCTTCTAGTTGTATATGGATGCTCTTGAGTTTAATTTAAATTCTTAAGTCTTGAAAAGATTAAATCCAGAAAGCAATTACATAACTGTCCTTGAGTTTCATTTTCTATGTTTAGTCTTGCTAATGTTCTTTGTTGTTGAATAGTAATCTTTCCAGTTTTTTAAGAGTCATCATTTAGAAGGAGTCTCTGCAAGTCACTCATCTGAGTTCAAGGAGGAATAACCTAGGCATTAGCATTCTCTAGTTTGTGGTAATTATTCTTTCATTCTATCATTCTGTTCATGTTTAGGACAAGTGCATAAATGACATTGTTGATAGAGGAGTAAAACTGAAAACTTGCTAACTGGTCCTCTGATGTACATATCAAGGGCTCTGTTATTTGGGCACACATGGCAGGTGGATCTCTGTCTCCTTGTAATGCTGTCAGAGAAAGATAACTGTGGCTCTATGTTCACTATGTGTTATGTGTGTTGCGTTGCTTGTTGGTGGGACAGATATTAGAATTTTTAATTCCATATGTTAAGTCACAGAAGTGAGCTATTTACTTTAAATGCTATAATCTCATTGGTCATTTTTGAGTGCTGCAAATTTGAGAAATCTGAAGAAAATGTGTCTGCCTGTGCAAAAGTAAAAATATAGCAGTAATATTACTAGTTAATTTCACTGTAAAGTTCCAATATGTGGATCTGGATTTAATAATGAAACATTACTGATTTTAAAGCTAATTGAATGAAAGGGACTTTCTGGAGCTGAAGGCCATTTCCTATTTAAGAGAAACTTATGGTCAGGGGAGAAGAAGAAAAGTGCTATTGGTCAGGAGTAAGTGGTAGGTCTGAAAATAACTGAATTCTACTTTTTAACTGTAGAAAGAAAAATGGAGAATGTAGTAAGTGCGTTGAGCTGCACAGCCCAAGAATCAAATTTTTAAAAGGTTTTAAGTGAGCCAAGATTGCATCTGTAAATTTGGTATTTTTCAAAACAAATGATTGGTTTAACTTGCTCGATTTCTGTCAGTTACCAAAGAAAAGGGAAAATGCATAGATATGAAGCTGGGGCAG
This sequence comes from Euphonia xanthogaster, assembly GCA_034509185.1. NCBI lineage: Eukaryota > Metazoa > Chordata > Aves > Passeriformes > Fringillidae > Euphonia > Euphonia xanthogaster. The sequence goes on along the minus strand of JAYDZK010000271.1, from coordinate 12,034,545 downwards.
AGTGAGGACTGCAGCCCATGACACATTTGACTTTCGGGGCTGGCAGTCCACATGGCCTGCTCATATCCAGCCTCTCATACAGCAGCTCTCCAAAATCCTTCTTGGCAGGGCAGCTCTCATTCTGTTGTTAATTCAGCCTTCTCCTTATCCATTGTTACCAGTTTGCTAACACTGTTTATCTTCTTTGACCTTCCTTTTCTGGTTAACATATCTGTAGAAGCCCTTCTTATTACTCTTTGTGCTCCTTGCCCAGTTCAGTTCCAACTTCGCCTCAGCTTTCCTCACCCCATCCCTACACATTGTCCCTTTACCCTTCCCAGTGTATGTGTCTTTGTTCCTACTCTCTATGAATTTTTTTTTCTTTCCCTTTAGTTTGACCAGCAGGTCCTTACTCAGCTGTGCTGCTCTCCTGTCATCCTTACAGGATTTCTTGCAGCTGGGGATTGCCAGCTCTTGCACTCTCTGGAATACTTCCTTAATCTGCCAGCTCTGTTCCAATTGCTTTTTCCTGAGGGCAAATCCTACTCACCATCTCCTTGAAGAGCTAGAAAGTTTTCTAAAGTTCAGAGACCTAATTTTACTCCTTACTTGACCCACATGCCTCAGGACAGCAAACTCTACCAACTCCAGCAACTCCACTGCAGATGCTGACTTCCCTGATTAGGCCACTTGCACAGGTGCAGTATTGCATCCCCTCTGGTAAGGCTGTCTCTTACCTGCCTCATCTGCACACCTTTTGGATGCCTCCAGGAATGGTGACTCCTGCTCTTCCCTGGGCAGCCTGTTCAAATGTTGGACAATGCTTTCAGTAAGAATATTTTCCTAATAGTCAATCTAAAACTTTCCTGGGGCAACTTGAGGCCATTTCCTCTTGTCCTGCCCCCTGTTATATGGGAGAAGAGACTGACCCTCACCTTGCTACAACCTCCCTTTAGGGAGCTGTAGAGAGTGATAAGGTCCCTCCTGAGCCTCCTTTTCTCCGAGCTAAATATCCCCAGCTCCCTCAGCCCTCCTCACAGGACTTGTGTGTATCGTGAGTCATTGCTGGTCAGGTATCACTGTGTGACCTTCCATGGCTATAGAAGTGCATATGTCACAATTATATATCTCCCATTATCATCTTCTAACAATTCCTATCTTTTTTCTTTTCCTATGAGGTGACTATGGATGTCTTCAGTGCTGGGTTAGCAGTGTTAAAAACATCCTTGGTTGTAAAAATGCTTGACATTTGTAAAATAGAGAAATAAATTACTTTGACATTGTATCATATCTGGCTTTCCTGTTTTGCTGCTTAATCACTTGGCCTCATGCTGAAGTAGAGATGGGTAAAATAAAAATAATTTTAATACCTCATCACTGTATTTTATCATTGCAGGGGATGGCAGAGGCTTGCAATTGTAGACAAAAGGAGTGGCCACTAATAAGTTGTTACCAAAAGTATGGTGAGAAATATCATTCTGTAGCAGCCAACAGATTCCACCTGGTGTCTGTTTTCACAAACCCCCAAAGACACATTTTTAAGGGAGAACGCTGTTATCCAGTAGAGACTGAACATCTTCATCAGCAGTGTGGATGGAGGCCTATTCTGTAATTGAGACACATGTGGCTGTGTCAGCAGGTGATGGCAGACAGACACACCTGAATGACAGTGTGACAGGGAGCAGAGACAGGGGGCCCCATCTAGCCACTCTTACTGCCGGAGTGATGAGCGCTCAGGAACACAGTCTGTGAATTATCAGCAGGCCAGAATGAGATGAGGTTTAGGGAGGGCTGCCAGACAGTTTGCAATGTGCTACACATTTCTTTCAGCAGTTACTATTTTGCTATGCATAGCCCCTTGCTATTAAGCAGACAGAACAGCTCATATCCTGTGGACGGATGATAGATATGTCATATCACTGAAAAATTGTTTGTCTTCCACAGGTGTATGGGATGCCTTTTAAAGCAGACAGAGCACATGACACTTTTCAACACTCTTTTCGATACTGATTTGGCCTTCAGGGTCTATCAAAGGAGAAATCTTTCACATGCAATTATGACAGAAAATAAAGGTGATGAAGTGTTGTATACAAAGAATGGAGAGAGATCAAAGGACTGTAATGAAAACTGATTACAATAAAAGAGCTGCTTCAACCCTGAGAACTCCACAGAACTGCTTGGGGCATGACAACACACACACACACTTGCATGCACAAAGGAGAAGATGTAGATAAAACCACAGACACTAATTCATAGGAATAAATGAGGAAAACTATTATAGCTGCTTGCTTGGACATCACAAGGCACATTAAGAGACTGAAGTGGTGTAAAGTGACCACTATAACATGGGAGAGTCTGATCAGATCCTTTTGTAAAACTTTGTTTACTGTAGTACCAAAGTTTTGTGAATTTATAACTTCTGATAAGATTGTAGGATAGGTGACCGTTTTCAATTCTTCTATTGTTTTCTCGATTAATCTCCTGGGGATCAGACACAGAATAAGTCACTCATTCAGGTTTAAATATTAGCAAGGACACTGTTTAGTACTGTTAGTTGCATAGAAATGAAGATATTAATCAAGTTTACTCATCTATCCTTTTGGCTCCTGTTCTGATTTAAAGCCTATTCAAATGACTTTACATTGACTTCACTATGTCTTTCCCAAATTCCTGAGCTGAGTTTTGAAACCATTCATTGGCCAGTTTCAGTTAAGTGCCAAGCAATTTTGTTTCCTTACAAATTTGAAGACCATTATGCTAAGTACCTTTCACATGTTTCAAAAAGCCTTGTGTGATTGAGTGCAAACCAGAATTATTTATTTACTTGTTTTTAATACTTGTATTCTTTAATAACTTGCCAATGTCTTTGTAGTGAAAGACCTATCATTTTACACAAGGTAAAGAATTGACAGTCTTTGCAGCTGTGTTGTTTCGAATTTTTATGTTCTGCCAAGATTCCTCATAAATAGTGAGTTAAGCTTCAAACCCAGAAGGAAGAAATATTTTTGAAAACTCTGCAGTGCTTGCTTTTTTTCCCACTTATATTCTGAATGAACAATTTTATTTTTAGTCCCAAAGCAGAGAGTGTTACCTGGAGCAACATTGTCTCAAACCACTTATTTTTGCTAAGAGTTTTAAAAGTGATTTAGCTCCTTGACTTGTGTGAAACAAGAACATTTCATTGTTTGAAAACTCAGCTACAAAACCAGAAATGTTACCCACAGCGCCGATGAAATTTTAGCTAAATCCAGAAAAGCAGCTTACCAGTTCTAATATCTTTCCAAGGACTGGCTTTTCTTCTCAAGATTCTGTTCTGTCTCTGTGAACAGAAGACATAATACTACTTATAGCAATATATTTTGCCCACAAGTTAGTATTTAAAAATACTGTCTCCCATAATAAGCAAAACTGCTTTCTCTTATGTCATTCAAAAGGGCTTTGTAAGGGCTATGGTGCATCCCAGAATGAACATCCAAAATGTATTTAGAAATGCTCTGCTGTAAAGTGCTAAAAGACCTGACTGTGTTTTTGCTGCATTAAACACCTATTAGTGTGTTGGCCATATCAGAGCATTTTCTTTTTTTTTTTTTTTTCTTTCCTGCTGTGAAATACAACTGTTAGAATATCAGATTTAAATTCTGCTTATTGTGGTTTCTCTCCTTCTCTCTGAGGCACTGTTCCTTTCTTTGTATCACTGTCAAAGCCAAGAAAACCTCACTCTAGAAAGGTCAATTTCCAGAGAGGTGACCCTTGATAGTATGAGTGTCCTATTTAAAAAAGTGATGGCAATAACAAGCCCGCCCCCACAAGCCAGAAGACTTGATAATTCCTCCTTTTTGCTCAAGTTATTCCAAACAGAATGATTGTAAGGAGAATCCTTCTTTTTGTGTTGGTTGCTTGAATGATTTTCCCTGACTAATGGAGCCTACGGTCATCGTGTGTCACAAGCCCACGTTCTCCTCTGGCTGTGGAGCATGTTTGTGTCTGTTGCATCAGGCTTTTTGAGTTGTACTATTGTATATTTTTGGCAGAGCTTTCAACACCATTCAGACATATGTCCTTAATTTCAAATAAGGAAAATAATAGCAAATGGACCTGGCTGCCTGGGAGGAGTATTAAGGCATTTCATTTGCTACAATGAGCACTCTTTTAAAGACTGATCTTAAATTTTAGTGATCTTAAATTAAGAGTGTCCTTAAATTTTAAGGACAGTTATTCAAAATCACCAAAACCATGGCACCAGCTTATCTTCCAGAGCAAAGATACAGTAGGCTAGCATTATCTTATTTTTTTTCACAACTGTGATACTTGTATTCCAAATTGAATACTATGTGTTTAATTAGAGATTTACAGTACAGATTGAGAGAAAGCAGAGCTAGTACAGGTTTAAACAAATTGACATTCTCAAACCTCCTGATAGTAATTTCTTAATTTTTTAAAGCAGAAGTCTACTTATTTTGCATCTGAAAAACACTTTCAAAAGGAATTTTATTGGTATAGCATAAATCAGTAAATGCAGATGTTACCAAGCTTTCAGGATGAAATGAGTTAGAGCAGATTTCTAAGTATTGTATACAGTAAACAAGCAGTGTAGAGTGCATCTAGAGAAGTATGCATTAATATCAGGGGTGAGTGTGCATTCCTCTCTGTTTTAACTACCTACATTTTCCTGATATTGTCAAATCTCTTGTTGGTCTGAAAAAATTCTTTTTTTCACCTGTATGTGCAACACAATTTTTGGGTGATGGAGAATCAATAATGTTCACAAAAGAAGCTAATTCATTTTTCTTAAACTTCTGTGGCTTAGCACAGTAGCAATACAGTAGCAATGGCATTACTACCAAAAATTTTAGTTCTAAGTGTTTTCTCTTTCATATATTCCTAAAAGATAGCTTCTCTGGGTTATGAAAGAGGAATACTCACTCTCTAATGCACTTCTTGAGAGGGAAATCTATTGATGTTTGTATAATTGAATGTATAGAAACATCACAAGAAAGAGTAGAAAAATCTTGTAAAGTAATTGTGCTATTACTCACTGTTGTATGTTCATAGGAAGTTATATACTTGCACTATAATGAGAATTCCTTTATAAAGAAAGGAAGATCATTTACTAATTATTTTTTCTCAGTAGACAGAGATCTAACAATCTCCTTGAGTTGTCCACAAAATGTAGTAATGGTTTGAAAATCAGGGAGTTATTTGTTAATATTTCTAAAGAGCCTATACAGATCCATTCCAAAATTAATAGCTTAGAATTTAACACATGTTGTTTAATGCTTGTACATATTGTCAGTAGCTTCAAAAATAACTTTGTGAGGAAAATGTGCTCAGAAAGTAATTTAATTAGATGTTTATTATGTACTAAGCTTCACTTCTATTAGTCGATTGAGAATAATGGTTGATTTTCATGAATGGTAGTAGAGAGATGCAGTGAATAATTCTGTGCCTATTGTAACACGTTAAGATGCTCCTGTATATTGTCGAGCTGCTAAATTATAATTTTAAATTATATCTATTTTTAGGTGTGGAGAGAGCAAAGGTACTTGAGAGCTTTGTCTTCAGCCTTCTTTTACAGTTGCACCTTTTGATTGGAAAGTAGGTGACCTGGGAATGTCTGTACTGACTCTATGCTGCCATAGCACACTCATGTAGCCTTACCTGCTCAGTAAGGCTCCATTTTCAATTTCTCCAAATGGAAGCAACACTAAATGTGCCTACCACTGGAATTGGGGCCTTTTGTAGAAAATGTAAACTTTCTGCTAAATTTTATACGTATTACCAAGCTACAGTTCCTTAACATCCCATTTACACTTCTCTGATTAATTCTCTTTAATTAAAATGTTCTCTGTTTGTATGTTTATTTTTTGTCATAGGAAGACGAAATATGAATCCTTCTTGCTGTGAGGTTATTAAGACAGCTTTTACACTCATCCCTTCAAAGTTATTAAAATGCACATTTAAAGTTCACAAGCTAAACATTCCTTTTGTTTTTCAGGAGCCTAATGTCTATCCTAATATTGGAAAGGGCTTTGGGGCAGAAGAAGAAATGGTTATTTACAAAGGCAGAGTATGAATGCCTTCCAAGTATATTTATATTTATAGTGTTAGCTTTTTAATAACCTATGTTGTCCGCTTTTTAAGATTTTATTTATTGTCTTCTGCAATTCCATATTGCATATATTTTGGATGTGCCACTATGTAATTGTAAATGATTTAAAGTACCCTTGACCAGTATAAAATACTCAGAGAAAAACATAGGCTGTTCAGGTCCAGTGGACCAAAACTCTAGGAGGACTTGACTTTGAAAAGATCAGTCTTCATCTGCTGAAGATAATGCCATTTGTGAATGTTTGTAGAGATGCCAAAAATTCCTTCCCAGCCACATGCCTGTAGTTAATTTGACTCTTGTGCTAAAGCAGCAGCATAGGAGTTGCTGAAGTGAAGGGAGAGTGCGGTAGGGCAAAAAGCAGCGGAGTCTGAGAAGCTGAGATCAAAGCATCCCCTATGGCTTCTGCTCCTGGCTCCGACTTCAGCTTCCATTTAATTAGAGTCAAATCACAGAGGCTTGTCTTTTAAAGTGTCTGCTAAATTTGAAGAGTTATTTTTTGGCTACCTGATTTTGAGATATGTAAGGTTAGTTTTCCTGTCTTTGTGCATCTGCATCATTTGTGCACGGCATGGAATTATGGATACTCAGTACCTTTAAAAATACATTAATATCTTACTTCATGTCAGGCTAAGAATTGAAGTGCTCTAAACCTGTGGACTTGTTGACGTTAGCTCTCTCTCTTCTCTGGGGTAACATATTACCCCAAGACTAAGTTTAATATCTATAAATGAGTAGACAAAATGTTAAATTCAAGGGTATGCATAAAAGAATGATTGAATAATTATACAAATAGACAAAGCTTTTTCCTTTTTTTATTTTTATTTGTTTTTAAGTGGGTAAAGGCCCTAGTACAGCTTCTATGAAAACTTACTTTTTTATAGAGAATTTTTTATGGATGCAGCGTACAGAGCAATTTAACTTTGGGGAAAGTCACTGCTTGTCTTTGCAATCACAGTTATGTTTTGAGGCAGTGGCTTTTTTGTTTGTTTGTGTTTTTGTTTGATTTTGTTGGTTTTTTGTTTGTTTTGTTTTGGGGTTTTTTAAAGAATAATCAATCATAATAAGGCCAGACTTGTCTGTATCATTGTACCATGGAATCACCATACAATATATTTACATATGTTTATATACTGCACGTCTATGCCTAATAACTTGAGGGCAACTTAGTTCCTAACTATGCACTGTAGACAAGGTATGGCATACTTCTTTTTCATAGTCTGAACTTTGCATTTAGTGTAATAAATACATATTGTCATAATGAAAATTGAGACAGAGAAGGGGAATGCAAGTCTATAAACACACCAAGTTGCTTCAGTTGTCTCTCTACCTTTGTAAGGGTTATTCCTATAGAGAGCTCAGATATACCTACTTCCATGAACATCTGAATTTCCAAGTCTTACAAATTAACTAAAGTTAATTTTGTTTCTAATTGAAGTTCTAAGATTTAATAATTTAATGTGTTTAGTCTTCTCCTTTGCCCTTAGAGAAAAAAATAAAGTTTACTGCTTTCTCACAGTCAGAAATACTAAAATATGTGCAGTCCAGCAATACCAATGACTCCTATGTTGTATTACATTAAAATGGAATTTATTGTCAGCTTCACAAAATACATTGTGTAATCTTACACTTTGTGTGGCTTTTACAAATACAATGACCATTTTTTTAAGAATACCTTCCAATCGGGTGATTTTTTTAAGAGAGATCTTGTTTATATTAGTATGAAGTACTGGTGTTGTCTCAGCTTCTGTATGTAGGAGAAATTTTATAAAGAAAAAAATAATCTGTGTGAAGGTGTTTACCACACTGAGGCTGTTTTTATTGTGAGTCAGATGGGCAGGAAAGGCTTCCAGCAGCAGTAGTCTTGAGCCACTTGAAAAGGTGCTGTTAGATCTTCAGTCTCATGTAACTCAGCCAGATCTGCAGTAGGGATCTTTCCTGAAGTGCCCAGGCAGCTCAGTCCTTGTATTCATTATGGTTTTTTGTACTTGGTCCTGAAAACATAGTATCCCTTGTGCTGCTTTTAGTGAGGGCCTTCATGTTCTTTGGTTGCAATATCACTCCAAAAGGTTACTCACTTCCTGGACTAATTCAAAACAAGATTTTTTTTTTCTTTCTAGTGACATTGGAGAACCCCACTGATAAATATCAGAACTGTGGAAACCTTGAAGTCTTGTAATGTGGAAAGAGAAGTGTGATAGCTTAGCTGAAGTACAGGTTACAGGAATTTCAGTCATCTCAGAAGTACTTAATTTTCAGAAGTGCAGCCCAGCAGCACAGTTGAGTTTATTTCTGTCTTGGGTATTGCAATCTGCATTTATAGGGAAACAAAGTAGTAGTTTCCACGTTTTGTCGCAGCATGGCTGATTCATTGAGGCATTAGAAGTGGTTAATGACTATCAAGGTACCAACATTTTGTAGCTGGAATGCAGAAGTAAGCAGTCAGCAATTGGGACTCAAATGTTTTATTGCAACCTGTCTAGTTTAAATAGAATCACCTGTTTCTGTCAAGTAAACACCAAGTGTTTTATTTTACACAAGTAGGGACCTCTTGGTCTGTGTGAAAGTTGCTTTTCTGCACCAAGAGGGTACAAAAGATTTCTCAACTTCTACGTACAATTTCTAATGCATCCTTTTGAGGATGAATTGCTCTGGTAAAAACTTATAGCACATTTGCAAAGCATCCTGGTAAAGGGCTGTGCTGATCTCATTCATTCAAAAAAAAGAAAAAGCAAACACAGAACTAGAAATAAAAATTAAAGATCTGTGTAGAGTATAGAGCTGAGTTTTTGGCATAACTCTGTTAAGATTTGGACTGCATCTTTTCACAGCTTCTGAGGGACTGGGCTGAACAAACAGCATCACATATGGTGGTAGGAGCTTTGGCTGTGGTGAAAACACTCACAACTGTTACCAATACAGTTTTGTAACAAATCTTCATGGGATCAATGTGTGTGTGATAGGTTTCAGTGATATCATATGTACTTTGTAAAATTATTTTTTTCTTCTTAAGAAATCACAGTTGCCTAATGACAGACATCCAAGGCTGTCCTGTGCTCAGACAGATAAAGCTGTCTTTTTCTTCTCCACCAGAGAAGGAGGTGAAAGTCACTGAGATTTTCAGTCAATGACTCAGTTGCTTCTTCCTTGTATAGCAGATAAACAGGCCTGATGCTCCTAAAGGACCTTTCTGGACAGCCTCCACATGTGGTTTCTGAAACATGCTTGTGCATGCAGCCTGTTAACTGGGGTGGATGCTTAATTAGGTTTGTGTATGTAGTGATGATAAAACATACTAAATTTAGGGTTTTGTTTTAATTTTACATTGTTGGTTGAAAACTGCTGGTGATAACGGAGCTCTGCATAATGCTTTCTTGCACTCCAAGACACAAGTCCTTGGAGACTTCTTCCAGAAAATAGCATCCTTCTGCACAGATGTGCATGTGCTGGGAGAAGGGGCTTCTAGGGTGCTTTTGCAAAGGAAATCCTTGCTTTACAGGTAACATATGGATATGGTTCTACACCCTATATACACTCCTAAACTTTCCTTGGAGTTGTTATAATCAACCTATTTGTTTCAGGACAAATGGCCTCGAGCAATTAACTTTTTGCAAGACTTCTCTTAGTGTTTGTATGAACAGAGTGTCGGTAGAAGCCGCTTTAAAGGCAAGTTGTACAGTCAAAGGTACAGTGTTTATTTACCATGGCACAGCCTCTCTGGCACTACAGTATTGAATCCTGAAATAGTTGCTGCCAACTCAAAACATGTTCATTCTGTTGAAATTTCAGTGCATTTATAATGAAGGTATAAAGAATCTTTTCTCAGTTTTCAGTTCAGCTGTCTCACCAGGCTTGCTTAGGCTGTAGGCAAGGTAGTTATTTGCCTAGAGCAGTAGACAAATAGGGAAGGTGAAATTATGGCTTCAGGCATGCGTAAGCCAGGCACTCCCTCCCTAACATTCCTCTCTACACCACAGATATTAACTGTTTTCCCCTCAGATTACCAGCTGATTAGCATAATCTGGCTAAATTCCTATCAGCTTTTCTTGACTAGTATTTAAATCAAATGTTGCTGGTTCTGCTTCAGATGTGAAGAATGCTGTGCATGTCAAAAGGCCTGTCTAGTTTTCCTAACAGTATCCTTTGGTCTAAGTTATAACCTCTACCCTTCTTTGCTTATTGTGTTTTCTTGCCTATTGTATATCATTGAGTTTACAACAACTCAGTTTCTGCTTGATAATAGCAGTCTTGAAGAGGTGGGATTCATCTTGTATGTTGGAATGATTTTGTCTGCTGCTGTCTATTTGAGAGCAGTTTGCTTGTTTTTAGGTTTGCTCTGAAAGCTTTGCTACCTAGTGGTTTTTGTCTGCTAGGGAATATGAGGACAGGAATTTAATGTTCCTAAATCAAAGTGTGGTGCCCTTGGGCACAAGGTGCCTTGTTCGACTAATTAAAAACAAAAGTAAATTTTACTGAGATTTTTTTGTCTACCTAACAACTTCATTGCTTGGTTGAATTGCAAACTATACTCAGTTTATCTTCTGGATTTACACTGCTGAGCCTTTTGTATTTCAAGAGCTTCACATTTCCTGTACTGTTATGACTTTGTATATATCTTGTTGCAGCCCTGAGTGGCTATCTACACCAAGGTTTTCATAAAATTTCTCCTTGGTGAAGCACTGCCACGGGTAGCAGTGATGAGAGTTGTATAAAAAAGGCATCAGCATTTTTACTGCTGTGTCATCTGCTGATCCTCAGGCTGACCCCTTAGTGGCAATGCTCTGGCAGCTGATGGTATCATGTCTTTTTGTTATAGTGACACTGTTGTTCCTGTTGGGAGCAATGGGCTGGTGAGAAATTTCAAAGGGAAGGCTGCTGTAAGAAAGCTAGAAAAAGCATACTGCCAATCTTCCAAATATCCAAGACAGTACTGCTGAAGAGAGTAAATCCTACTTCTAGGACAGTACAACACATTTATATCCTCAGAGAAGGAAGTGGTTATTTAAATGTCTGTGTTCTCTGAGTGATTGCCAGAGCAACTGTGTAACCCACATCCACAGTTCCTTCCATGTGTTCACATTAATAGCAGCCTGCTCAAGTGTTCAAAGCCTGCTCCACCTTTTTTCGGGTATGCAACAAAGGGAGAAGGGGGATACTTTTTCAGCCAGGCAAGGGGCCTCTATTTGGATTTGTTGACAAATACAAACAGACCTTTTAGTATCCATATACTTAAGGGATTGGCTTTCTAAAGTGGTTCTTTAGACATCACTGGAACTATTACAAGGTGGCAAAAGATGCAGTTAATTGGTCATGATTAAAGCTGTTTGAAACCTGATTCCCTGGGTTTTTAGAACACATAATTGTTCTATGTAATCCAGAGCAGTGCTGCTCTTTCATCCCTATGAAGAGATCAGAAAAGAGAGATTTACAGCTTAGGTTGCCCCAAGCCACACATAGCTGACTTAATTTTCCTTTCCAAGGGAATTTAAAGATTGTTGTTGTGACTGGTTCTTGGTGGATTATGTGTTATTTTGAGGTCACCTGTGGGGTTTATTTAAATGATTGATTGACTGAAATTAATTATTCTGTCATGGCAGTAATGGAGGTAAGATTGAGGAGACTGATAAATACAAAAGAAAAAACAATTCTTATAAATGCATTTATGTCTTTTTCAATTTAAATAAAGCAGGCAGAATACATATATTCTGTATGGTGGTTTAATCCTTATATTTTTCGTGAGTAGCCAGAATGTTTTTTCTTTGTTGACCTCTATCTTGAAAAGAAAATTCAGCCTGCTTACACTGGAACAGTACTTAAGAGTCAAATATGTTTTCTGCCATAGCCTAAATACCTGAACTCAAATTCTCTTTTTCTGCTGTTTGTTTTTTTCTCAGATAAACTCTTCTGCTCTCAGTCCCAGAGTAATTTCAATTAAAGTTATGGGTTAAGTGAACAAAGTGCAGAGAAGTACACACAAGAAAATTTAGCAGTTGATTTAACACCTGAATTGATACTAGCAAGGTAGAAACCTTTACGAGTTATATTTGTTAGACTGACCTTCATTTAAGGAGGGGAGAGAGGGGAGAAAGACAAGGAGAGACCTTTCACCTCTTTATCCTTGGCCTAAACATGCCTGGTCCATTGACCTCTTTTAAGTGTGTGGTAAGGTGGATGTATCTCTGCAGGCTGTTAAAGGAGATGGTGTTAGTAGAGTGTGGCAGAAAGAACGTTCTGGGTTCTGCAGGTGTGCAGTCCTGAGTGCTGAGGGAGTACCTACAGTTTGACTCTTGACTCATGGAGGTGCTGAGGGTTTTGGGTGAGAATCACTTTTAATTCACTGTGGAATGCAAGGGAGTGATTTAAAGGCAGCGTGAAACTGTTCACCTAAGGCATTTAAGCCTTTCAGAATGCTCTGGTCAGTGTAAATATGTCTTTTCTCTTCTAGAAATAATTCTTTTTTTTTCCTGAAAGTTGTGTAAAGTGTGCTGTGATGTATGGGACTAAGTTTCTTATTTAACAAGTGGTCCTGTTCTCTTCAGGAAGAGTGGTATCAAGAGCTGGGCCTGTCTTTGTGTCTTTAGGTTCTGTGATTAGTTAATATAGAACCTTATTAAGTCATTCATTTACATGTAGGGTTTTTTCCTAGCTTGCAGTAACAACTAAGCATAACAAAATCCTTTAACATGCTGTATATACCTCTGGAAGGAGTAAACTGTTGGAGAATCAGTGACTCCATCAGATGTACCTCTTTTATTGATTCCTGACTCTTCTCCTTTGAATCAGTGTGAGATAGGAGGCCCCAGAAGTGTATATCCATTTTAGCAATATATCTTTGAAAAGAAGCTGTGTTAACAGTGTAATGCTGCACAGGCACTACCACGCTGGCAGATGATCACATATGTGTTATCTCTCTTAATAAAGCTGTTTTGCAGCTGCAAAAACAGAGGTTTAAAGGGTAATAAAATGTTTTCTTGTACAAGTCAGTGTGTTTTTATGATTAGAATGTGACCCACTTTTCTCTTGAGAGTCTTAATATATGTGTGGGCAAGGGTTCACTGAACACAGTAGTAATCCTTCTCATGCTTGTGTGTAGAAGATGCCAGATTTTTCTTCAGTTCATACTCCAGAAGTAGGTGAAGAGAGTTGATTCATATCTCCATGTCCTGAAGACACAGAAGCTTTTGCATCATGTACTTTTTTTTCTCTATTCAATTAATTTTTATTTAATCTTTTTGATGTTCATGAAGTAATAGTTCAAATGGAATTCAGGAGAACAAAATCTGATACGTTGAACAAATCAGCTCCAGGAGATCTTGAATCAGGTCTGCACAGAGTACTGCACTTGAAAATGTAATAAATGCTTTTCATGTGAGATTAGTAAATTGTGATAGAACTCTTTCCTTGAACTGTTAAGTAAGTTTTGGCCGTATTTCTATAATGCTGACTTTGTTGTCTATTATTTAAAGTTATATTTTGCTTAAAAAATAAAAAAAAAAGTCGACCTTTTCTGGCACCACTGAGAAAAAAAAATCAATCTTTATTGTATAAATCTACTGTAGTCTTGTGTTTTAACAGTATTTAACATTTGTGAGGTAGTTAATTTTGGGCAGGAAACATCCAAGATTTATTTCAGAAAATTGCAGTTATTGACAGAATAATAAATGAAACAATAATTTAGTCCAGTGTATCTTTGACCTTAAGTGAAATTAAGTAACCCATACATAACTAAGTTTTGAGTGTGGGTTAATGGAAAAGGGCTGCTTATTTTGAAAAACAACCATGAAAACTGAGTGTAAATGCCCTATTATTTGAAAGTGTCAATACTGAAACTTATATTTAAAAGCAAATTAAATACTGTGAGAAATATTCAAAATTGAGGTTTATTCTTTAACATTTATTGCTCTCAGCATGTCTTATAAAAAGCCTTGTAGGCTTTTCATTGTCAGTCATATGCTGCATAAACACTAAACTGCAGGTAAGACTTTTTTGAAATCCAACGTGTGTCTGGGTTTCAGCAATATTTTACATTAGCTTTTTTTTAAATATGACTGGGAGCAGTGATAGATAACTTGAAAATTTATGCATGTTAAGAACCTTTTAATTTTTAAATACATTAATTATGTTTTTGGAGAGAGGTGTCAGTCTTGGCCTCATTTGTAGTTCCAGCAACTATTTCATATATGCTCTTTCATTTGCACTTCATTAAGTAGACTGTCTTTTTATTCTTGTTATACTTAACTCTTGTTATGTTATAGGTTCTGTTATACCTAGTATCTTGTATAAAACTGGTTTAATTTGAATGTCTTCAGAAAATGGGTGCTGGAGGACATGCTGCTGCCAGCTGGGGAAGGTGGGTGCGTGGTTGGTGCAGCTGTAACCCCGAAGCGCTTCAGACATTTGCCTTGCACTGTCCCTGCCCTCACCAGCCCCCAGCCAGGCTGGAGACTCCCAGAAAGCCCTCAGAGGCAGTTACTGCAATCCCCTGCCCCTGGGTGAAGTTTTTACTCAACTCATCTGTTAGTTGGTGGCAGATGCATAGAAGCTCGTGTTCCCTTGGAGTCTGATCTAACTGCGGATGTATTCAAACCTTTGGGATAGCTGGAAATGAATGATGTACTCAGCATCTGAATGTGTGAGAAAGGCCAAAGCTTAACAGTAATTTCATAGAAAGGAATTGATGTTAGGAATATCCCCTAAAAGTAGTACTCTTAGATAAAATTACCCTTTGAATTGAAAATTACAGCAAAATGTTGGACACTCACTTATAAAGAGCCACGAGGCCAATCCAGTGGATGATAAAAGAGTGACATAGAAGGGTGAAGGGATGGTGATCCCTATACATCCAGAATTGGATCTGTGTCTATTTCCTTCCTAAAACCTTTTTCTTGGATTTTCTGTCACCTTAAATATATCATTTTGCTGAGGTGGTGGGTGAGTGCATACTCACATCCATTCTTACTGCATTTCCAATTTTCTTAAGCTTCAGTCCACAAAGTTAAAGTACTGTATTTATTCTTGTGCTATTTGCACATTTTGTGTGTAAACATTTCATACCGGGATCTGGATATCTTTAGAGCATTAGCAATAAAGAGAAAATAAAAGGCTTCATGAGAGCGTCAGCCAACAGATGAGATTTATATTTTCATGTGATTTGTGGTTATAAAAAGGCAGGGTTTGTGAAACCCATCTAAGCAGAAGCTGAGGAAGGCAAAGAATGAAAGAAACAGCAAAGAAGGAGTTTCCATCAGGAATAGGCATGGCAGAGGCTGCTAGAAGGAAAAAGGAACAGACAGAAAGCCAGTCTTCATAAGTGATTCAAAGAAAGCTTTTTCTGAGAGGAAATTGTTTGGCCTTCAGAACTACTGATGCTCTGTCTTGAGCTTAAGAGGGGAGAGAGACCTCACTCCATAGAGACTATGTGATTCCAGGATAAAGAAGTTAAGATCCATTGGGCTGCAAGTGGGGGAGCTTTAACATTGAATTAAGATGATACTTTTGAATGCCATGTATTACATTTTTAAGACAGGTTGTAATGACTCATGGGAAGGCTGGTGGTATTTATGTGTTCAATTATGCAAAGCTATTGGGATGGCAGTATGAAAAGAAAGGCAATAGACTTAGATAATAAACCCTGCAAAAGCAGTGGTTGTCACATTCAGAAGTAGTTCCAAGCAGCTAAAGAGAGGATGTGCTGGATGAGAATCACTTACTGAACCATTTTATCCACACAAGTGGTCATTGTCTGTTGTTTGAGTTGTCCTGACTAGTGGGATGTCTAGTGGGGTAGAAAGTGTAGAGATATCACTTTGCTGCTCCTTCATTCTCATAATTGTGCATCTTAAAACATGCACTGACTGTTTATCTTGTTTATCATCACAGCTTTAGATGCACGTGGAAACTGGGATGTAATTCGCTGTGATGTTTAAAATTGTACAACCCTTATTGCTTCTGTAATGCAGCTCTGAGTGAACTGTGCTCACCAGTCTAAGACAGGGGTCCAGAGTGTTTCAAAGGAGGATCTAAGGGACTGATCTCACTGAGCCCTCAGAATATTCAGCACTGGTGTACAAGATTGCAGAAAAGGTCTGTTACTCAAAAACCTGTTACTTTCATTAGTGTTACACCTATCTTTCAACATTTAGATGAAGGTGGGTAGACGCTACCCTGCTTTATATTATTTACTACACGAAGGTGATGTGGACTCCACCAGTGTTTTCTAATGTAATTGTAAAAGCAAAACTTTTACAAGTGCCTCCAAATGGATGTGTCCTAGAGGTTATGGAGTATAAAGGTTGCATATATAATAATTTTGGTTTAAAGATGGTTATTCATTAACATGTTCCTGTATAAACAGAATACACTTAGACTCAGGAATGGAAATACTCTTTATATTTTTTGGATTCCAGACATATATGTTGGTTATATCTAGTTTTGCAAGTTTCTCTTTATGCAGTAAGTCAGTCGTAGACGTGTTTTGACAGCTGCATTTTCTTTATGTTCAGCTTCCTAGTTCTGAGCTGGTTCTCAGTAGGAAGAAGTTTTCCTTCTCAGATGATAACAGCACCTGTGCTGTCAGTAGTTTCAATCTTTTGTGCATTTTACCTGGCATTACTAATTGATGGTCACCCTTCTGCAGAATATTTTCTGATGTTGCTGTTTTCCTCACACAACCCTCTCAGGAGCTAATAACTTAACTGTGCTTGTCTTGAGGAAAAATGAGTAGGTGATGACTGAGGAATAAACTTAAGGAAAGCAATACCACTTCTCTGCCAGTTACTTTCAGGCCTTGGTGAAGGATGTGCCTTTAATGGGGAAATGAGAACACAGAATGAGTACTGAATTAAACTTACTCAACATCTGTTTCTCGAGAGACACTTGAGCAGTGTGCAAGTAGTGCTTCTCCTCTGTGGTACTAGCAGGGTCTAATCCCATGACCGTGTCTCTGTCAGTAGCAATTATCCAGCTTTTGGTTTACCCATCCTAGGGACTTAAAGGAATGGGAGAATGGGTCTTTGAACTGACAGGCTAACTAGCTTTACAACAGTAAAGAGCAGAATTAATTCAACAAATTTGGAATCTCTTTCTCTGCTCTGTTTTTTAATGTCTTCTGTTCCAGAGACAATGTCTTTTTCTTCCCCCTCTCTCTCTTACTCTCATTCCTGCCACCCTGCTGTACACTTCCTTTCTCCCTCCCCTGCATGTCCCCTCCCCACAATCTAATTTTAGATAAAATACTTGCAAGAAAAAATAGTTCTAAGTTCATTTTGAGCTGAATATTATTTTTCAAGTTAATGAAATTACCATACAGTTAGGCTAGATACATTCCTAAGCTTGAGTAATGTGTGCAACTAGAACAGTGGGTTTTTTCTTTTTCATTTAGGTGCAATTGAAAGAGTTAACATGAATTGGTAACAATGTCATTATTGAATTACTAAAAGAAAAGCCTACATAAATAATTTCTTCAAAAGGAGTTATTTCCACATGGTTTGCAGCTCCCTGCTATAATTTTTAGTACCTTGCTTTTGTCACTTGTGACATTTCAAAAGGCATTTCTTTACACTGAGAGGAGCCTAAGAAGTATAAATTCAAGACCATATCCCTAGATTAGCGGTAAAAGATATTTTTTTTTCCAAAATTTATCAATCCAGGTTTTGTTATCAGAGGGGTTTTTTGTGGGTGGGTTTTTAAGTTTTTGTGGTTTTTTTTCTGTTTTGTTTTTTTTTTTTAACCAGTTGGCTTGTTTGGTCGATTTTTGTTTTGGGAGAGAAAAAGCCAAAAGTCACACAACCAAACCAGGGTGTGAGAATTCAGTTGCTGCTTCTCTAAAGACATCAATTGAATCTGGATGTAAAACACATCTGAGCTCTCAGTTTATGGCTATGATACTCATGGATGATACCATCATTACCAAAGAAACCCAGATTTCTTTTGGTCAGCCTTCTGTGGAAGGCAATGATATTTTCCTGCAAAAGGGAAGGTTCTTTAATAAGATTGAAGAAGTAAAAACTAATCTGAACAAAATAATAATTTTAATGGCCTAAGTTGTAACGGCCTAAGATGATAAGCTATCTCAGAAATAGAATGCAAATATTAAACAGGTGAGGCTTCTCAAACTCTGAATTCACTGCAGTGAGATACCAATTAGATGTGATTGAGTAGGAAAGGATACGAGCTCTGCTTGATTTGAATCTTGGGAGCTGGGATCACTAAAGTGGTGATTAAGTTACTCTCCTAGCCATGTTCCTATGAAGATTGCTGGAAATTTGTTTAAAAGTTTGACTTGGTTGTTGGAATTTAACTTTTGATCCTTGTGGACGCAGTCTGACAGAAAGAGCTGCTGTGAAAAGTGAGAGGTTATCTTGTTGCTTTGATTGTTACACAGCTTTTGCATCTCCTGAAAATAATCTGTCTTCTGTGACCATTTTGTTGTGCTGATCATTTGTTCATTGCTATCACAGAGAGCTGTTTTCGGTTCTGATTTTCCAGCACTGAATTAGCAGAACATGGCAGGTCTGTGCCTCTCAAGCTTTTGAGGTTCAATATGCAAAACTAAAATAGCATAAAGAAATTATTTTTAGTGTTGTCTTTGCTTACACTAAAGAAAACAGAGACTGGAGAGGACTTCTGGAGGTACCTGCCCTTTCCCTATGGTGGAGGCATACTGGTGACATACTAAGCTTGTACATACAGCTCTGTTGTGAATTTCAGTATGAAAAATGTTTTGGCTTCCTTAGAGATGGATACTGGCCTGGAAATTCAGTAAGAACTTGTTATTACTGAGTTTGATCCTGCTTAAAGGTGAGGATATTCAGCAATGAATAATTTTCTTTTAATAATTAGTTGAAATGGTTTTAGTCACAGGTTTGGGTCTTTCTGTCATTCAGTTCCAGCTTCAGAGTTATCTCTTATTCTTCACTTTTCAGAATCTTGTTAAAAAAGCAACTTTTCTTATATCACAATAACAACAGAAGCTCTTCTTAAAAGAGAAAAAATGCAACTTTGAATTGGATTACTGTCACAATAACGTTTAATGCACAGGGCATTGACATGGATAGTTATTTATGCATTAGTGCAGCTAAAGAAACACAGCCTGTGATGGACTGGTGTATTGATGCTTAGCCCACAGTGTCACACAGCCAACAGGCAATTTTATTAAATTATTGCATGGTACTTGCAAATTACAAAACAAACAAACAAACCCGAAACAAACACTGATTTTTTGGGGGGGAAATGTAAGTGGAAAACATTTTCAGAATGAAAACTAAATGAAAACATTCTGATCAGAAGTAATGGAGTGTATTTTTCACTTGTTTGTTTTTCAGTGTGACACATCCTTTGTGAGTATTTAAGACTTAATCTAAGTGTTGATTTAATAACCTTTGACTATAACATTTTTTATTTTCTGCCCCTTTTCTGTTATGAATTTCATGGATGATATAATATATCAGGCTAGTTTGTACCATTGTCTATCAGAATTGTTCAGTGAGTTCTTTGAATTAGTGCAATCAAATGGCTCTATTCTTATGCCTGTCACTATATTGTTTGCTTACTATCAGTTCAGAACACAATTTTCAGAAGGAAGTGCAGGAAGTTATCCATTAGGAGTACAAAACCAAAAGCAAACACCTTTGATGAATCTGGACCTTATGGGAAGGGGAAGTCCCCAGCAAGTCTGTTGCAGAGACTCTTGCCTCTCCCTACTCTTTTGTAATGACTCCTTGAAGTGCTTCTATTTCAGTTCTTTGTCAAGCTTTGTGATTTTTATGTTAAGTCTTTTTCTTATTCTTTTTGATGATTTTGATGATTTTTGTGGTGTTGTTTTGTTTTTTGGGTTTTTTTTTTTTTGAATACTCTGTTTAAGTAAAGCTTCTTCTCCCTAGTACTTGAGAGGAAACTTTTCTGTAAATGTACTGGCAGCTGAGCTTGGAAATTTTTTAAACTAAGACAGAAAAAAAGCTTGAAAATAATTCCATATATTTGTTTTTTTTTAAAGAAAGGAAAACCCAAAATTTTCTTGGATGTATACTGTATACTTGATGAATTATTAACCTTCAAGACTATAGTGCCTGCCTCAGCATTGCTAAATTTTATAATGTTAATCTTATGCTGTGAATGCGAATATGCTAAATTCCATATAAAATTTCAGAGATGGGGAAAAAACTTACAAAACAGAAGCAAGTATATTTTATGAAAATCATATTTCCACAGTAAATAATTCAATCTCTTTTTTTATTGGTTTGTTTTTCATAGCTCCCACAGGCACTTGTCTATAGTGTAAATATACACCTTGTAAATATGCAGGGGTTTTTTAGCTGATTTTGTATTTGTAGGAAATGAAGGCCTGAACCTGAGGAATAATGTCTTTACTTTTCGCAGTAGTTGCAATTATTTCCTCTTCAGTGTAATTTTCACCTTTCCTATGCTTTAAACATTCTTTTAAGTCAGCTTGATGAAAATTATTAGAAAGATAATTCAAGTTTGAGTGCTTTAGACAAAGTAGTGTGGGTTTCTTTACTTTTAATCAGTTTTCGTGCTTAGAAATATGCTTTGTCATATGAGGAAACAATGAAATTATGAGCACACATTGCCTAAAAGATGAGTTTTTATGAAGAAAAAGTGAACTAGCTAGCTTGTGGGTCAGAAATCACAAAAAACCCTATAGCTAAGCCACCTAATGACTCTTAATTCTTTACCTGAAGGCTTTGGTGAGGATATAGACTTAAATAAGTCAACTGTTAGTTCTGATGTTACTTAGATGGGAAATTTGGACAATCAGCAGTTTATCATTTGATTATTTATTAACAGGTAAAAAAATTGCTTTGAGTTCTGCAGAAGCATGTGAAAACTTTTTACAGTACTAACAGATGACAAATATAACCTTAAATACCTAAAGGAGATAATTCACTTGATCAGCATTATGCCATGCATATCTTGTCATATTTTCCCAAAATTAGGTGCAAACATGGATATAACTTCTTGATAACTGAAGATGAAATCTCTCCTCCTTTCTAAATTATTACCTTTTAGAAGTGCAAGTATTATCAGCTGAAGAGAAGTATGTGACTGGATTTTGGATTTGGAACAGAGCATCCTTATTAGAGTGCTGGATGGACACAGTGAAATGCACTGAGAGTTGAGCCCTGTGAATGTTGAAGGCTTTTAAATGTGACTTCTTGGTCTGTCCCAAGTACAGCTTGTGTCCCACCCTCCTGCAAGCTTTTGCAGGCTGCCCTTACTC
>JAYDZK010000271.1:11972974-12013122 GCA_034509185.1 Euphonia xanthogaster | reverse complement strand
CCCTTACTCTTTGGAGCTCTTGATTTTTGCACAGTGGAAAACCAACAGCAGTGGATGGAATAAAATTGACCAGTCTTGGTCCCAGCATTGTGGGAACGAGTTGTTTCAGGGGCTGTAGCGAGTCACCTTCATAGCTCTGGTTTTGCAGGTTCCATGTCACACAGAGCATTGGGCATCCTATTCTCTCTCTGGTCACTGTCTACATTGACATATAGGTGCTGTTCAGTGGGGGAATTTGGGTTTGCACATAACCAAAATTATAGTCTTTTCTGTCCTTTTTAGAGATAAGTACATTTTAAAATCTTGGAAAGATTGATGCATATAACATAGAAGAAATATTTCTCAGGTTGAGTATAGAGAAATCTGCTGAATAATGCTTTGTAGGAATTGTTAACCCCTTGGCTTCTTAGGTACTGGGATCATAGGGGAAAAAAAGGTAAATGTGTCTAATAGTATTTTCTACTGAATTGCTTTGATGCTAGTTTTAATTGTATATGTTGGAGACATCACTTGACATTGGTAAAAACTGATGTTTTTCACAGCGTAGCACTGTCTTATGTTAGATTCCTGTGTGACAAAGCTTGACAAAGAGTTTATTCTTCAATTTATTATTAGAGGCTTTTTATTTTTATCACCTGATTGAATTGTGACACATGTTATTTGGGGATACTGGAGCACTTCTGCTGTGCCCATCAGGATGATGATTTGTTAGGGTTATTTTTGACCTTTGCAACATATCAGTGTTACAGGATGTAACTTGATTTTGCATATACTAGTATTTATTTTTTTTTTTTGTGATGAAATTAAGTGTTAGATGTTTGTGTAACATTAGAAATAGCTTCTACCAATTTTTCCTTTGTGTGTGCATTTCATCTGATGTGCAGCTCAGTCATTCTTCTCGTCTTGCTAGGCCTAGGCAGGATGCATTTGGGGATAGGGACTGTGCATAAGGTACATTACTGCAGAACCAATGAGAGTGGCTTTTTGCATTTCAGGTATTAACCTGAGACCAAAGATGTGAAACTTTTCTACTGCTGCACTTTGCTAGTAGCTGTGCTAATATTGCTGTCATGTGAAGAGTAGCTGTAAAAGGAAAGTTTCAATTGCACTTGCACAAGCAGCAGTAATCCTGGCATTTGTAATTGCTGGGGATTTTTAAAATTTATTTTATTTTATTTTGCAGCCTCTCATAGAATGTTGCTTTCTCTGCATTCTGACTTTATTTGTATTATCTAGGTAAAATTAAAGAACACAACTGTAAACAGTAATAATTCACTTTGATGACAGTTTTAGCAGGGTATAATTCAAATTCTTTTTCACAAGCAATTCTTCAAAACTGAGGGCTAGTGTTTTCTCTGAAAACAAAGTCAACAATAACCATCACAAGATCTTAGAGAAAATCACATGGGATATTGCTGGAGGGCAGAAATGAAATTCAAACATGACACCAGTATATGACATGTAACATAACTATAGAGTAAATAAAGGAGTCATAACAAGCTCTCTGTCTTGGGAATAATTATTAAATAATTTTGATAGCATGGGAAAGGCATGTGTTTGTTAATATGGTGGTGAACAAATATGAAACAAAATATAGAACACAAAAACCTTGTGATCTCCACAGACACATGATGAAATAAGGATCTGAGTTTCTGATTGAAGAGTTTTTCAGCTTAAATATATATCTCCCAGGGTGTGGGGAGTGTGTAAGAAACCTCCTCAGTTTCCTTGGTGAAAAGATTTGTATGTCTGTAAAGGTTTATTTTTATTTATTGTATTTATTATTTGCTTTATTTAGATAATTGTGACTTCTTAGCACCTGTTCCTTGCTCTGGACCTATAAAGATTATTTCATTTCTGTATTCACATAGTAAGTCCTACAAACAGTATCATTATCCTGATATTTGTGATTCTGCAGTAATGTCAGCAGCACTTCAGTCTTCAGCACAAGGGATGACTGAAGCAAAATAATACAAAATGTAGCTATTGTGCTTGGAAGGCATATTGGACAAAGTATGTCTAACTGGAATAGAATAGTTCTGGAAATTTTTTTCCTGGCTGTCAAACCCATTGTTCAGAACTATTGAAATATACAATTTCAGCCCATTATTATTTTTTCTCTGAGCTTATTTGAGAGCCTGCTGTATATGTAACATTCTAGAAGAAAAAAAAAAAAAACCAGTGGTTTTGACATTTGGTAACTCATGCAGTTTAATTTTGCTAATTCTGAACTCTTCCTTTAATTCTTCATTTCACTAAATTATGAGATGTTCCAGAGCCAAGCCATCTGGCTTCTATAAAAGCCACAGAAAGATCAAGGACATCTCCAACTGATTTTATTGTCCAGAAAGCCTCATGAGCCTTTAATGGGAATAGTGGGGGTGGGCAGAAAGTTTAGGTTTTTTTAGCTTAAAGTGCTCTTATTGATGGCCTTAGAAGTGAAGTCAGCTTTCTACACTGTGTTTCATAAACATTTTACGACTAAAGAGAGTAAACATGGTAAAGATTCATTGCATTTCTCACTGAATAAAAAGGATATTCTCAAAATTTGATTCACAGAAGTTTTAGTTAAGGTGCTCTTCATGAAATCCATATGATATTCATACTAAAGTCACTTTGAGTTGAAATATACCAGTTGTTAATAACTTTAAATAAAAGATAAGCAGAAAAGATCTCTCTTGGGGTTGAAATACAAATGGTGCCCAGCTAGGACTTTTTTCATGTGTTTATACCTTGTGCCTGTTATGGTAAATTTAGGTTAAAAATGTTCCTCATCTATATAAAATACAAAACCTGTGAACAATTTTTAGCAGTCTGGGGAACTCTGCAGTAATTGACAGTATTGCTGCATTTAAAATCTTGGCTGATGGCAAGATTTATAAGTGGCTAAGTTAGCTTACTCTCTAGTCTGTTTTACTTTCAGTATAATTCAGGAGAGAGCAGCTGGGGTATTGATGGCTGTTCTCAGCAGCATTTTGCAATTGCATAGAAAGTTATTATTTGCGAATTGGAAAATTACTGGTATTGTTATACCATTACATTAAAGTCCAAAATTCTCTGTGTTAAAGAATAGGAATAATACAGGTTTTATCTTTGGTACTGTTTGAAAGGTGCCCAAAATGCTGATATTTAGGAGCTTCTTTCTCTTAAGACTAGATGAAGGCTTGTTCCCTTGAGTCAATGAAATAGAAAAATATGGTCATAAATCAGGGCTAAATAGAAAGATCACAAATATAAATCTTTAGTTTCATTGATAATATGAACCCTTTTGCTTTAGTACTCTGAGATGTCTGTGTGCCCTGTGTGCCCCATGACATCCTGGTGCAGCTGCTAAATGCAGAGAGCTCTGTGACCCTGACTGTCCAGGAGCTGGGGCACGGCCGAGTGTCAGGCACCTTCAAGGCTTGATTGCACAAGATGCACCTGAAATGGTTTTAACGCTTGGTAAATATTTTTGACTTGATCCATATTTTTTCAGTTACAGCTATTGATGTAAAGAAATACAGCACATCTTCCCGATGAGGTGGGGATGTGGGCCAGTGCTGGTGACTATGTAAGGCATGTGTGCACTTTGCAGTAGTAGCCTTCAAGTCCTTAGCATAATGACAAGTCTGCACAGGAGGTGATTAGAGTGGCTGGGAAGGGCACAAAATGTCTTCATTGCAACAGACTATCCTAGCTCTTGTGCCCTGGCCAGAACTTGATCCGGGATTCTCAGGGAGATTTGGCATCAGTTTCAGCTCCAGGACTCTCTGTACGGCAAATAATTCCAGTATCTTACAAGTTCTGTAGGCTTCAGTGCATTACCTGTCTGAATTTTTTTCTAGAAGTGGCTTTGTAGAGATGTTGAGTGAAGAAGTAGAACAATGAGATAGTGAGCAGTTTCACACTGGTGTTCTGATCACCACAGCAACAGAATTAATTGCATAAGGACAAGCGTTCATTAATCTCATTTTTAGGTAAATTCAGAACATTTTATTTCTGTGGCATAACCTTCTATTCTGCATTGCACACTAATAGAGGAATTCAAAGTGTGAGTACACTGATACATGCAGTACATGAATAAGATGTAGTAGGAAAATACATCAGATAAAAAAGAGTGGGCAGTTTTACCACCCACTACCCAGAACTATGAATCTGTCTGACATTATCACTGCTTAAAAGAGATCTCTGCCTTGGCTTAATTGCACATAATTTGGCTGACAGTTGAAATACAAATCTAAACAGTCACTCAGCTAAAGATACACAAAATTAAGTATTTCATGTGATGCTCAACCCCTTCAATCTTTATTAATAACTTAATTACATTAATTACACTATGGTTTAAAGCATTGCTAGCACAAGAGGGGGAAAAATGATAGACTTTCCTAAGTAATGGGTTGCATAGCAATTCTGTTAGAATTAAGACTAGTAGCAATATGCAAAGTATCAGTAATTTGTAAATATATACTTCACAGTTTATAATTCCTTTTGTTCCGCCCTGTTATTGTTTGCTTTCGCCAACTCCAGCAGACATAATTCTGGAGGTCAATCCAAGTGTTCCAGGAGTTTTGAACACAAGGCTATTCTCAGGCTAAGATCTCTGAATAATGGTAGTTCCATTACATTTCCACTATTATGTTTCTTGCTGTTGTTTAGAGGTTTTTTTTTGACACAATCTTAAGTAATCATCTGGAGCACTAAAGTAAAGAGTTGTCCTTATTCTGTTCCATTTCGTCATGCAACAAAAGTGTCCTGCACTGAGGTACTGAAGCCTTTATGTATCAACTCAGATCTAAAGAGTGTGCTAAATCCCTCTGGTGGATCAATGTTTACTGGCTCTTAGCCTCTTTTAAAGGTAATGCTTTCTTTTTCATTTAAATGCAGAACTTATTGGAATCCTTGTAATAAAATTGGAATATTTTTATCTTAAGTAGGAGAAGTAATTTTTTTTCTGAGTTGTTAGCTGTTTAAATCTAAGAGATGGAAGCTTCTTAGTGGTGAAGTTATAGTTTGGATGTTTGGTTAAGCATCTTTTCTAATCAAATTGGAGTTCATTTCTTAAGTCAGGTTTATCCCTTTTAAGCTACTCTTTTATACTCAATTGTTCTTATGACTGTGAACATATATTCCAATAAGAATATTCCTGGAAATTTTGTAAATTATTTCAAGATGTAAAACTATTGCATTTTTTTTCTATTGTCTTCAGAATGAGATTTGCTCTTATTAAAATGTATAACCAAGCAGAACTGACAGGGGAAATTTTACTTTGTCTCTTGTCTGGAACTCATAGGGACAATTGCAGAGATCCTGTTAATTGTTACGTTTTAAAATGTAAAGATACAACAAAATGGAAAGGTGTTGAAAGCATTCAGATTTGGCTAACTTGAGTAGTCATTCAGAGTTAAGGAGTCAGTTGCATTTGCAGTTTGTCAAGGATTTTGGTGCTTTGTCATTCCATGCTACATCCCTGAGTGTGTCTGTGTCTGCCCATAGGCATCATCCATAACTCCATCACCACAGTGCCTGCCTGAGGGGTTTTGGCTATTGTTCTGCTTCCCAGCCAAAGTTGCTGAGTAGCTCTATGGCATACACTACATGAGGTACAGAAAGGTGCTTTTCCTATTCTTGCCATGATAAATTATGGGAGTGTCCATTGTAGTCACTTTATTACCATTCTTTCTTTTACTCCAATCACCTGTTATCTGCCTTTATCATTGAGATCAGTGATTTGATGCTTTAGTCTTTGAAGATTCCCCAGATGTGATATTTTTATATTCTTTAATACTTCTGAACTTTTGAATGCCTGGTTAAAAAGCTGTCAGGAGTGATAGATATCTACAGAGATGTCTCCAAATTGTCACAATGAGGATTCTACAGACCTTCAAAGTTAGAATGGAAGCATTTTGGTAATTTATTAAAACATGCTATCCAAGGTTGCGTGTTTGGGATGGAAGAAATCAAAGGCATGTGACATAGAATACTTGTTTGTTTAGGAGTAATTCAGTGGTGACAGCAAGAAATAAAGAAATATTCTTTGCTCATTTGTGCCCCCAGACTCTAGGTCTCATTTTCCTGGATTTTAATTCAAGTACTTTGTATAAATTTATTTCAAAACTGAAAAATGCGAAGATTGTTGTTAATTTGGTCCCAAGTTCTGCTGCATTACCTTTATACTTTCATTGAATTCTGATTAATACAAAGAAAATTTTTATTTTTTTGTTGGATGATAGAAACTCTTTTCTTAACCTTTGGTAGTCTCAGTCTGAGTATAGGGGTGGCTAGAGAATCACAGAATGGGTCAGGCTGGAAGGGGCCACAGTGGGACACATGGCCCCACCTCCCTGCTCAAGCAGGGTCACCCCAGAGCACACAGCACAGGATTGCATCCAGACAGCTCTTGAGTACCTGCAGTGAGGGAGAGGGTGGAGAAAATCAGGTGGTTTGTTAGTTGCTCTGACTGGTGAATGGTGAGGCAATACACATTGCAGACTCTATATGAGCTATCTCTTCAAGTCCTTTCATGATATATTCTTAAAATTCATTGAGGTTACTTTATATTGTTATTTTCTGCAACACAGTAGAAAAGGGATAACTCTGGGTAACTTTAATTTTGAGGTTTTCACTTTTAATTAAAAGTCATAATGTTTTTTTTTTTAATAAACTTAGTGCCCACTTTAGAACTCTAGGCATAGAATTCCCAAACACAGTTCTTTTTACACTGCTTTTGCACTGTCTTAGTCTTATTTCTTTAAATCAAAGGGTACAGAGTTACTGTTTCCTGAAGAGGATTGCAGGAGAACAGTTTACAGTGAATTATGAGACAAAGCACTTGTATAAGTTCTTCTGTGATTATATTCATTTCTTTTGTAAAATTGTCTTTATGATGTAATGATACAGAAAAATAAAGGGTAATAAATATAAAATATAGCTGAATATAGCTATTTTTTTAAAGAATGCAGTTTCTTTTACTTGAATTTTTCTTTGCTGCAAAGGCATCTGATTTTGAACTTTGCAAGATATTCAAAATGTAGTTAGACCACTATTTGGTGTATTAATGAATTTTTAAATCCAGATAAATTACAGCTGAGATTAAGTCACTATATAAATCTGCATTATGGCTGGTTGTTAAAGAAATGCAGTATAAAAATGGTATTATGAAAAAGCAAATATTGCAATGATACTTTCTCAGCTTCTTCCTAACTTCTTGATCCTTCCTTAACTTCTGTGTGTTTTTCCCTAACACTGAGAGATATTGGAGCAGTTAATATTCAGGTGTGCCTATGGTTGGATTAGACCTGTTTGTCCAGCCCTGAAAAAGCACCTATATTTGAAGGGGATTCTGCTATTGTAATATTTGGTGAATAGGATTTCACTGGGAACTGATCTGTGTGCAGTGAGGAATAGGGTCCTTTTGCACACTGGTTGTAATGGAGTGGAAAATTACATTTGCTATTGCAAGAACAGCCCCATTAGTGGGAAAGCAGATTCTCTTGCAGAGAGCTGGAATGCACCTCAGGCAGTGTCAGGGTGACAGTCCAAATAATGGGAGTTTGGAATGAACAGGGAGATTCTAAAATGAAAAAAATGCTTCTCTTCATACACTGTGGTTCCCTCATAAACTTACTGCTACATAAGGAGCAGTTTGATTTAAAACAGCGTGAAACTAAAGAACCTCATGCATTTAAGCAACTGTTTGTAACTTCTTTTGAGGATGAAGTCTACTGTCGTGAAGAGGAAATGCAGTGAGTTTATTCTTAGACCAATATCTAAACCAGTCTGAAGCTCCTATGTAAACAGGGATGCTAAACTGTTTTGTTAGAGGCTTTTTGGTTATGGTTTTAAATAACACTGCAAGTGTTGTCAGTTATATCTCAACCATATGGGTTCTTCAGGTGTTGAGTAAAGGATCTTCTGTATAGGTGTAAGCATTGAAGAGAAGTTGTAGCTATCTCTCACCTACCCTAACACCTTTTCTTCTCAGTGAAACTGTTTTAATCTTACTCTGGTAATGAATAATTAACTTCTGAATAGGTTTATAATTAGTGGTGTCAGTTTTATTTTAAAGTGCTTATAAAGCTCTGACAATGAAGATGAATTTCAAATGCTGATGGTTGAAAAATAAAGTAAAAAAAAAATTATATTCTCTTGGTGCTTAAAACCCCCAGAAAACAACAATAATATTGCAATTATAACTAATAGAACTGTTAATGATGGTGAAGTACGTAATATCAAGAACACAGGGGACTGCAATTCACTGTGATTCTGTAAATGTGTTGGGATCTAGAAGAGTTTTAGTAGGGCTAGGCTGCACTCTGGAATGACAGCCAAACTTGAATTTACTTAAAATTTGCCATTTCCCTATTGCACCCTTAGTGATTGAAAAGCAAAAAATAAAGAAAAGGAAAAAGTATATGCTGGAATTAATTCTGCAAAGTCCACCACTACAAAGGATTGTGGAGTAGCTCTATGGTACAGACCAGGAGTTTAGAGAGAATAAAAGGTCTTAGATTTTATTGTAATTTGTCTGTCACAACTACCTGCTGAGTTTATAGTCATTAACTTCTCTAGGAACTGATCTAAATGGCAACATTCAGATTGACATTTGATTGAAATAAATGCTCAAAGACTGTTAGAAATAATTAAGCCTATCAGCCTCAATGATTCACAGATCCCTGGCCATTTAGACTCAAATATCTGTCAGGGTTTTCTCATGAACGCCTTGTTTTGCAACAGAATTTCTCTGTAGAGCATTTTATTCCCACAGTAATTTCTATTGGTATTTCTCTTATTAGTATTATTATGTGATTATTATGTGCTTTGACCAAAAGCTTATCTTAAATTTTTCAGGTAAGAAATATCAAACATTATAAAATTAACAAAATTTTCAAGGCTAGTATTTTTATCTGTGCAGAGGAGAAGTATCCATACTGGAATTAAGCTGCAGTTTTTAAATTCAGCTGAAGAGGTAGGCATCAGACATTAGATTGAGTGAATTGATAGAGGATGGATTTTGGGTGATGTCACCAAAAAAAAGAGCAATACTTGCACTTCATGCCCATTAGAGGAATGATTTAATTTTCACTTCTTTTTTTTCCTCATCTGCAGCATCTCTCTAACCTGTCTTTGTCTCAGATACCTTCTGATTTACAGCTTAGATTTTAAATAGGTTTCCCGTTCTTCCACAGGTGTAAGGGAGTTGAAACCCATGGGAAATCAGTATTTGTAGTTAATATGGGTCCATTCTTTTTGTCTTCCTCATGAGTGGCACTTGGATATGTTAGCTTCTGTCCTCAAAGATAAAAGGAAATGCTTAGTGTCTTCTGATTTGTATGTTTCTGATAAAATAATTTTGATTATCAGGGCAAATTGCCTGTGTGTTATTTCAGCAGCTGTCCTAAAGCCTGGTTTGGGTAGGCGAGTCTCCAGTTGGTATCACTGAGCAAAGACTGAAGCTTTTGTTGCCCAGATCAGATTTTTACTTTGATAAGTCAGGATAATTGGGAGGAAAGTGCCTGATGCCCAAGCCTTGTGAAATGCTAAGTGGAGGATCTTCTGATGGTGTTTTGACAGTGTGAGTTAGTGAGTGGCAGCAAGGCTCTGGGCCCATTAAGAAAACTCTTAAAAGTTCATGACAGACTGATACATTTTAGCAAATTTTAGTCTTTGTTGAAACATAATCAATTTTTTGAGCTAAGATGATCTTTATCAAAGGAGAAGATCCACAGCTGCACAATGTAGGTCCCTGTATTGCAAAGTAGACTGGAGCAGCAAAAGAAATGCTAAACCAATCTTGTTACAGATAAACTTTTCTTTCTTCAAATATTTCTTCAAAAATGAGAAGACTTGAGAACTTTTAATTGAAATTATGTATCCTGGTTTTATTTTATCTGATAAGAAGTGCAAACTGTGTGGAGTGAAATAAATATATGTTAGGGGATGACACCATCTTGGCATTTGTACACATCCTTTTATAAATAAATTTTCTCTTACCTGCCTTGAAATACTTTTAATGTAATTAAAAGCACAGAATGGGCGCCAGACTTGTCAATTCCAACAACAAAGTGCAGAAATTTTCAGTGAAACTGAGAGATCCATCTCCCACACATTGTAATGAATAGGTTCATAAAAGGAAAATAGTTTAATTACATTTTAGTTCATGGATTGTTAATAGGCTGGAGTATCTAAATTGAATAATGTGATTCTGGTAATAATTATGTGTAAATGAACTTGTTTAAATGATATTTTACAGCTTCTTTATAAAATTACAGCTAGAGGCAATCCAGTGATAGACAGACAAAGGCCATGCAAAAATTATCATAAACTATTAGCTTGTTTGCAAAGGGTTTTATGTTAATCTTTTAGTACTTAAAGCACTCTGCAATTAACATATCACGGGGAGCTGCCTCGCAGCAAAGGCATGCAAATTAAAGTGCTCAGATAAAAAGCCATTCACATAAAAAAAATCAAAGAAAGGGTGGCATAGCACTGAAAGGGTACTGGTTTTATATTTGAGATTAAGGAGGTGTAATGATTGTGTTATCTAACTAGAGTTGTAATTAAAGCTTTTCTCCTGCAGACATGACAATAGATAGAGCATTGATTTCGGTGTTTTAATTGTGAAAGTCATTTTATTTCAGGGCAGAAGATATGAATAGCCTAAATCAAAGGGCTAGAAGATTGCTTTGTTGATAGTACTTGTTCAACAGCTGCCTTGTTGCTTAATACACAAATGGGGAGAATGGTGAAAGAGATCCTGGGAGGTGCTCCCTATTGTAATTCTCCTGCTGGTTTCCTTTCCTTTCATGAAAAAGGCAAGGATCTCTGTACTGGTTGTAAACAAGCAATCTTTTCATACATCACCACTGGTTTTCCTCCTTTGGTTTCCTCTGAACAAAAGAAGTCATAAAAACCTTGAACTAACTTTTACTACTGCTCTTTTAAAACTACAAAAGTTTTTGTAATAAAAGCATCATCTGCTCTCAGAGATATCACACTTCTAGTGGGGAACAAAAAGTCTCCATGTGGCTGTAATTCCTGTTATCAGAAATGCCACTGTAACAAAAGGAATGTGCTGTGGGGAATTGAATGTTAGATTTTATTTACATTATGTTTGTGGCTGTATAGTGTTAGATTGGGATGGGGTGACTTTATTTTTTTCCCTCCCTAATCACTATAGAAAATGAGTAATCAGAATAAATACCTCTGTCTAGACTCTCAGCTGGCATATGTAGCTGTCTGGTGTTCTCATTCTAGCAGGGAGTTACATCCTAGGAATGGGCAAGGCCAGGGGGCTGATTTGGGAATGAACTAAACTCAAGCTCAGGAAGATACAGTTGATCAGTTTGAAAAAGACCCATATCAGTATAGTGTATTTCCTGATGTAGAAGGAGTTAATGTGACAAGCCAGTACAGCTTGTTTCCTTTCAGGAGTGGAATTAACTGAATGTGTAACTACGTGCGTGTGAGAGGAATTGCCTCATTTTTCATGGTACCAGTATACTCAAAGTGCAGTCTTCCTATTATAGACAAGATGCAAGTAGTAATCGTGTGTCTTCTCTTTCCTTAACAGAACACAAATTATTGGTTGCAGAGGGGAGTATTGTAACCAAGGAGAGGGCTGGGGTATTGCCTCAGCCTTCAACAGCCAGAAAGATTGGTTATCCTCAGAGCAACCAGCCCCTGAGCTGGCAGAGAGAGGGATGGGCAGCAGAATAGGCTCCTGCAGCCCACGGGGAAGTACAGTGACCTGCTGAGCTGCTTAGGCACAAGTCTGTGGGGCTGAGTGGGATCCACCCAAGGGTACTGAGGGAGCTGATAGAAGAGCTCTCAGCCTTTTCCTGGAGCAGCTTGCAGCCTCTGGCTATGTGGAAAAACAGCCTGGATGCCTGGGCCCAGAGTGGGGTAGTGAAGGATGCCACACCCAGCTGGTGGCCAGTAATTGCAGTGGTTCCCCAGGACTCTGTGCTGGGGTCAGTCCTGTTTAGTATCTTTTTCAAAGATATGGACAAGAGCATCAAGTGCGCCCTCAATAATGAACTTGGATGGGAGTGCTGATCTGCTGGGGAGTAGGAAGGCTCTACAGAGATATCTGCATGGGCTGGATCAGTGGGCTGACATCATTTATTTGAGGTTCAACAGGGCCAAATGCTGGGTCCTGCCCTTGGGTCACAACTCTCCCTGCAACAGCTCTATAGGCTGGGGGCAGGGTGTCTCAGTGGAAAAGGACCTGGGAATGCTGGCCAAGAGGAACTTAACATGAGCCAGTGTGTGCCCAGGTGGCCAAGAAGGCCAAAGGCACCCTGGCCTGTATCAAAAATACCGTGGCCAGCAGGACCAGGAGGTGATTGTCGTGTACTGGGCATTGGTGAGGCTGCACCTCAAGTACTGTGTCCAGTTTTGGACCCTGGCATGAAGAAAGACATCGAGGTGCTGAAGTGCATCCAGGTGGAGGGCCTGGAGTGTAAGTTGTCTGAGGAGAGGCTGAAGGAACCGGATTAGTTTAACCTGAAGGAAAGGAGGCTCAGGTAAGACCTCACTGCTCTCTACAAGTACCTGAAAGGAAGGTGCAACAAGATGGGGGTTGGCCTCTTCTCCCAGGCAGCCAGTGATAGGATAGCCTCAAGCTGTGCCAGGGGAGGTTCTGGTTGGATATTGAGATGAATTTTCTTCCCTGGAAGGTTGGCTAAGAATTGGAGCGAGCTATCCAGGGAGGTGGAAGAGTCACCCTCTTCAAGAAATGACTGGATGTGACACTTAGTGCTATGGTTTAGTTGGCATGGTGGTTTTTGATCAGAGGTTGGACTCAATCTTGGAGGTTGTTTCCAACCCTAAGAAAATAGGGATTGATGCAGGTTCTTACATAACAAGAGCTAGCCTAAATTCCCTTGGAGCCTTTCTGGGAGACTCAAATACACTGAAATAAGCTTGGCTTTCTGCCAGTAGACCTGCACATTTCCTAATTTGGGCTTAAAGTAGGAGCCAGTATTGCAGTGTGTCCCAAGAGAAACAATTCTCTTGTAATTATAAGCAGTATGGACTGGTGGCACTTTGAGACTGCACTCCACTGCTGGTCCCTACCCTTATTGTGGCTGAGGTGTTGATGAAATTTGCTTTTTTCCCTTATAATTTTTGAAGCTCTCCATGGAACTGGTTCAAACTCTCTAAGAAATTGCTTTCCTCCTGCTGTAGTGACAGATTCCCTTGACAGCTATGTTTCACAGGAACTATGAAACTGTCAGCCTTGAGGATGATGTTTTGAGAGTGACAGACTGAGCTTTCTCAGCAGCTGGCTCAAGGCTGTAGAGCCTAGTTCTGGAAGAGGACAGAATGACCACAAATCTTGCTTTGTAAGATTTGCTCATTGAGCTGATGTTATCCATAGACAGAGGAGGAATGATGATAAAAGCAAAAGGTAGAAGAGACTGCAGGCAGAAAAATTCATGGTGAAAGTGAAGAGACCATCTGACAATTCGTGGAACAGGGTACTAATAACCTTTTTCCACATAAGACTGAGGAACGTGCCTTGCTTCTTTTGGAAACA
Source organism: Euphonia xanthogaster (assembly GCA_034509185.1). Lineage (NCBI taxonomy): Eukaryota > Metazoa > Chordata > Aves > Passeriformes > Fringillidae > Euphonia > Euphonia xanthogaster. The sequence goes on along the minus strand of JAYDZK010000271.1, from coordinate 11,999,600 downwards.
AAATGTTGTATAGATGGCCTGGGATTTCTAGCCTGACTTCTAAGCCGAGGGCTTTAAAAGATTCCATCTGCATGTGGTGCCATAGCTAAGATAGCATAGGTTGATGAACATTCAGGAATACAGTGTGGTCCTTATTTATTTATGTTTATTTATGTGTACATTGTTGAAATTCATTTGTGAGTGATACTGTTAATTGAAAAAAGCCTTTGGGATTGTTCTGTCTTTAAGTACAGTCATGAGTGAAAGAATTGTTCAGCTACATTTCTGTAAGCTTAACTGCTACCTCTTTCCACCTCCAAATGGTTAAGGAAATAGCTGCTTGCTTGAACTACTTAGAAATAGTCTGAGGAGAAATAAAATCTCTTGTGGATGTTTTGCAGTATGTTGTGTACAGATTTCCAGTGTGTTTTTTTGGAAGGTAGAGTTTTTTCAGTTATATAGACTTTATTGAATCTTACTGAGGTTTAATCTTTACTCTTACAAGTTCCCATATTTGCAGGCTTCTACTTATCTAATTACAGAGGACCTTAAGGTAGTATATTATTTTGCTGAATCTTAATTCAGTAGAAAAGTCAGATTGAAGGTAAAGATTACTCTAAATAGATTCTGTTGTATTTATATATAGCCCTTTGTGGCTCTTTCCAATATTTAAGCAAGGAAGTTTGCAAGATAACACTACATAAGCCAGCACACCAGATAGAATAAAAGCATTTTAGTAAACTTTTTGTGCTTAAATAATTGGTGTAACTTCTTCATATAAAGGAAGAATATTTTGAAAATGCGTTCCTTGTTTATTTTCAAGAGACTGTTTCCAATATAACTCCTACCAGAAATGTATGTGATCTGCCCAGTACTTTGTAGCACAAGGAGGCTTTGGAAGCTAAAAGGCTCCCAAGAACTGTACTGAGGACTAGAATCCACCTGGTAGCTTGAATCTGCCACAGGACGTGGACTTCTGAAGAAAAAGTAAAGGCAAAGGTTTTACTGTGCTTCGTATTAGGATTACATGTATAGGGTAATTTTAGACAGGTACAGACACTTTTTTTAAGCCTTTCAAGAGCAATCTCCTTCTGCCTAAGTGGTATGGTTATAGTCAAGTAATACTGTTTTCTTGTAACCTTTGGGTTTGGGTTTCTCCCAGTCTTGAATGTTCATTACATTTCACCAGGAATCCAAGATCTGATCCTTTTCAGACATTATTTCTCTGGTAAGGTCTTTGCTCATTTTCCATGGAGATACAGCTGTCCCTTTGGGTTAGTTGTTTTTCAGCTGAACCAAACTATTCTGTGGAAATGTATTCCTCTGTTATGTTCTCCTGATCAGAGTCTCTGTGGTTTTGGTAGTGTCTTTAGTGGAACATTGAATTCATTCTCAAATGTCTCAGGCTTGGTGTTTTTTTCCAAGACAGAATCAATTTGCTCTTAAATTTTCTAATGAAGAATTCTGCTGCTGAAGACACGAGTACTTAACTGGGACTAAAGCTGCTCTGCTGAGGATTCTTTATTCCTAATAACTGATAGGAAGAGCACACATTCAGTGCTTTGGTCAATGGCCATCTGTTCCTGTGCTCGATGCTTGCTTATTAATGTCATGTCACTGCTCTGAGTTTTGAAACTCTCATATTAATATATAGGCTTTATAACTGTGCATTTAGTAATAACTATCTTCCAACGTTATTGTAGGGAAAAAAATAATGGTTGAATAAAATAGCCATGGTCATCTTTAGGAGTTGTTAAAGATGTAGGATAAGAGAGTGGAAGATTAGTATAATTCCAGTTCATTCAGTGTTGCAGAAAGATGTGAATTCCTTAGAGGTTATGAAAATCCTGCATCCTTGAACATTTCAGTTTATGTGGATCAAGTCATATGTGGTATATCTCCCATATCAGGGACACTGGAAGGTCATCATCCATAATGACTCCTATTTCATTGGTTAACCTACAGAAATCAGTACAGCTAAACCCATACATTAGAACACCTTTAACTTCATAAAGCTGCAGTGGAATTAAAAAAAAAAAAAAAGTGGGAGGAGTGGGCTACGATCTTAAGCGTGGCATTGATTCACTAGATTTGGGGAAACTTCTTTCTTAGCTTTAGTTTTGTGCTGAAGCTCTGGCTGTGTCACAAGTCTGGATCAGACATTTGCTCATAGAAGTAACTTCAAGTTGACTGCATTTCTGGAATACATCAGATGTCCTTTTGCAAGATCTGGTCCTATGAGATCTTCTTACTGATAATTTCCATTTTGGGTTTGAGCACTTTTAGCTCACTGTACATTACAGCATCCTATGCAAAGAATTCTTCAGTGTGATTGAACTCTTATTCACTGGGAGTCGTGAAATTTGAGGGCTTAGAACACAAAATCCTGAAGCAACAGGCATTTGGTTTTCTGTCCAAGTTTGGCTTGACATTTCTGAGCTTTGCAGAGTGTCAATTTAGGAGTATGTTTTTAAAAAATATTTTCGCTGAATGGCTTGTTGACTGCCATGTATTATCATGGACTATTAATTTATTTTACGGTAACTTAGAATGTCAGAAATATAAGATAATTCAGGGTTACTAATGGACATTTTATGTAGTACTGACATGAGGATTTGTTATCTAGCAGCAAAAGGGAGTACTGACTTCATTAAAGTGGAGGGAAAAAAGCCCACCCAAAGAAACAAAGAAAAAAGTCCTGTACTGCATTTATCACTTCTACTCCTACTTCTTACTGCTGGTGAGTCTTTATTAAGCACACCATTTTTATTTGGTGATGTCTGTGTTCATGAAGCAATGCAACTATAAAAGAACACTTCATAGATAAAATGACCGTTTTTTAAAAGCTTTGATTAAAAAGTCATTTTTCCTCCTGTGCATTGTGACTTATGTAGACACAACCATAGAAAAAATGCAGTCAAGAATTATCATGGATTACATGAGTTTCACAGTATTCTGTAAATTTAAGTCTTGCTTTCTTTCCTCAAAAATTTTATAAACAGTTGTCATTTAGGTTTTTTTCTTATGTGAATCTCTCTGGGCTTCTACTGTCTGGTACTTTAAAAAAGGCTGGTCTCTTTGGTACAGGAGATAGAAAATGTTGCTAAAAAGCAGCTTTAAAATTGCTTCCTAAAAGTCTGAAATTGCAGACAGGAGCTATGACAAATATTAGGAGTAACTCAAGTGATACTGGCTGGGGAAAGAATTTCTCAAGGACTGACCAGGCATTGACTGATAGAGTGTTCCAGAGTTTATGAGAACATACAGTCATGGAGTCCAAGGCACTGCAGATGGTAGACTCCTCACAGACCTGCATTTGAAAATAGAATTAATCACTATCTATTTCCTTCAAAGCAACATTGAAAATTCTTTGTTCAAAGTGTATGTTTATTCTATACAAATGTCTTTGGTAACTCAGTTGTCATTAGTCAAGCTAGAAAGTTTCTGAAAAAACTAATCTTACCTTTAAGAGACTGTTTCCAGGACAAGAGAAATATGAACTATGTTCAGGCACAAACTCTATAGCTGAAAATAGATGGCCACTAAGAATGGATTATTTTATGCATTAGGCAAGGGTAACAATCTAAAAAAAATACTCTCTAAAATTAATCTTATTTTTTATGATATATAGATTATGTATCGCGTATTCCAGCCATGAGCAGACAAGTTTTTTTTTTGGTGATTCCTTGAAATTCTTCTCCTATGGTCTGTAATTGTCCTGCTAGATTCCATGTGGACTACCATATTTTTCCAGTGAGAGTGGTAATTTCTTTTTTGAAGGTAGTTTGGGGTTTAGAGGGTTTTTTGTGGGTTGGTTTGTTTGCTTGTTTTCCTTTTCTTGTAGCCTGTATGTCTATTTACGAGACACACAGATAATTAAGGACAGCAGAAAATTATTGTCAAAATGGGGATATATTCCTGGATCAATTCAAGATGTATCAGGCAGGTGTCTGCCTTTAGCACTGGGTCAGGTGGTTTGGACCTATCTGCTCTGTACCAGATTTCAAACAGGTGGTTTTCCTTCATTTGGTGTTTTCCGAGTCTTCTGTGGGATTTCATGTTATTTCAGTTTCCAGAAACCTCAGGCAAGCTGTAGAGCTGACAGAGAGATCTGCAGTATGGCTGCATACATGGGGACAATCCCACTCTTTGATGAGGGATAGAATTTTTATAGGAGGTAAATAGAAGGTATGGCCTTATAGCTGTTCCAGTCTGTCTGTGGGTGCTATGCCTTCACCAACAGAGACAGAATCAAGAATTTATGTTGTCTTCTAGAGAGCTGCCAGTGTTTCAAGTTTATACATGCCAGCTAGAGAAGAATGAGAAAATTTGTTGTGGATGTTGTCAGGAATGTTGTGGGTGAAATGAAGATCTGGACCAGTGGCTGGCCAGGAAGCAGTTGGGTAGAAGTCTTCTAGTTCCAACCCAGGCCAGAATCTTGGGACATTGAGATTGATGTCCATGAGCTTGTGGCATGATTCATAAAATCATAGAATATCCAGAGTTGGATGGGATCCATAGGGGTCATTAAGTCCAATTCTTGGCCCTGCACAGGACAACCCCAAGAATCACAACTTGTGCCTGAGACCATTGTCCAAATGCTTCTTCAACTCTGGCAGGTTTGGTGTTGTGTGTGCTTCCCTGGGGAGCCTGTTCCAGGGCCCAACCACCCTGGTTCTGTTGTCATTGCATTCTAAAGGACAAAATCTGAAAGCTGAAATGAAGTAAGGAACATAGTAACTGAGCTGCTTTTTGCAGCTCAGGGTAGGTAAGCAAGGGCAGTGTTTTCCTTGCTTTTAACAGTCACTCCAGTAATGTGTTCACTTGCACCAAGGGGAAAAAAACCACAGCAACTGAAATGATGAAAAAAAGGGTTAAATTGATTAGAGGGAGAATTGAGATCTAGCATTGGACTCAGAAAATGAGCTGAATGCTTAGAAAGGAAAAGCTTACTAAGCAGTTCTAATAACAGAAACAAACATTTCTATATGTTAACTTCATCTTGTGTTTAGTCTGAGAGGAATAAAGCAATCCCTGGAAAAGACAGACAAAATCCTCCCACACACTTAGCAGCACAAAAGATGGGTGGCACTATTATAGTGGAAAACCAGTGCAGCCTGCATTATACATTTCATTTAAACTGTGCAGAACAGAAATCTCTGAACACGCAGAAACACTCTTTTGAGTTAAACAGCAAAGCTGTGCAGAATCCTTCAGTACCCACATTTATAACAGCAATAGCCTCCAGAGTCAACTGTTTATTTATCAATTGTTAATTGAGTTGATGTTTACTCACGATTGTAAACAGATGATTAATTTATGGCTGTGTTATTACTATGATAGTGAAGAGATCATTAGAAAGAAGGATTATAATAGGGTTCTCTGCACTTGAGGCTAGTAATAAAGATTGACTATTATAATTAGATAAAGCTTTGTAACAAATACTATTAAATTGAATCTGGACTTTATTTAAATGCACTGGTCTGTTATCTAAAATGTGTTAGTGGAGTGTGAGTGTGTGGGTTAAGTAGAACCCCTGCTTACACTGTTTACTGTCTCCATCAGAGATTAAAATGGCTCTATACTTGTTGGCTAAATGGCAATATTATGCATTATGCATGAGTGTTATTTCTATTGAAAACTCTAAAAATATAATTGTAACACAAAAAAAAATAGTGTATTTTCTTTCATTTTTAACCCGAGATTTTTTCCAACTTTAATTTTGATGATAGGTTAACCAAACCTAATTCAAGCAGGTAGTATTAGGCTTCTTCAAAAGAGAGTCTGTGCAGTGCTTTTGCATAATTCCATTTAATGAAAGTCAGAGTAAGACTTGTATGGGAATCCAGTGACAATGTTATGGAGCATTTGATTTCTTAATTTTCACGGAAGCATGGAAGGCAACAAAAGAAGCTGGAGTGGGATGGGATGAAGCTTTCAAAAATGTAGATCTACATCTACCCCCTCCCCCCTCCATTCTGTTTTTCTTCTTCCCCTGCCCCTTTTTGGAAAAGGGCCTATTATTGCTCCAAAGTAGCCCAAATTGACTAGATCTCAATGAGACTTATCTGTTATTTTTGAACATAAGTTTAACATGAAGAAGCTCTTTGGCCAGTATTTGGGAGTACAGATGTAATGTGAATCTAGTGTGAACAAGAATAGGAAGAATAGTTGGATATTTTAAAAATATTTTAACATAGGATGGGAAGAGATATAGACAGAACTTGCAGGTGTAATGTAAGCATCACTTTAGCACTCTGGGCATTTCAAATAAAAAATGCAAAGGCATCATAGGAAATAGTGTAATGATATTACAGGGACTAGAAAACCAGACATTTCTTTAAACCTTACTAGGTTACACTGTAATCACTCCGTGGTTTCACGACAACCGAGTGCAAAATTTCCACTCTTTTTTTGTCAGATCCTTTAAGGGTAGAGAAACACTGTTCTCACCTTCCATGGTCTGAGTGCTTGAAGGCCTAGCATCTTCTGGAGTTGCTTCAGCTACAGACTGTCAGATTGTGAACCCTCAGGCTATGCAAAAATGCTCTCATCCTGATAGGTGCTGAATCTGGAATGCACATCAGTGCTTGCCAAGCACCCATCAGTATCTGTTTCCAAATGAGCACACAGCACTTCTCTGCTGAGCTGAGACTTGAGAGCCTTATAATATTTATAATGGGAAATGAAAAGCTCTCACCCCGTGGTCTGCAAGGCTTCCCAGGGGGCTGTGCAGTTACTGCTGCGCTGCTCTGCTCAGAGACAGGATGCTCTCACAGTCAGCAGAACTGATGAGCTACAGTCCTGCTGCTACCCGTGTCCCACTCCACAATTTTAGTTCTGAGAAAACACTATCTGTGGGTTATTTTCATCCTCTTAGAGGGATTTCTTTTTGCAAGAAGAGGTTTGGAATAGATCAATTTATGTAAACTATTTGATTACTAAAATGATATTTAGAAGAAATGTTAAAGGCTAGAGGTTCAAAAATATCAAACTGGAGAAATGATTGACTTCAGCTTCCTCACACAAAATGCTGTCCCTGAGGAGGTGGGAAAACGTGAAAAATTTAAATGCTTTGCATAGAAATTATTTGAAAAGTATTAATAATGTCTCAAAATAGTTTCAGAAAGGCTCTGGTTGTGTTCATGGAAAGTTTCTCTAGAAAGGGTCTGCTAGTTTGAGCCTTGCACAGCAAGTGGAGAGAGTCCACTCTTTTGATCTTGCATGACTTGATGGGACATGGGATGAAGCAGACTTTAATCACAAATGATTAATAAATAATTCCCAAAATGTGATTTGTCTTTCCTAGAGAAAGAAATTTTTTAAATTCTGTGGGAAAAATAGAATTTTGTAACACTTTTTATAAATCTGTCAGCAAGTTTTAGCATTATCAGTTTTCAGCAGCACTCTGTCCCATGGCTGTCAGTATGACTATGCTGAAAAGTAAAATGTCATTCTAAAGCTACTCACCTGCTTGCCTTCTGAAATAGTGCAAAGGAGGGCATTAAAAAAAGGTGGGATGGGAATAAAAGAGGGGAGCATCCAAGAATAAATTTGAAGGCAAAATAAAGAAATGTAGAACAATTCCATCTAAAGCTGGCTTTGAGAAACCTATATCTAAGAAATACCTTTGAAGAAACACATGTGGATTTGTCAAAACTGGATTTCAGATCAAATTTGTATGGCAATTGCTAAAGATAGTTTCTCAGAAGCAGTTGGAGTTGACCAAACACAAGGATGATACTATTCCTTATGAACTGATCAAGGTGTCTGTTTTCAAAAGAATATCGTAGTGGTGATGGAGAACCTTCCATAAAGATTTTGATTTTCTTCCTAGTTATGTGTGTCTTATTTCAAGTGCCTGGAAAAGCTGGTGCTTGTAATCAGGATCTCAGTTGCAATAAACCAGTAATTTGCACATTCCATTATTTTTACTCTTAGGGCTCCACTGGAGGGTATAAAGGAAAAGATTTGTAATTTCTTTGCTGTTAATAAGATAGAATTGAACTTGTAGAAAATTCAGCTTTCTGCTATTTCTTTGGGTTTAGATCTTTTATTGTTAGGTTATATACCCTGGAAATATTAAGGAAGGAGGAGGAAAAGAAGCATTCTTTATAGAAGTTTATGAAAACTGGCACATGGCTGGTGTGTGAAAAGCTGTCATGACAATTACATCTTTGATAGATTTGACTATGATATGCTTGCATAGGTAAATCCATGCAATCCCAAAAGACATCAAATGGGTACTTATATCCTCTAGAATAAAGACAATTTTGTTCAGTTGCTGAACATTAAACAGAAGAATTAGATAATTTTAGCTAGTGTATATAGAGCAATGACAAGCTGACTTGCTTTGTTTTCTTCTAATCTTCTTCAAAGTTTCCAGGCCAGCCTTTCACTGAAAAATATCCAATATTTTAGTTGTTTGATAAGTCTTAGAACCAGAAAAGAAGAAAGAGCAGCATAGTACAGCTGGTGTTTTTAAAGTAAGTTGTTGTTTGACAGCCATGGAGGTATTATAATTGTAATTCATTGAGCAGGACTCTATGAGGAAGCAGAAGTCCCTGTTGGAACTACTCCACAATTTTCCAGCTGTTATCTGTTTTCTTCACACAAGGAGGGCTTGCATTGCATCTTAAGCCTTCAAGAATGTATGGTGCACTGGATATAGTGTGTATTTAACTGTGGACTGGAAAATCAAGCCAATGTAAACTCCTGTTATTGCTGGGCCTTTTCATTTTTCTGACATCGGACACAAAAGGTCATGACTGCTTATGTCCCGTTTAAAACAGCAGTAAAGATTCAAAAACCTAAAAAATGGCAGAGCCTTAATTAAGCACTTCCAGAGAAACACTCTGTTTACATATGCAACCTGTAGCTCAGTTTATGTTCATATGCCATTCCTTATGGTAAGGAGATTTGCAGATATGTGGCAGAAAATAGCCCTCATCTCCAAAACAGAATGGTATTGGAACAGTCTTCATTTCACACTTACTGGGGAGTGTTTTTTTTAAACAAACCATCTTGTGAGCCTGTTGTCTGTCTGCCTGGAGTGGAACCATGTTTTGCTTTTCTAGGGCTGAAAATTGCACACAAGGATGCAGCAGAAGTGTTCAAGATCCCAGGGCTCCCTGAGGGGTTGTGATCCATGGTGCAGTGTTAGTCCTGTTGAGCCTGATATGTGTTTTTACAAACATGAAAAGCTAGTGCAGGATCACTGTGTTATAAAAGAGCTGCAGAGTGAAGGATTAGCTCAGCTGATGTTTGTTCTTTCTAATACTTTCTGTTTATATTAAGGGAAGGAGGCTGTCATTTGTATTACAGCCTCAAAGAGTGTGTAAGATTGAAACAAGATGGGTTTAAATGAGAAAAAGACAATAATTTGCAACACAGAAATAACTTTGGATATTTTTTTCTAAGTTAAAATAGAGGAAAACCAGACACTGAACCCAGCAGAGCTTCTAATTGATTTGGAAAAGAAAATCACTAAATGCCTTTGCATGTAACTAAAGAGAGTAATCTCCATCAATGCAGAATAAGCACACTATATATTCAGGCTGGTTAATAGTTGGAAAATAAAAAACCAAAATAAACCTCAATTAGATTGAGAAAATTGTAGTAAAATGTGTTCTGAAAACTTTTCACTGCTGGTGCTGTATGTTGCCATCTCTTATCACAAACTTTTAGAATAAATTCTGGTATCTAATTAAAAAATTAAAACTGCTGAAGAAGTCTTCATTTATGACTTCAAATTAGTATCACTGTGGAAGAGCTGTTAAGGAAGGATGTAAAGTAAAAACATATTTGTGTTGTTTTTTTTTTAATCACTTAGTGTGATATTTTTCACCAAATGTTTGTTTTACAATCTTACATGACTGTCATTGACTTTAGATTTATTAAAGATACATAATAGATGGAAGATCTGCCATTGTTAACTAATTATCCAAAATGTAATTAAAATTTGGCTCAGGTGGTAATTTTTTGCTTCTATTGAAAGGAAAAAAATTGTTTCTCTAGGAGGAGACATTTGAGATTCCTTGAAATTAGTTTTTAATTAACATTCTTGCATCTGTCTGAAAAGCAGATAGTAGTCCTGTATTGTTGGTAAAAGATATAAGTAGATATTCTATTATTTCTTCTTTTTTTATTCCACTTTTTTCTTAACAAAGGATAAGAAATACCAATGATCACTAAGTTAGAGAAGCCAAGTGTCTTATAAGTAACTGAAATTAGCAATATTTTCTAGGATAAAGGCTACCATGTTGTCACCTTTTACTTCAGAATTGTAAGACTTATTTAATATTAAAAAAAAAAATCCTCTGAAGTGTAACAAGTGTAACTAAGTCTGCATGGTCAAAGGGCTTGTCCAAGGAACCTGCTGTTGGAGTCTGCACCAGCTGGAACCATATTAATGTTTTATTTCTAAAATGTTGGATGCGATTTGTGCATATTGGTGTCAGACATAGTGTTTCACTTATTTGATGTGTTTAATGGGCAATTACTGTCTTTTGTTTGGTGCTGTTTTTTTAATATCCAGAGGCTAAAAAGAAGTGAAGGCACAGAATTCCAAAAGACGCCGAGGAGATAAGCTATCCCTTTTATGCTCATTTTCAGTAAAATTTCACTGTTCAGCTCTCCTGTGTTGTTTAAAACTTCTGCTCGAATTGTTCGCAGAGGAAGAAAAATGCCAACATCTTTCTGATTAATACAGTAATGTTTGGTTTTAGGGAGGTCAGGTAGTTGGGAAGTCACAGGACTCTGCCCTGTCTATTTAAAATGTGCTTTACTTGGTTTACTGAGTGCTTAGCTGGTGATGGATGCTTCAGTCCAAATGTTAGCTTTGTGTACTGACACTGTCTCTCTGATATACTTTGAACTCTGGATGAATTTTTATATGGCTTTACATGAGTACTCATGAAAACAGGAGCCAGCTATTTCATTGCCAGATCTCAGGTGGCCAGCCTGGTACAACTGCTGTAATATTTTTAGGTGGCTTGAGAAATAGAGTTATCATCCAGCAGTGGGGAACAATGAATGTGTTAATGGTGAGACTGCTAGGGGCTGCATTTGAGGTATTTGGAACAAACATCTTAGTCAGCAGTCACAGGTGGGAAAAAACACCTTTCACTGTGAAAAATAACACAAACGCTTGATTCAGTTTTTTATAGTAGTTTGTCAAATAACTTTATCTGATTCTTAGTCCTCAGCAGCTGCAAGAAGGTTTGTTCAGAAAAGGCTGAACTTGTGTAAAGGGCAGAAGAGTCTATTGAATCTTTAAGTCTGGATTCCAAACTGTAACCATTAGCTTTCTCTTTGTAGGGAATTCCTGATCAGTAAAGAGATCAGAGAGATTTGTCCTTCATTCTTAATGCCTGTTATTTGCAGGATCTGGGCTTTCATGGTCTATCTTAAGCAGGGGTATTTGTAGAATGCCTAAGGAAGGGGCTAAAACTGCTACATTTTTGGCTGTTTCTGCAGAAAACCCATGCAGTGTAAGACCTTGTTTCTTTGGGCTTTATTAAATCACTGGATACTTTACTGAGGGAATGGTTGGTTATGGCCAATGTACTGTAGCCACAGGTCCATTTCCCAGATTAAAACAACCATGTGGTGGTGAATATTTGAAAACTTTGCAGCACAGTGCAAGATCTGTTAAACAGTAGCTCATTGCTGGCACAGACATGGGTTGGATGGGCTGTGGGAAGGGGAGATGTGGTGAGAGGCACCATGGACAGGATTTCCAGCCAGAGAGTCACTGATGCAGAAGCCATCTAAATAATGGAGATTTTGTTGCAGTCTAGCCCTGGAATCTCTACATAGCTTTGTTTTTCTCCCTCCAGTCACAGCTAAATAGTGAATTAAATTTCTTCTTTGGCACTGTGAGGTTGTGCACTGAGAGAGAGACTTTTACCTTAACAGGAGAGTGAGATGGGAGTGCAGCAGGCAAGAGTACAAGACTAGGGCCCAGTGAGTAAATCCCACATGAAAAGCATAGCTCTGGAAAGCCCTACTGTCCTGCCAACCACTGCACAGATGTATGGTTTGATGATTGGTGCAAACATGTTAATTACAGTTTCTTACATCTCAAGAAATAATGAAACTTTTTTATTTTAAATCCTATCAACTGTGGGTTTAATTATACTTTCTTTTAAAACTAGACAGTTTTGTTCAGATCAGAACAAAATTTTGAAATATATTTTTGAAATGTTATTAAAGATGAAAGACCTCAAATCAGTGCTGCTTTAATTAGCTGGGATGAATAGATGAAAGAAAAGTGATTTCTAAGCAGATTAGTTTCAAGATAAAATATTTCTTTTTATTAATGTTTGACCAAATCTGACGTATACATTTTCAAATTTTTAAGGCATGTGAACAAGACCTGATGCTATTAAACACAGGATTTCTTAAGGTTTGAGGCAATGTGGTATGCCGTGTGATCCTGTGAAATATCGTTTGTGATTTTCATGTTGACATTGAAATGAAAGTTAAAACAGCATTAGTTTATTGCACAGATTAGTGGAATCAGAAGTATCTCTAGCTGTCATGGACATGTTTTAGAAATCTACCGTAAACTGCACTCATTAATGGAAAGCTGGATCAAAGTTTGATGAGACAATATTTCTTTTGTTTTAAGAATAAATAGAGTTAGAGTGTCCCAAGTAGTGTTTTCTACATTGTTACAGCCCCTGGATTTAGATTTAAGGATGGAAGGTACTGTTTTCTAATGTGTTTTTTTGTTTTTTTTTTTTTTCATTTACTATTGATTACAAAGATTATCAAAGCAAACTTTTGTGGGTTTAATTCCAAATTCTTTTTAAAATCTTTTGGCAAAGAACTTGTACAGATATTTAATGTCCTCAGCATACATCTTTGATTTCAGTGTGTTAGAGCTGTGGGACATGCTTGTCTGCTTTTGACTCTTTGAAGATGTCCCATGGACTTCTTTCAGATCAAATCACACCTCACAAAAACACTTAATTGAGTCCAAGTTCCTCTTTTGTTGGTCTTCAAAAGCATTAAAAACAGTCACTGGAAATAAGCCGTGCTTTTAGGAGCGATACAGTGTGACTTGGATCTCTGTGAAGCTGTTTAGAAAACACGTTTCCTATTTAAGGTTATCTTCGCTCATTTCTTTCGGTATCATGTGAACATTTAACAAAAAAAGCTGACATTCCTATCCTGGTGCCATGTGTATTCTTCTCCTGTCCTATGCAGCTATTTCCCACATTTGTCAAGGCAAAGGTTGAAGGGGGTATGGACAAGGGAAATAGGTCTCCCATTCATTCCTATCTGTCAGGAGTTCACTTTGTCATGATAACATTCAAGGAGTATATTTATCTATCCTGCTACTGGAGGTTAAAGCAAGGGTAAAGAAGGAGAAGGGAAGAAATCATGTTTTAAAAGTTTACAAATTCAGCTGCAAAAACTGTAAACAGAGAGAGGCTTGCAGTGGAATGTGTAAAATACTGCTGCATTGATAGCGATGGGGCGGCGGGCTGCCACAAATCTGCTCGTATAAACAGAGGAACTCTTGCTGCAGATTGGGTCTGTTTTGGCTTAAAGTCTGAGGAACACATTGCTTTCAAAGTGAATTCTTAGGTGTCACTTCCCATAACTTATAGCAGAAGATTACAAAGCTACTGATATAACATATTAGTTTGATGGACAGAATTATACCCCCAACGCTTCCTGCTCTCCCCAATGACGCACACTAACTTAGTGTGCTGTGACAGCTGCCTTGATTTACCACCAGGCTGGGAGGCCAAGTGGGAGAGGGAACATTCACATGAACGCAGGGGCTGATACTGGCCCACAGCCTAGTTTATAAAGCTGCCCTGTAATTCACCACAAATGTGTCACCATTAAAAGGGAAAAAAGGATTGCAGATAATAAATACTCTTTAATTTATTAGCTAACAACAAAGAGATCAGAGCCAGTTGTGATGTGATTGTTTGACATAATATTGTCAAGGAAAAAAGCTAAGTTGACCAAAGATGTATATTACACATTCAAGCAGATGCATCAACTCTTGGCTTGTCACAAGCAGAGCTAAACAAAACGCCAAACAGAGGAGAGAACTGGCAAACAGCACAGTCATTTATCTCTGAAAGAGACATATTCAAGAGCAAGTGAAATAAGACATAGTTCTTTGGACTTGGTCAAGGGCCAAGTTCTAACTATTATAAATTAAATGTTTTGTGTATTGTGTTTGGCAACTGCAGCAGCTCTTACCATCTTGGTCATGGTAGGAGAGTGTTAGATTTTCCTGTCTCCTTTTGCCAGAATGATGGTTTTTGTTGTGGGGGACAATATTAGAATGTGTCCATGCATACCAATAGCCACAATGTGTGCTATAAAAAAGGCATATAGGTTTGGAAAATGCAAATAAAAACTGTTAGACGAGCCAGCCGCCTATGGAATTTAAGTTTTCCAAAGAAAACTTAAAGAAGTCCCGAATCTCAGAATCTTACTTTCTAGATTGTTTGATTTTACAAAATATAGTCATCAATATAATTATTTCAGGTTCATATGCTTTTAATCAGAGCTGTGAACTTCATAATATATTTTGAGGAAGCTTTGCTTTTGGTTTTCTATGGGCATTGTTCATGCCACCACATTTAGCTTGGTGTCAACATTTCCATTATAAATTATGCTTAACTGTTTTGGATGTCAGATGTAAAACTCTTGCCCTGAGTTGAAAACTGATGCACAGAATCAGAGAATGGAGATTATGTGTTTATGCAAGCCCATGCACATTTAAAAAAAAATAAAATTAGATTCAATAATTCCAAAATTTCCAGTGGTGTAAGCCAGTCTACATTCTATATGATGCTTTTGTATACACACACTTTCAGACGTGTTAAACATGTAAATCTGTTGCTGAAAATTATGTTGAGTGATTGTTTTTCATATTATTAGAGGAAAGAGATGGGGTGTCAGGCATTATTTAGGATGCTTTTATGGGGCTGTTGTAAAAAGAATGTCGTTCTGTTTCCTCACCTCTCCACTTTTCAGGAATATGAAAATTTAAGGCAGTGTTAATTTACTTGTATTAAATAGAAAATGTTTTTTTTCTGTGTAAATGATGCCAGCACAAGACCTGAGAGTTATTTAATCTCTGAAGCAAAGGCCCAAGCCAGTTTTTAGTAGCACATGGTCCTCATGCTGAGTGTTTGCATGACTGTAAAAATTATCCCATAGTTTAGTATCCATGAAATTGTTTGCTTTGACATTAGAAACATTGTCCAACAATCCTGAAAAGACTGAACTATTGGAATTTTGTCTGCTTTTAATATAATGATATTCTCTTATAAAGTTCCACAGAATTAATTTGGAATGGAAATTGAAAATCCATAAATATTCTTTAAGGACTTGCCTTTCCTCCATTACTCTTGACAGCTGGATCACACATTAGTTCTCCAAAGCAGGAAGGGAAAGGTGCAATGCACACTAAGGAAGGGCAGGAGACTGGAGTGATCCCTCCTTGTTGGGAGGGTGAGAATTCTCTGCCTGATGCAGGCCAGCAGCTCTGCAGGTGAGTGTGCTGCTGGCACAGTGGCACCCAGGGGTGTGTGGGGTTCTGCGGGAGTGTGGCTGCTTGGGTGTTGAGCAGGCAGGGCATGGGAGCCTCTGTTGAGGTGGTGATGGGGCAGAGGGCCTTCCTCCTGCAGTTTCTAGCACATTGAATGATCTCTGTCCTCAGGGCAGCATATATCTCATTTCACCAACCCATCTGGGATGAGTAATTAAAGGAAACTTTTCAAATTATATCCTAAATTAAAAAGAGAGAAGAGGACAGGATGTGCCAAAATTGATAACTTGCTCCATTTTGATGAGCAGGGCACTCAGTTCCCAGGAAGAGGGAACCAGCATGTGCTAGATATGGAAAATTGCAATTTGGAATAGAGTGCAGTATGGAGTCCACTTCATGGCAGTGCTCAGGATAATAAATGACAGACCAGAAGGATATATAGAGTACTTTACCATTGGTTAGAGGTAATATGTCTTTCATATTTATGCAAATATATATGAAAAAAAAAATCATCTGCTTTAAGATTTTTATGATCTTGCAGTACATCTCTTCATTCCCAAACCCAGGGCATAGCTAGAGATAAGGCCAAAGTTGTTCTACTGCTGAAATGGCAAATTAATTTTGGTTTTATTCTGATTTTCAATATTATCAACATTGTTTTTTACTAATATGTTGATAGTTAACAATTTCTTAGACCCTGTCTTCTGAGGCAAACTATTCTTAAAACCTCAAATGCTTTTAAATATAAAGTGGAGATTTGAATTTTCTCCTTATGTGTGCAAAAATTCCCCCAAGTATGGCTGTATCCCTCTTCAAATGAAACAAATGTAGAAAAAGGGAAGGAGTCTACATTTCACTAGCATTAAGTCTATAGGCTAAAAAGCAGAGGACTGTTTCAAAATCATTCATCCTCATTTCTAAAGATTATGTTCTCTTAGTGAAGAGTTATATTCTTTAAGTGTTTGAAGTTTGCAGTTTTCATTTCTTATAAAATGGAATTCCAAATGATGTTCCTTAAATTCACGAAAGAGCAAAAAAATATACAAAGGTGAAAGATAACATATAGGTGAATATTCTAGTTTCTTATCGTTTTCAAAGAAACAATATATTCTTAACTCCCACTGAAGATGACATTTACAAATTCAAACACAATTCAAATGAATTCAACAGCACACCATGGTGTCTTCTAGGAATGATTCTTTATGAAGCTAAAGACAAAATTGTATCTGTTCATGCTTATTAAAAGCACCACATTATCTTTTACCTCGCTGCTCTTTAAATACAAGGCATCCTCAGAAAATTTGTGCAGGAGCAGATGAAAAACAAATCACATTAATACCACACAAATGCTCTAAAAAAAATTGGATCAGGATGTAAAACTGTTTCAAACAGATAGTGATGTGTGCTAGAACACATGACAAAATGGATGTAGCAGATGAAGAAATGGATACGACATGCTGAGGGCTTAATGTAACATACAGCAAAACTGATATACCTCTTACTGAAATAAATAAAACATGGCATAATATATACATTTTAATGAATTGAATAAAGCATGTAAGGGAATTGATTAGAAAGTGAAAAACATACTGAAAAACATACGATAGAGAATACAATTAGAACTGAAAAACATACAATAAAGCATTACATGAAATAAAATGTAATAGTATGGATTTAATCAAATAAAAATATAAGTGATTGAACTATGTTAAAATCACTTAAACTGTGCTGAATTGAAGTACAGAAAATGTGGGGTGTGTAAAGCTCAGTAAGCCCTAGGTATGAGTCCATCAGGGCCACATGGGTCATTTAGCTGTTTGCATGCCACTAAAAAAACATCAGGATACAGAATGTGGATAAAGAAGATGTATGATTCATATCTGGCTCTACCACACAAACTTTTAATTTGATTTTATTAAATCAACTTATTCTTTCTCAAGTGCTTTTTATCTCACCTTGTCTTGCTCTTCCTCTCTTCCCTCTTTATTCTGCCCCTCGTCCCCTTTCCTCTTCTCTCCTCCCTCCCCTCCACCATCCTCACATGCTCCCCTGGGTTCTCACAAGTCCTTTCTCTTGTCTGCACACTTTTTCCTTTTCACTTCTCATCCTCTCTCTGTCTCTCATTCTCACACT
Organism: Euphonia xanthogaster; assembly: GCA_034509185.1. NCBI lineage: Eukaryota > Metazoa > Chordata > Aves > Passeriformes > Fringillidae > Euphonia > Euphonia xanthogaster. Next base: position 11,981,956 of record JAYDZK010000271.1, on the reverse strand, counting down.
CTTTTGCTGGACCCATCTCTGGTGTTGGCCTGTTCCTCTCACACATTTGCTTTTTCTTTCTTTCTTTCTTCCCCTTTTAATATTGTCTTGGTAACAATGATGCCTGTATCCCAGTTTTCTGTAAAATATTAAACTATTGAGAGAATTGATAGAAGTGATTGCCAGATTAGATGTAAACTTGATTTGAAGCCAGATATGAAAATCCCAGTATTTTGTGTGATGATGATTACGTACATAAATGGAAATTTCACAAAAATACCACCATTTCTCTTTAGGCTGATTTTGCATCTAAGCAGCCATCCTCCCTGCTCACTCTTCTCATGCTTGTCAAAACTTGAGTTTAAATTCGTATGTAGAGCCTGAGTTTGATTGAGGCGCTTTTCTTCTAATTCAAGTAGTAAAAATCAGACCTGAGGTTTGGGTTGTACTTGTTTGGTCCTGGGAATATATGATCCATGTTTTGGCTGTGTTATTTAGCACACAGAATCATTGGTCTCATTGTTTTTCTTTGGTCTGTTTATACAAGCTTTAAAATAAAAATGCCCTGTACTTCAAACTTTGCCAAGACAGATTTTCACCTTTAGGTTTTATTTTGTTGTTTCTCTTTCTTTCTAAAATTCACCTATTAAAAGTCTTAAAATTGGAAGGCAAACAAGCTCCTATCTTTTTAGTTTTATTTCTTAGCTATTAATCTTAGACTGTAAAGGAAAACTATATTCCTGCCAAGGCTGGCTTCAGAAGTTTGCCCTATTAAATTCAATTTATTGTTGCTCTTTATTCTAAGTTACGTGTTCATTCTGATTTAACCACAGCTCATGATGACTTGGTAATGTTCTAGTGAAGTAATACTTGACATAGGAAGTCCTCAGTTAAAGAAAGAGGGACAAGAGAAACTTCATTTTCCTTGTTTCATATTGGGTCTGTGTGGAAGGCATTTGACTTCTGTAGCTGTATGGTCAAGAATTGTTAAAAGAAAAACCATGTTTAAGGATTTTTATCTTCACAGAACATCAAAGTGTGTGTGTCAGCAGAATACCTGAGCTCTTCTTCCAGTAATAAAGCTGCTCAGCTGTCTCTCTTTTGATGAGTGCCCTTAGGTGACAAGCTATGTACAGCCAAGCAAGCAGTTGGTGCTGCAGACTGCCTATCTCCTCTGTAGGCACTGGAGCAGCTGGAAGGTGTACTTTGGTTTATATTTTGTATGGCACACACAAAATGCACACACGGAGCAGTATCTGCATTGAGAGTTCACCTTATTGAATGGTTGCTTGGTTGAATTTGCAGAACAATTATTTATTTTAAAATCACTTTATTTGAGAGCACAAGTAGTTCTATCAATTCACACATAATTCTTGTATCTGTTTTCTAATAAATATACTCTAAATCAGTATTTATTTATTCATAAAACAGAAGCATGATATTATTAAATACTGCCCCATCCTCCCAGGAGCTTATGATTTGAAGGGTATAGTGGATAAATCATTTAGAGTGTAAATGTTGAAGGTAAACAGATTCTAGGAAAAAATAGAGATATGAGAAAACCATGTCTGTGCTTTTCTTATTTGGTATTTCATAGAATCCTGATATATTTAGTATTTTACATATTTAAACAGCTGTTTTCTAACTTTACTTCATATTAGGGTTGTGCTGGAAATACTTGTTTGCAAGTCATCGAAGAGTATTAGTCAAGCAAGGTACTTTTATCACGTCTCGTGAATCTTGAAGCTTAACAGTAGCTGTACAAGAAAGCTTGCAAAATGCCCTATATGCTGTAGTTTTAGCCAGCTTAGATTTTGTTTTACTCCCTAACACTTAACGTTTTTTATTATAAGGCCAGGTGGGCTGTTGCAGAGACTTTGAGCTGTGATCTCCAGCTGTAACTTTGTCTTTTTCTGCTAGGATGCGCTGGGACTTTTTTCCCCCCATTGTAGTTTTACTGTGTTACTATTCTCTGTAGATTGTGTATTTAAAAGTTCTCATCCAGTTGCCCTTCACTCTTCTTTCTGAGAGGTAGCTTACAGTACATAAACAGAAAAGGGAATACTCTGTTTCTGACTTAACCTTTTTTGCTTATATCTTTGACACTTGTTGACCATTCCAATCCATTAAACAGGCATTTTCAGTCAACTGTATACTGAAAACAGCCACAACTCTCCATCAAACAGAGAGACATTAAGCTTTCACAGCAGGAATCAGACAGCCTTCAAAATGTAAAGGAATCTGTTGTAATTTTTAAACATTTAAACTGTATTAATTCCCATGACAGTTATCCCTTAAGTAATTTCAGGCAGTTGCACACTTCTCAACTTTCACAGCTTTCATGTGGAGATCATGATTTTTTTTTCTGATTGAAATATTTCCCCCATTTCTCATACTTGTGTTCATACTGAGAATGTTTTGAATTTAAAAAAATTACTTGAAGAAGTTCACAGGTAACAGATTAAACTGCTAGTAGTTCCTTTTAATGGCACTTTAACTGTGACTCCTATGATATTCTAATCCTCTTGGTTTAAATGGATTCTCTGGCCAATACTTTCACAGACAGATCCACCAAGCCTCAGTTCTGTATGTGTTTATTTGTTATATTTTAGTAAATTCCTGAGGTTAATACAAGTAAGTGAACTAAACAAAAATCCTTTTTTTTTTACTTGCTTGGTCTCTTCCATAAGGTCTCTTTTAATAAATTCTCTTCCAAAGCTGTAATTTTCATAGAGAAATTGTAAGTAGTTGTCTACTCTGGATTTGGAAGCCTAATCTGTGGAGCCTATTTTTTGTGTCCTGAATTAATTGTTCTTTTCTGGAGCAGTTGGGGGAGTAAATGAAAATTTAGTGTGATTAAAGAAAACAAACAAACAGAAGGTATGCATAATTTGAATGTAATGCATTTGCTGTAATAATTTTTATGAGCCAACCTTACAGTGGCTTTGACTGCTGACCTCTGAATGCTTAGCCATCATGTAGTACCAGTCTGGAATTTACTTCTCCGAAAGTGTAATCTTTGCTTGCAGTGTGGATCATCTTTTCCCTCTGCCCTTTTTACCACTGGGCTAAGTTATCCAGGTGTATTTAATCATTTTCATTTTTTTCATGGTTTTCATTTTTGACACTGGGTCTGCATCAAGGACATCACTTAGCTTCATTTCGAACTATGGCCACAATGACTGTGTCCATTTCCAGCTACCATAAACCAGTCATAAATCAGGAAAAAGTGCCATGCTGCTTAAAACTGCTGAAATGAGCTTTAGAGCATTATGCTTACAAGAATGTCAGCCTGTCACAAAGTAAATCAGCAAAGTGTCCTTAAACCTTTGTTGCATCAGGGAATCTCTGACTTTGTGGCTTGAAGCCTGGTTATTCATTTTACTGCCCTATTTCCTCCCCTCGCAACACACACATGTGATTATTATTTTGTTTGGACGCTTCATCATGGTTTTTCTGCTTTATTTATGGCTGGTAATTATAGGTTTTATTGCTTACTCCTCTTTAGATTTTTGTCTGAATATATTAAATGAAGCTTCTGGTGGCTTCTAGGCTCTGAAAGGCCACAGATTTACATTAATGCTCTATGAACTGCGAGTTTATTTTACAATACTACTAGATGCTAATTCTAGAGATTTACAATACCTATTCCTGCCTTTCTTGAAATCTTTTATCTCTGCTTTTTGAGGTCAAAGTTCATGTGTTGAAAGCAATCATCCCCAGATATTGCCACTGAATATTGATGCTGTAGGGGGGGCAGCATCAGATCTATTGGTTAGATTTGCACTGTTTGAATCTGATCTGATGTTATTTGGCTCTGAATTACTCTGTCCCTTCTGAAAATTTGCATAGAATATGCAAATTTTCTGAACTGTCATAGAAAATCACTTTTGTTATGTCCAGCTATTGCTTATCCAAGTCTAAAGCAATATTATACTGAAATTTATTCCCTGATAGTCCTAAGTTCTTGTAAAAGCCTTCTAGGAGTTGTGTTCTTGTCCAGTATAAGGAGAGGCTGTGTTTCACTCTAAACTTTAAAATAGTCAGAAGCTGAGTAGGAGTAAATCAAAGGGTTAAAAATCACAGATAGTATTTCCACTGCCAGGATTTCCCAACTGTTTGGGATTCCACTGAATCCCAAACAGTTGGGACAAAGGAGGTTTTTCAGAGACAGTTCATAGTGGCTTGAAGTTAGGGAAGTAACTTCAAGACAGTGTAATTGATTGTGATTGCTTAATTGGGGTTTGAAATTTCTTTCTGGCTTTGTTTCATTCTTTCTGACGAAGTAGGGTCAAGAGTAATTTTTTTTTTTTTCAATTACTGACCTAAAGTAGCAAGTTCAGTGCCTCAAAATAGATGAGAAATAAAGTTCAAGTGTCTGCCTTTCTGCTAAGCTTGTGTTTAATCTCTGAGTTTGTATATGAATTATCAGATTTAGGGTAGGTCAGCATTCTCATGATATATATTATTGACAGTTGTTAATGTAATTTAATCTTTAAACATAATTTAAAATTAAATTAGATTTTGCACTGTGATTTTTTTTTTTTGCTTCTTCACTAGGACTAATAAGAAAAATGACAAAAGGCTTTTTCAAAAAATTTCGTTATGAAATGTGTTCAGAGAATCTTCATATGAAGACAATTTAGAAACTAGATAGGGAGGCTAGAGCAGTAGAATGACAGGTAATTATTTTAAAGATCTGCTGTATGGTTTATAAATTAAACAGCAGTTTACATATATAATAATAACCAATTCATTCTGTGATCAAAGAGTATATGTTTGGGTTTTATGGAATATACCTTACGTTCTTCACTAACAGCAACATATCTAATACTGATTTCATGAGTTAAAATTTCAATTTATCCTTACATTTCATGCTTTAAATACTATTTTGGGAACATATTTTTCTGCGTGGACAGAGAAGGAAATTACCTGAAAGCAGTGGATTCTGAGCTGTAGATGTGTTTAGTTTACCTCAAATCTGTTTAAGGTAGCTGCAAGGTGATCTTAAAAGAGCAAAGCAAGCCAATCTTGTCTATTCTCGTTTTTGGAGTGCTTTCTTGTAACAGCCTTTTCTTATTTCCTTCTATTTTCAATTGTCTTTGTTGAGGTGGATAGGGTTGACATACAGGGAGCATAACAGTGAAAAAGTAAATCAAGTGTTAAGTAGGCCATAATAATTTACATAATCCTTTTCCAAATCCTTCTAGGTGCATATTTGTTAATGACTGAGATATAACGTTAGGGGAATGTGATAGAAGCAGCATATTAATGGAAGACATATTTCAGTTTCCTAATTTGTTCACAGCTAACTTTAACTATGGATTTATTAGCAAAGGCTATAGTGCTAAGCAAATTTTTAAATCTTGTAACATTAAAAATAAAATCTAATGATTGATGTCTACTATCTAAAGTGGTAAATAGGCTCCATCTTCAACTCAGAGAGAAGAAAGCAATATGTGTATTGTGAGTTTGTATGGTTTGCCTGTCTCTCTAACTGTAGAATGTTCCTCAGTCATTGAAATTAAACATAAAGCAAACTCCAATGTTTCCTAAGTCATTTGTCACTGCCCTGTGACAGTGCTAGGAGGAAAATACAACAAATATGAACACTCTGGAAAGCAAAGGAATACTGATGATTAATAATGAAGAACAAATAATAATATTTGTCTAAGGTACCGTTTTTCTACTACTTCAGATGGTGAAAAGGATTTCTGTGTGGGGTATTCCCCCTGCCTCCACTCCTGGATTGTTTGTTGGGGTTTTTTGTTTGTTTTGAGCTTGCATAATCTGTTTTGGAGCCCAGGACTATAATGCCCATTTTTGATTTGTGTAATTTGTCTTGTGGGGTTAAATTTATTCACTCGCATGGAGAAAGATGGGATACTGCTTCTTAATTAAGTAAATTTACACCTGGAATGAATTATTCTTATGTATAAAACAGCAAGTGAAGCATTCTGAAAGATTGCTTATGCTCCTTTAAACAAGCTGTAATTTTACCAAACTGAATAATTAATCAAAACAAGATTGTTCTGCTCACAACAGCATCATCCGAAATTGTGTTTTGTATTATGTTACCTTACCTCAAAATAGGGTTCTTCAGTGGAAAGAAGATGACATCTGAAAATAAGTATGTGACTATTTCTGTGAACTGTTCTAATTCTTTATAAAGGCAAAGGTTCCTTGTGTTAGTTCCAATTAATCTTTGGCATATTTTCCTTGAGGCATTAGGACACTAATGAATCTTGAGACATTCTGTAAATTGATCCAGTAACAGATCACATCAATAGTTGTTCATTCCATGTTTTTCTTGTTTTCTGTCAGGATTTGAAGCTCTGTACTCCTATTTTCAATATCACCACTGAATGGCTGTTATGTGGTGCAGTACCCTACCCCTGCACAGAGGGACTTGTGTGGCAAGGAGGTCTGTCTGTCGTGGTTACCTAGTGAAGGCAAGGGAATTTCACTGGTGCTTGTAGGTGATTTTGCAATCTATGTACACAGTTATGGTAATCATATGATCTCATCATATAAGTATATGTTAAATATAATAACCATGCTCAGCACAGGAAAAAATAGGGTGCTCTGATGATTGTGTCCAATTCATTCAGTAATGTCACTGTAGTTAGAATTATCCTTTACCAATATACCTAAAAAGTAATTAATGATTGTATTTCTTGTTCCTCATTCCTCTTTGTATTGACTCCCAACAGATAAGATCAATTATGTTTATCACCCTAGGAAGAAACCTAATTAAACGGGCATCATATTTGGGCATCATATTTTGCTTATTTGGGGTCTGCTTTGTGTCTTATAAATTACTGTTTGTATGTGTGGGAATTGAACTTTTGCTGCGTACAGTTTAAATAAAAATTCTTTGGCAGAACTAATGTCTGTGCCATAGTAAAACACCCAAATATGGATAAAGGAGAGGAGTATGGAGCAGAAGAGGGGATGGTAACAGGGAATTTGGTTTTGATTGGTACCTTAGGGACACAGCCTTGTAAGTTTACCTCATCCTTCAAGAACTTTAGTAGCACGAATCCTCTGTGATCATCTCGGAGTTTAGGAATGAAGACCATAAGAGGGATTGCTTTGTATAGATAGGAATTAAACACTGGAACTTAGAATTTCATGTTTTTAGTGTTTTAAAATTTCAGTGAAGTTACATATAGCGTCAGTAGAGGTGAATATCTAGATTTTCCTCAATTGTTTGCTCATTCCAATTTTCCTTCTCCACCATAAAGATTGGTGGCAAGTGGTTAGATGATTTTGTGTTCAAATGCTGCTCTTTCTTGAGGTTTTTACTTTGTTATGGAAAAATAGTGTCATTGGTAGGAAATCTGTCCATTAATAAAATTTGTAATTTATATTGTGGTTTGGTAAGTACAAATATTTTTGATGGCTGTCATGACTATATTGCAAGGGGAAGACACCACGCAGTTTAATAGAATCTCAGCCAAATTGTTATTTTTGAGAAATATTGTAAAATTATATACCCATCCTGGAAAGAAGAAAGTTCCCATATGGAAATATTTTGCAGAATAAGAAATCTTTGGTTTTCCCTGCTTTACATAATAAAGAAGACTTTTCTATAATCTGTGAAGTCATCAAATTATTTTTGTATATCTAAAGTATTTTAGTAGCTCAGTTTAATTGTAGTAATTCCCAGATGCACATAATTCTGCATATTTTTCTCAATCAGTTTTTTTTTCAGATTTCCGTTAAGGATATCACAAATTCTTCCAGAAATCTTGAATCCCAAAACATTCAGTGTCTCTTGGGATGTTCAAAAGCCTATTAAGTAAAATTGCATCGAGTTGTAGATGCTATGGGAAATGCTACTAATAATGTTAAAGTTTATCCATTGCAGAGGAAGTGCATGAGAAGTGCTGTGATGTGTGCCATTATAAAGTACTTTGGATGGAGAATTACTCCCCCATCACCACCACCACATCCCCCAGTCTATAAGCTTTAGCCTGACAAGTCTTTGTTTTTCTTTAACTTGTCACTAGAGTGTGATATGTTGTCCATTTTGCAATTGTTTTGATAAAAGGTTTTTTGGTTATGCACGCTCATTCTTAACCAAGTAGGCCTAACTAATTTTTTAACATAATCACTCAGAATTAACCAAAGCATTTTTTGATGGTAACTTTGTTCTCAATTTTTGGGAGGGTTTTTTATTGGTACTGTCTTCCTAAAAGATTCTGCAGCTTGTATCTACCGGTTTTGACCTTTTGTTTTTCCTTAGCCGTTTGCCATTTTTAACTTAATTTTCAATTTTCTCCATATAGAAGAGAAATGTAGAAAAGTCCTTAACATGGAAATACCTGATTATTAAAAGTAAAAGAAGTAAAACTTAGCTCCTATTTCTTATTTTTGAGTAGTTTCAGAAATGCAGCTTCAAATAGGTACTGAAGATCTGCTTGTTTTTAAGCATGTCCAAAATATTTATTCAGGAAAACATTTATCTGCTTTAGAAACAGGGATAGACAGTGAGGGGTAATCAAGTGTTTTATTATTCATACATTATTCTTTCCAAATGGAAAATACTTTGAAATGTTTTTCTTGCATACTGCATGAAGATTGTTCCAAACACCATGGGCCATCTCATTCCTAGACTTTGTGTTTGGTTTTTATTTTCTTTTTTTCACTCTCTCTCAAGAAAGAAAAAATGTCATGAATCAGTCATTAGGAGAGTTCATAACCGATGTCATATTAGTATAACTCTCAGAAAAAGGTCTAAAATAAACCAAGCTGACTCTTCTTCAAAAGAAAAAGAAAACAGCTGCCCTTTAAATGAAAACAACTGTCCTTCAGACTTTCTATCCTTAACACATTGTCTTTGAACCATTGGACTTGGTTAAGGTTAAGAGTGTAGCTTTGTAACATTAAAAAAGGGATTCCAAGCCAAGAAAAAGCCCCCGAACAAATAAAGCAAAAAACACAAAAAACAACCAACATAACAAAACAAAAAAAAAAAAAAAAAAAAAAAAAAAAAAA
>JAYDZK010000271.1:11939223-11972874 GCA_034509185.1 Euphonia xanthogaster | reverse complement strand
GAGAGCAGGTTTAGACTAGATACTAAAAAACAAAAAACAAAAAAAAAAAAAAAAAGAAAAACAATAACTAGTTGGAGGAAACTGATGAAGCTTATGGAGCCCTCTTCCCAGTTACCCTAGAACACCTTGCTAATTTCTAAGTACAAAAATAAAGGTTTTTGATCTTTTAAGCTCCTGAAGTAGTTTTGATGTCCTCTCTGAGTGATCAACTTTCTCCAGGTGTTTTCTACCATGAGTTTCTTTTCCCATTCCACCACAGGTACAGTTAGTGTAGATTTTAAAGTTGGAATTCCCTTGGTATAATTAGGAGTAACTTTTTCCCCATTTCTGACCAGTGATGCTTTCTTCCTGAACTTCTGTAAGGGAAGTTCTTCTCTCTTTGCCATGAGAACAATAATGGGGAGGTGGTTTTTCAGAGTGGTTTGACACTCTTAGACATTTCTTTTCCTACTTGAATTTTTATGATGAGGAATTTCTGCTTTTTTGTGTTGATGACACCATTAATTATTAGCCTTTCAAAGATTTATACAGCTTATTCATTGTATGACCATGAATATATACTATTGGTATCTTAATTTTAATGAAGAGAGAGTAAAAGAATTGCAAAAAATGTCAAGAAAACCCAGTCACATCATCACCAATGTGAAACCACTTTGTCCATTTTGTTACTTGGGGTTATTGTCTTCCTCTAATAAAAATAAACCACCTATATAGAGGCAAAAGCCACTCTGCATGTATTAATCCTCTATTTTTTATCTGTTGAAAAAGCTTATTTGATCTCATAGTTCGCAGTGGTTGGGATATATTTGCTGTCTTCTTTGAGGAAGAATGGGGGAAGAGGGTGAAAGAAGGTTAAAATAAAAATTATGAAGTACTTACAAATGTGCATGTTCTCATGCAGACCAGTTTTATGTCTATAATAAGCCAAAGTAAGTAGCTGTATTCATGCCTCTGTCAATCTGACCACTTTGATTTGTATGGAAGCTATAGCTTGAATTTTCTTTTGCACTGCACCACTGACAACTGATATGGAGACTCCTTGGAAAGAATAACTTTTATTCTTTCATGTTGAAAAACAATCCAATTATCTCCTCCCACTAATTATGATTACATTATATGTTTTTGTGTCTATGTCATAAATATGCATGCAAAATGCACTGTTGAAGCTTGAAAACAAAATAATTTTAAAAGCAAGTATAATCAACAGGGTTGTACTTACTATAGTTCTTGGCTTTGATAATGAGCCATCCTTTTCCTAAACAACAATTCAGTATCATTTTAAACACGTTTAAATGCAGTGTTGTGGAGGAAGAGTTGCTTATTTTTAGGTAGGAAATTTCATATTCCTGTGAAGTTTCTGTAGTTGTATGAAGTTTATTTCTGTCCCCAGATGTCAGCAATCAAAATCTGCATAAATATATTTTGTGTAAATCTGTTGGCAGCTGCTCTGCAGTCAGGTTCCTCAAGATATTAGCCTGTCTTTGAGTTTATGACAAAGTTAAAAATTATTCATTAAACTGACCTGCAGTATATTCAGTAACTGTAAAATTGCCTTGCAGTTCTATTTGGTTTGTAGATGTGATCACGAGTAAATTTTTAACTTAATTAATTGGCCGTTTCTGTTGACAAGAAATTTATGTGGTAATAATTTGCTCGAAATAGATGCCGACTGTAGGAAATGAGATATCCATCATGGGCTTGTGTTCCACCAGCTGCACAGTGGCTATTATGAAAGTATTTCAGGCAGCGACGACCCCACTGTTTGTGCAGTCAGGATTATATATACCCACGATCCATTGCCTGCCTGAGAGGCGCTCATGGAGGTCTATGATAACAAAGACTTTGTGATTTATGGCTTGCTGTGAAAGCAGAGCTTGATGAGATTAAACAATTTCATAGCACAAGTGTTTCTTAAGACCTGATTTGTAGTTGCAAGCTGATGGTAAATCACATTTATATATCTGAAAGCATGCTCAGCAGAGAAGTGCAATTACAGTTTAAGACAGCTACTTTTTATTTAATTTTTATCCTGGTTTTGTCTCTTTTATATCCCCTTCGTCTGCAAACCATTCACCTTCACGAGTCCTTTCTTGGTTAGAAGGCCAGAGACTGAAGTCACTGATGTTCTTCCTGTTCTGTGTGCACTCCTAGTAAAAGAGAAAAAGAAAATATATCTCTTGAGTCATTTCAGAGTAGCTTTTACTGGCTCATCTTGGCTGACCTGGGTTGCTGGGTTCAGCTACAGTTCTTAATTTGCTCTTGTGTTCAAAATCGAGCACATTTTTAAACAGGAATCACACAAATATATTTAAATTTTAAATACAATGTTTAAAACATAGAATAAAAGAAACCATTTTTGGTGGTTTGCATTAAGTATTTTCTATCTAATAATTTCTGGATTCCTTTTTTCTTATACACAATAGAACACAAGACTATTTCCACCAAGAGCTATTTGCTTTGGGTTTGCAAAGGTATTGGTATTACTAGCAACATGTCTGCTGTGTTTCATAAGCAGGTCCTGCTAAATATTGCAGCAAAGATGCTTGCATCAATATTAAACCATGATTTGTGGGGCTTAGTTCTTGAAAAACAAAATCAAATGCTTATGTTATGATACACTTGGCTTAGAGTGACAAACATATTGCTTTTGACTCAAGATCAGGTTGGAGCCCAACATGAAATCCCTAATTTAACTGATGCTGCAAAAAGTCTTTCATCTTGTTAACAGCATTAAAAGCAGAAAAGTAGAGTGAGCCGTGAGGGGAGTTACCATTCAAACTCTTCATTTGCTGTTCTGATGTAAAATCAAATTTCTCGATATGCCAAACGTCTCCTGTGGGGCTGTGAGCAGCTCCTCGGCTCCCATCTGTTCTCCCCAAAGGATCTCACCATCTCCAGTGGGCAGGCCAAGGTCAGTTTTGTACTGAGAGAGGAGGTGAACAGGTTTGTCATGATGCAGTTTCTGCCTTCTGAAATCTTTTGTTTATGCATTGCACTCTGTGGCATTAATTTCTAGACCACAAACAAAAGCAATAATTGTATTACAGGATCAAATAGAAGGAGAAACACTGAATTTCAGGAGGTTCTTACTTTTTAAATTGCTTTATAATGTGTCATTGGTAAAATCTCATAAGGAACTTAAGAGGTGAATCAATACTTTTACAGATGTTTGGATGTTAGAAATCCTAACAATGAGAATAGAACTCAAATAGGCATATTGTTTTACTGTCAGTTTCTCATCACAGACAGTTCACTTGGAGTTAGGCATTGGAATGATAGAAATTGAGATGTTTGTGCCACAGCATCTAGGAAGTAAGTGTACAGAATGGACGCTGGTTAGAAAAGAAAGTGACTGACAAAGACATTTTCATTACTTTGCATATTTTGCCCACAAATTTTCAGCTGAATTTCCAAGTTCAAAATGTTGGCCAGCTAACAAAGCTATCATGGAAAAAACCAAAAAAATTAAATGGATGTACTTCACAGTTAAATCCTCTATTCCTTATGCACAATCCCCAGTTTATTAATTGTGAAACAGTAAAATGGAAGACCATGGTCATGGAATGCTCACTTTTTCTCATTGGAGTGATAAGCTTTTGAAAGTATGTGGAGATGTATCCGAAATAATAAGAAGTTCATCTTGCCTCTTTTGGTTTTGGATCAGGCTCATAATGATTCTGTCTAGGTTTTAACCACAATGTGACATCATGGCTAGACCAGTACCTGGTTTGTGTATGCAGTGACTGAGATGACTAGTCTGTTTTGCCTCAATTTTTTTTCTAAATAAGACAGAAAAGTCAGAAAAAAAGGGATCTATTATAAACTGTGCATTTGAGCTATAGAAAAAAAGCAGTTTCATAGAGAAAAAGACAGGGAACTCACCACCACTATTTTTTATCAGGTACTAAGTAGCAGATTCCTCCTTCTGTCTTCAATCAATGGGAGAAAGATGGGAAGAGATATTTCCTTTGCTTTTAACAGATGAAGCCTTGTAGGATGTTTGGTATTTCCTCATGTGATGGACAATCACTGGAGACTAATCAGGATTAGTCCCTGAGGTAAAATGCCTGTGCAACCAAAGTGAATTATCAGCCCTCTTCCTAGTCATCCCTGCCAAGTACTGCTCCTGCCCCAGGTGACTTTTCCTGCTGGAATCCAGGGTACCAGAATGTTTCATGAGGCTTGGAAGGCCTGATGTAATTGGCAGTATGTGAGGAGAAGTTAAAGAAAGGAAAAAGAATTCCTGGCTTGTGCTGACTTAGTCAGGTGCCTTGGGTTCATTCAGGCTGTCCTGCACATCTGCTTTTGAGATGATCTCTTTATTACCAGGGCTGACTCTCCTATTTCCTATTTTTGGCTTAGAGAAAACATTCTGTGAAAAGGCTGCTCAGTGCTGTGTCTATTTTTTACCTGCTCAAAAAAAAAAAAAAAAGGTTTTGTCTAGTTTATCTTCTTAAATTTAAGCTAATCTATTTAGCTTTTTGAAAGGACCTGACATAATAAAAAATATACTCAACATTATTCAGTGCTTTAGTACTTGAATTTTGGCAAAAATTTGGTGGTTTAGGCCAGTGGAATTTTAGGGTTATGGCTGTAAGCATTAGGGTCTCCATGATTAGGGTTCTGATAGATTGTGGTATCAGACAGCTGTGCTTTTTGGTGAAAATGTTTTGAGGAGAAGTTTGGGGTTTTTTTCTCTTTTGTTTTTGTGGGGTTTTTCATTAATATTTCTGCCAAGAAATGTGGCTGAGAGAACCCGATGATTTGTTCAGAGCTTTTTCTGGTAATTGTTCTAAATTGAATCTCTGGATGAGGTTTTAAATCCACACCTACCATGTTGTTCTCACTCATAAGAATTAAGGCAGTATGTTGCAAGTGAAGTGCTGCATGCAGGTGCAGCATGACAACTGACAAGGGACAATTTTCCGAGATCTTATTGATGAGCATTAGTATAAACACACTTTTCAGAGCAGACTGTGATAATATGGTTCCAGCATAATTGTGAATTTCAAGATCTGTTTCATTTGGCAAATCATATCACCTTCTTGTGACTCACTTTCTTTGGCTGTGAGAAAGTCCTAAGGGATCCTTTTTTGTGGAAAATTATTTCTAGGGGTTTGGGACCTATTTACACCTTAAACCTTGTGTTTGGTTGGTTTGTTTTTATTTTATTTGTTGCTTTTATTCTTGCTTCTTTTTTCTTCCTTTCTTCTCTATTCTATATTCTTACCTTCTCTCTAATTAGGAACTAATTATTAGATATTTTTCACATTAGTTTTCTTTGGAATTTTTATTTTGTTTTGTTTTTACCAAAAAGCATGTTCAGGTGGGTTTAACCTGTGGAGTTCAAGCTTTCCTCTCTGAAGTGAGTAATAGGCTCAAACTGATGTGTCACAACCAAAAAAAAAAAAAACCAAAAAACCATTAACAATATCATGAAAGAACCTTGTAAGAAAAAGGAAAGCAGAAACACCTGAAGTCCAGATGGCAAAAGTGTGTGTTTGGCAAAAGCTGTGTCGATTTGGGATCTTTTGAAGTGAATCTCATCCTAACATTCTCTGAGAGGCAGCAAATGCATTTGACCAGACATGCTAGAATGGATCAGTTCTCGTCCTCAAGCACAAGGGAAAGTGATTTCATTCTTTCAGGTGCCTGTCTCTCATGTAAATAAAAATAATTTTGTTTTCTGTAACTAGACGTGTGGCATATAATTAAGCTAAAAATTATATGATCTGGATAGATTTCATAAATTTTAACCCATACTTTACTTGTATATTTTTGAAACATAAGCCAGTAATATTTGCAGCATGCTGATTCCTGGATTTTGACTGATTTACTAATGTAGAGTTGTGTAACTTGGTAACAGCAATTGACATAATTTGTATTTAGCTAATTTTGAACACTAAAAACACTGAAGAGAGAAATATCTTTTTATCTGAGTCAGTGGCAAAACATGCAGCATTTCACTTCTAAAATTAAACAAATAGAAGAAAAGCAAAACGTTTGAAAGAACTTGTGCCTGGAAATCAGGTAAACCAAAGAGCTAAATTGCATTTTTTTTTTGCATGGCATCAACAGCATGCCATGACCAAACATCCATTTATATATTTTTGTTATTAAAGTTGGTATCAAAATGGTGCAGTGTTGGATGTTCACTAGGTATTTTCCTTATTTGAAAAACAGAAGTTTAGGCAATATAAGATGTAACAATCTTTGAGTTATTTTACTGTTTCACATTCATTATGTGAAATAGTAAGGCTGGGTTAAGTCTTAGAATAAAAAGAAACGAGACCTTATTTTCAGCTATATAATAGAAAATGAATGAGCATCATTGCAAATAAATCTGAAGTTTTCTTCTGTCTCAGGATTAATGTTACATTTGCTGCATCTGGCTTTTTCTTTTCCTTAAGTTCTTAGAACAAATACTACATGCACTTAATCTTTAACTTCAGATAATCAGTTACTGACACCTGGAATAATGTGATGAGCAATGTAAATTTTATACACATATAGTCATAATAATTTAGACTGTCATCTTAATCTATTTATGATCAGCTAATGACTGAAATGTTTTACCATTGTGTGGGATATTTTATAACTGAAGTTTTAATGGGTGAATCAGTAACACCTGGCTGTCTGGAATGTCTTTCTTTTCCCCCTGTTAGACATTTAAATACACCTCTGGAAGGCCCACGGGGTGTGATGTGACATATAAGCTCTTAAAAGGAGGAAAATTAGTTCTTGATACCATAATGATCAGTGGGATGAACGTTTGCATACTTGGCATTAATGCTGTTAAATGTAAGAGTTTGATTAAAACTCTTACAAAGGTCTTTTTTTTTCTTTCTTTCTTTAATGCCCTTTCTAGTTTCACTTTTTGAAATTGCGAAACGAGATGATGGGTTTGCTTCTGCCTGTGGAGTAATTTTGAATTTTTACTCTCTTAGTGCAGTTGTTTATGTTTCTTCTCAAATCATCTCTACAACCAGCAGAGCCTCTTAGCTACTAAGAATTTTAGGCACCTAGGTGCCAACAATGCAAGAATGCAACTCATTGAGAAATTCTCCTAACAGAATATCTGGTATTGCAATATTAAATCCAAAAATATTATTCTAGTAGCAGTCAGCTTTCTATTATTGAATTAAAGCCATATATTTGTAACTTTGCTCCTTTTCCTCATAGATGCTATGCATTTTTCATTTATGAAGTTTTAGTTTTTCTGCCCTATTTAAAGTGTACAAAGCATAAGAATGAAAAAATTGCAAATTCTTGTCTTAAGTGAGTAAATCCTGATAAAGGCCCATACATATGGGTTGAGATTGAACAATCTGTATTTTCTTGTTTTCATGTTTCTCATGGGTGCATTGAGCTGTTGTTTTTATGAGGTAATACTGAGGGTCTGGGCAGTAAAGACTGCTCTGGTGATACCTGTCATCTTGTAGATTTCTAATAAGAACATTTTTAAAGAAAAAAATCTTGTCTCAAATCTTTTCTCAGCCAAGTAGAGAGTCTTCTCAGGCATTTTGATATTGCAGAGCTAGTCCTATAAACTGGAGAATGACAAGTTAGTGGCATTCCTTTGATAAAACCATAGCCACTGTAGTAAACACGAAGGAGGCAATGGAAGGAATAGTGTGCTCATGTGATTAGTTCCCTTTAGTCTTGCTCTGTGCAATAGATTTTCTAGGAATATATTAATTTGTGGCTATTTTATGACTGTTACAAGTCCTGGGATATTAGGAAAGGCTGACAATTTCAATTTCTCCTGTGATGTCTTCTGTTGCCATCTGTCATCAAAGTGTTTTTATATGTACACCACTTAATTTTTAGATTCAACACATGTTATAAATAAAATAGATGTGCTTCCAGTATACTGATTGGAAATGATCAGGAAAAAAAAAAGTAGGCTTTTAATCTTTTCTGTGAAGTAATGAAAATAACATTTTGTCTTGTTTTAATTATATTTCTTTGGAAGCACTACTTCTGATCACCGCAAATAGGTAGTGAATTTTTGCCGTTAGTTGGATGACGAGAGAAATAGCCCACTTCACATGGGTCTGGAATGCCAATGTGCTTTGTATCTGTGA
The DNA here is from genome assembly GCA_034509185.1 of Euphonia xanthogaster. Taxonomy (NCBI): domain Eukaryota; kingdom Metazoa; phylum Chordata; class Aves; order Passeriformes; family Fringillidae; genus Euphonia; species Euphonia xanthogaster. Next base: position 11,964,787 of record JAYDZK010000271.1, on the reverse strand, counting down.
TGGCACAGAACTTGCATGGCCCTTTTGTTAAGGGATTTCAAAGCACTTTCCAAGATGGATTAGGAATCCAGAAACACCACAACCTTAGAATATTCAGCTCACATTAAAAAAAGACGAATGAGCAATCTTGAGACAGAAGCCAGACATCCCCTTATATAAAGGCACCTGCAAATCCACAGACATTCCCTTTCTACAGAGATGCTTCAACAGTTGTGCTCCATTTTACACATAGAACTTTTGCCCACAAATACTGCATGTATGCCCTCGCTCTCAGAATTGCATGTTTATGTTCAGAATAGCCCTCCAAACATATATGAGGATAATTTGATCCTTTCCAAGTAATACTTTTGGTTACTAAGTTATTTAAATAAGTACACTGTAATAAATGAATGAGATTTATATGTTCTTGATTGACAATCATTAAGTGTGCTATCAATTTTCTCTTTGGAAAGTTTTAGTACACATTTGGTAATTCTTGGGATTTTTACATTGTTTCTTTTGTATTAAAATAATTTACAACTAAAAAGAAATAAATAATAGGATGGCACAGCAAAATGATTTAGTGTGCTCAAATTTCAGCAGGTACTTCTGAAGTGAAATACTCCCTCCGGTTTTTATATATTTTCATTTTTTCTGGTACTGTTCCTGTTGCTTATATCTTACAAAAGGGCCTGTCTGACACTCATGGGGGAAACTTCTAGCTCTTGGTTCCTGTCAACACAGCTCCTCCCAGGAAGTCTTTGTGGCTTTGCAGGATCATCCCATTGTTGGCGGGTCCCCCTACAGAAATCTCAAACCCAGGTGCCCCAGGGTTGCCTGCAACACTGCTTTGGTTGAGATTCTTTTTGATTTGAATTTCCCCTTCCCTGAAGGTATTAGGAGCTTGTCAGTTGCACCGTGATTTACTTATTCCCCAGCATCAGACTGTCTTACTGGTATCATGAAGATCTGTATTAAGCAAGATGCAAAGCTCAGCATTTAGGTACCATGTCAGAAATGAAGCTTACAGGTGATGCTAAGACAGCCTTCCCTTTTTCCTGCACTAGGACCTGTACTTTGCTTCTGAATTCTCTTCCCACAGTTACCAAAAAGCTCCCAGATTAATCCACTCAGGGCTTTTGCTCAGGAGTTCAGGTACACACTCCTCTTCTTCATGTTATTTTCCACCTTGTCCCTAAAGCTAGGTCAGAACACTATGCTTGCAAAATTCTTCCCATCTTTCTCTTATCCCCATCTTTCTCTTATCCTAATCTTTAATTCTGCCTTATATCCAATACCACTGCAGCCATGATGACTCATATTTCTAGTGTCTTTAGGAGTTTAGACCTTAAGCAGAGGTGTAGATGATTTAAACATGAGTAAACTGAAACTGTTTTATTTTGGATGCTTTGTGACTATGAGTTCTTTGTTCATAACTTTCCTACAATATCATTTGTCAAACAGCCTGGACAGTCTTCCAGGACCAGTTGAGGCCTGCCAGCATCCTCTTATTACATCTGATACAAACCCTGAGTTAAGTATGTCATCCTGTCAGGTCCTCGATGTCTAGACAGACGCTTCCTAATGCACATCAATAACAGGTGTGTGGCAGGGAGCCTCCTGCCTGGGCATGCTTCTGCAAGGCTGCTCCTTCTCCCTCCTGTGTTTGCTGAGCTTTCTGCTTTGCAGTGATCATTAAACACACACGTAAATGTTAACAAGCAGCAGTTTCCAAACAGACCTTATTTACAGTAGTATTTTAGCAGAATGTTTCTTTTCAAGGGGAAGGATAAGGCATTAGTGGTTCTGTATTTTACCTACATAGGTAAAACATGTCTTTGATGACATGTGAAGGTATTTGAACTGAATATAGGTGTTCTCTTCAAATTTAAAAGCAGTTAAGAATTTTTCATTTTAATTTAGCAAAAATCTATGGTGTGATAAAGTAGTTTCAGACAACTGAGGACAAACTCTTAAAATAGCAATTATGTTTTACTAAAACTTAAATATCTTTAGCAAAGAATAGCATATAGATTTTATATAATTTGATGCAAGGATCGCTTATCTTTCATTCATGTAGTACTGGGAATAATGTTATCTGCATTACATATTTTAGGTGCCTGATTTAGTTAGGTGCAGATCATAGATTTTTCGAGAATGGGTTATTCCCTTTTTATGTTGCATTCCAAACAGACACACAAGATCAAAGAGAGGAAGGGACTCTCCTATTCTGCTACGTGATGAGAATTTAAACACATGAAGTACAGTTTGTGGTTCTTCATTTAAATGGAGTGCTGTTGTCACCTACATTTCAAAAATAATGGGTGAAAGTTCAATGCTTTCCTTAAGTTACGAAGTAAGTGCAGAACACTGACTGGTTTATAATGGGAGATGGAAGCATCTTGTAGTTAGGTTGAATTCACAGACTGAGGAAAAAAGATAACTTAAAATTCTAGGGTTTAGTGCCTGGAGAGAAGAAAAGGTTTGACTTTGTAACGCATGGATATTAGCAAGCCATCAAATGTCAGGTGCTGGAGGGTCAGCTAGAAAATAAACTGAGAGCTGTGAAGTTCATTTTTTGCTACATGTCACTCAAAAGCAGTGCTGCATAGTGGCTGAGGGTTACATTCTCCCTTGGTCTTCCTTTTCTTCCTGCAACCTCTACATGTCATGCATCTCCTGATACATCTATCTGTGCATGTAGAAGAGCAGTGGGTAGCTATGAAAGCTGTGAAAGTGTTAGCATTGTTCTTTTGCTGTATGAAAAATAGATGAAACACACATTGCAGGCAAAAATAAAAAAAATAAATTAGAGATCCTAAAAAAAAATTATGTAGGGTAATATGCTACAATTCTTGTAGAAAGATCTATGAAATGAGTAAGAAGTCTTTGGCTCAGAAGTTGTTTTTGACCTTAAAACCTTTTGTCCTTCCATGTAGAGCAAGAGCCTTTTCTTTATGCTATGAAATAGCCACACTTGACAGAGAAATGCATTAATTCTTCATTAGTTTCAACCACAGCATTGAGAAAAATATTAAACATGAGATGAATGCATAGGGCAGAGGATCACTGCCTTACAATGTCTCTTACATTTGGACTTGTGTTTTCTGCAGCATGAATGATGACTGTTTTTATTAGGTTCAAGCTGTGCAACTAGCAGCTTGCTGATCACTTATTCTTTTAATTTCATCTACATGAGAAGAATCTTTCTAAACTATTTTGGTTTATATTGCATATATCCTCTGCTATGCGATTGTAATGTTTCCATCATTTTAAGAAGAGCTCAGTATTTTTTAAAGGTTGATTTGCTCATTAGAAATGGAGGGTAAGGCAACATTAAGCTTAAAATTAATGGATTTGTTTATTGCAGCTTTACCTTTGTGTTACCTGAAGCAGAGCATATTTTTTTTGTTTGTTTTGTTTTCGTTTTGAGTCTTTTCATCCACAAAGAATGGGGATTAGCCTTTGGCTAAAATAGTGCTTTCAGGCCCTTTCAGCATTCAGTAGCTGTTTACTTATCCAGGTATAAATGGGTGAAAACACAGTTAAAGGTCCCAGCTGCAAGGTCAGCTACCTTTTTAAAATTCAACCTCATGAGCTCCCCTGGGCTGAGGGCTTGCTGGTATGAGCCATTAGGAGCCTGTTGCATGTAACCTGCCCTTGTCTTACACAGGGCTGCACACGAACCTCTGGTACTCTACAACACGCCCTTGCTTCATGCCAGGCAAGAAACAAAAGCAGTTGAACTTGTGATCAGTGATCATATGATCCATTTACAGGCTGCAAGCTCACTCAAGTAGAACTAGTAAATCATTAAATATTAACTCAACACCATTCCTGCTGGGCAGAACACACAATCTGATTTTCTCAAAGTTGCCAGTCATTACCAGCAGCCTTTCCCGGTTTAACAATGAGCTTTTAAAATCATAAATTAATTTTAGATGCGTAAAACCCATTGCAAAGCACAGGATATAGTTAAAAGCTATAATCCATGGCAAAAACTTAACCTATTGGGCTAAATTTGTCTCAGAGGATCCTAGAGCACTTGGGACCATGCACACAATAAAATGGCAGCAGCTCCTATGACTGTTGCATCAGGTCTGCTTCAGGAGAAATCTTTAACTTATCTCAGTTGAGAACATCTTGTAAGAACATGCTTAAATGCTGGGCTAAGGAAATAGAAGCCACAAATAAGTCCTCAGCCCTGACCAATTGGTTTCTTTAAGTTTTATTTCTACGAATTGTCATGCAAAGTGTATGGCCTTAAACAAAAAAAAGGCATTTCATCCAAAACCTGGAACTGGCATATTTCTTGTTTTTATTATCATGGTTAATTTTTGTTGAAGTGGGGCTATTTCAGAAAGCAGCTAGAGTGCATGGAAAAAAGTCACTTTTTTTGTCAGTCTTTGAATGATGTTAGTTATTTGGGGAAATGTATTTTGGAGCCATATTAACTGGTGAGAAGTGGGCTTTGCTGTTTTAGACGAGTATCCAGTGTCCAGAAGGAATGTGGCCCTTGTTCTGTGAAGCTGGAAAAGTCTTTTAAGATGAACTCCCTAAAACAATTGTAAAAGTTTTTAAAACAAGCAGACTCCCCTCTATAGATGAAAATAGAGAGAAAGGGAGGATGAGCTAATGCTACAGTATTAAAAGTAGAGAAAAAGGAGTAAAGTACATTCTACAAGATGAAAACCCAGTAGATGAGTGTTGATTTCACTGAAAAGTCTTCTGCTTGCTTTACCTCTGTGCTTCTTTTTGTCAATGAATCTAAGCCTGCTGAGAGACTGTAAAAGCAGTCATGGTGGAAGGTGATGACTGCCTTTTTATTTTAAATAGCTGAGCTGGGAAACACTGTTCTCTATCTCCAGGTGTATTTATGATGTTCCTGTGTTTGTATATGCTCATATCAGAGAGGAGGAGTTTGATTACAACTAAATATAATTTTAGAACTGTGTTCAAATGTGTAACAGGGGTTTTTCCCCCTCAGATGAAAACTGAGGGTAAATTGTTCATACATTAAATACCGTGTCTACAGCAACCATTTCTTAATTGACTGTTCCTCTTCTTTCAAGATAACATAAGATAGCAAACAGATTGAGAAAGCATCTCTTTTAGCTTCCTTCACCAACGCAGAGGAGCACTTAACAGTTTGGTTTCAGAGATATGCTTTATATAACAAAATAAAATAATTTTAATCTTCACAGAGCAGCCTGAAAAATAGGAGCTGGAAGAAAATAAGACACAGAGGAATTTTACATATATAATAACATTTCAGACAGCAAAATTAGATAGATGATGGCAGAGTTTTAATCAAGTTACCATCTTAACCAGCCTAGAAAAGGTCATTTTTTCTTTTAAACTGATGTGCTTGCAGTTCTGCTAAGTACAAATGCCTAAATCTCTGTGTATTAACATGGGAATAACTTGCTAAATGATGCAACAGTATAAGGATCATGCTAATGGGAATAAACTTAATTCCTTTCCTGTTTCAACAGGAAATTAATGAAATGGTGCTAGCCCACAGGTGTCTACCAGCAAGGGAAAGGCATATATCTTCCAGTCTTCTCAGCCCAAAACACATGGAAGTGAGATTGTTAAAAAGGGACCATCTTTTGGGTGCTCCTCCTGGGGAGCAATATGAAAGAGCAAATGTTAGACACTTACTTGCTACATAACTGGACACTTCTCAGTTACTCTTTGTGATGATGGCACTGCAAGAAACATTATGGATAACAGTAAACCCAGAAATTCTCTATATATAACTATGTAAATTGCTGAGCACATTTTTCTTTTTCTGCTCTGCTGTACTGCCCTGCACTATTAACACGTAATCTCCTGCCTGTGGAATCAACAGGGTTCTTGACTTCAGTTTTTTGGTTTGATGTTTGCTGTTAGGTGAGACTGTGGAAAAGTGGGAAGTGCAGTTTTATGGCAGTAATGAAGTATTTCTGAGTAATAAAACCATATCGTAGCTGAAGTGCCAGATTCAGTGGAGGTGGGGAAAAAGCATCTTTTAGCATAAAGGAGGTATTTAATGAGAGAAAATAAATGAACTCCAGATGCAACAGTTGCACTTTAAGGAACTGAGCAGTTTCAGTTTTTTACCTAATGCTGTTGGAGCCATTCCATTGCAAAAGGTAAAACTTTTGGTGCATCAGCCTGTTTCTGATAACTTGATATAAAGTTATGAGTAATAAAAAATTAATTGTGATGCGGCTGGTCAAAATATGTCATCTTGGGTTTAACTTTGGTACTTTATGCAGCCCACAGAGACAGTATTAACAAAAAAGGTTATCTCATGAGGTGGGTGCTGAGGCTGAAGACCAGTGCTAAAACTACAGAATTGTATGAATAATATTTTCCTAGCATTTCTTCCACAAGTTTTAGAATAGCTGGAACTGGAAATAAATTGGTTTTTAAATCTAAATGTCTGAAGATATTTACCATAATATTTATTTGTCATTCCACACCTGAAGCTGCGTAACTGGCGTAGAGGAGACAGAGATATGAAAATTGGCTCTTTTAATTTCATTTAATTATGGTGTCTGAGAATTTGTGGTTATAGAACAGTTCACTCAGTGTTCTAGAAAGTAGACATAGACATTAGATTTTCTACTCTACAACCCCTATGTTACCCTTCTATATTAGAAGGTAAAAGAAAAAATCCAACAAAAGCCAAACACAACAACAACAATAAACACAGAAAAACAGGAAAAAGTAACTCTGTTAGAACAAGAGGCAATGGGCAGAAACTGCTGCACGGGAAGTTCTACCTAAATATGAGGAAGAACTTTTCTAATGTGCAGGTGACTGAGCAGTGAAACAAATTGTCCGGAGAGGCTGTGGAGTCTCCCTCACTGGAGATACTCAAAAGCTGTCTGGATTTAATCCTGTGCCATGTGCTCTGGGATAAGCCTGCTGGATCAGGGAGGTAGGACCAGATGACCTTTCTAACCTGACCAGTTCTGTGATTTATGTAAGTACAGTGGAATAATTTTTGATCATTTTCATTTTACACAGTTATTTCATGCACTTGAATGTGTGAATGAACATGAATGCAAGCAGCTCTTGAACTTACCCACTGTATAACCCAGGCTTATATTCTCTTTCTGTTTGGTTTCAGTTCCTTCATAGTTTCACTTTGTCTGAAGTATTTTCTGCCTGGGGTAGCAGTATTGCTGACATCCAGATTTTTATATTTGGGGTATGGAAAAGGAAAATATTCCTTCCACACCCTCTAGTCACTCAGTTTAGTGATCCATGCTTCAGACTGTATATTTCAGGGCTCCTTTGATGTTACTAATACTCTGGAAATGAGAGTACCTCCAGTTTCTGTGGACAATATTACAATTCACAATGTGTTTGCTACATTCTGTCATTTTATGCTTTGTCTGAAAGTGTCATCTTACTGACAAGATTCAGCTGCAGGTGGAAAGAATGAGAGACAGATGGCAAGAGGAGGGGAAGAAAGATGTGTTTCTTTAGCCCATCTTCTCTTTGGTCAGTGCAAGCACTGTTGATAACAACAAGGATTTCAATTAGTTTTTGTAATATAGTTATGAAATATGATATACATTATTTTTTAAGGAGCTAGAATTGTACAAACTCAACATGGCATTTGTTCAGTGAGTTAAGTACCAGTGAACAGTTTTTATGTTGATAAAGTGGACATGCTTCCATGGAGATCAGATTTTTGCCCAGTGCTGTGTAACATTTTTATGAGTGAGATAAAACATAAAACACTTAGATTTCAATAGACACATCTGATACTCTTTAGGGTATCAGATAAGAGGGGAAGTTTAGACATTATAATTGTACTTTTTAGTGGTACAACAGCTACTAGAACACCATGTTTAGATTTGGATAAATTTGTGGTCCTAGAAAGTTGATGGGACACTGAAGACAGAATGGAGGGAACAAGGTAAATGATTTCTCAGAAGACTGGATGACATGTCATGGTGAGAAATTCCAGTGATTCTGTCTGTCTTGGGTAGCCAAGGGGGTGTGAAGGGTTGATCACAATATATCAATAGTAGCACCTCAAGTGAACAGCAGCCCAAGGAATAAGATGTGGAGTTTCCATCTCATATGGGCAGTGGGTGTGAGAAGAACCAGCTGTTGCAACTGAAGCTTACACACCCAGGGTAGAAAAAACCAACAATTTTAATGGCAGTGTTGATTTGTTGAACAGATTTCCCAGAATTGTGACACACTGTACATAGATGGCAGGTTTTTTAGCCAAGACTGGAAGTGCTCAATGCACATCAACTGTGTAAGTAACCATGGCAACAGCTGAAACCAAGAAAAGTTCAGCAGCCCTCTAAATGAGCAGTTACCCTGTTTGGCAAAAAAAAACCTTCCCCTCATCTCTGAATTGTAACATGTCCTGAAGTTTTGCATAGCTGGGAGGACAGTTTTTTGAGCTGAGGGATAAACTTTGTTAAGTGCTTTCTGGATTTTATGGGCAGGGACAACTGCCCATAGTTAGAGCATTTCTTCAAGGGGAGCATGGAGAACCTCTTGAAGAGACAGAACCCAATGCATTTTAGGACAGTATTCATTAAATCCATCACCTCAGTGAAGAAAACTTCACTTACCAGTATTTCGTGGCCAGAATGAACCCCAAAGGTCCACACACAGAGCTTGGAAAACACATCTTGAGATAAATCAACTCTCTGGCTGTTTTTTCTCTCCTCTTATTGGGGTGAAGGTATCTTTCAAGTGGACATTAATTATGAATAAGTTCAGGAAAAGTAATTATAAAAATTAGTTAGGTTAGGTGTGTTATGCAGTTCATCTCCCACTTGTTACGCATTTCTGAAACATGGACAAGAAGTCTCAGACAGCTCTGAACTACTTTATGTAGGAAATTACTTGAGTTAAGAAAACCTAAAACAAAAGTGCTGTGACAGTGTTTTTTCTATACCCTAGTTTTGTGTTTATACAAAATTGGAGTTTTAACAAATTGATATAATTATATTTTCCATAAATATTTTGATTGCCTTTTCCTTTTTAGTGTCCGATGTTTTCCATTACTTTTCATTTCTTTTGATTCACCAAAAACTATCCAAAAAATATACTGATTGAGTAGTGCTTTTTGTAATTTAATGCCTTTGTGTATGATTTTCTATCTCTCATGCATTCATTTGTGAAGATCCTAAAATTAATTCCTATTCCTGTGGTTAATAATTTCCATCAGAGATTGTTTCTGTTTTCTAAGCAGATGCTTTACAAATTAATAAGATATTGATTAATCACATTGTTTATATTCCTAAAATTTCAGTGTTTGTATTCTGAAGTCATAAGTTAAGGCCTAAATGTTCTTTCCTTAAAATTTTTAAATGTGGCTGTTGCATTACCTTCTTGTGGCTGTCCACTGTGGAAAAAAATCTGAACATAAACACACTTATAAAATCATCAGCTTTCAAGACAATTTTACATTTTGAGAGATGGCAGCCTAAAAGACAAAAGAGACAAAGTGTGTTTTTCACACATGCTGGGTTTTTTGTGTGGGACAGAAGTCATCATAGAAGAGGCAAGTCTCACTTTATAAATGTGTGAGTAGTTCACCCTGGCAGCTCTCAGGCCATGGCAGGGATTCCAGTTCTTCTAGTTGGGATCCAGAAGTGAAAGCCTTCAGAAGATACTGTTTCTGCCTCTTGATCCCTCCCCACCCACACACCTCAAGCCATCTGAAGTTTACCTTCAGTCAGGTCACCAGTTCTTCATAGGAAGACAGAAGGGACAGAAGTAGGAACAGAGGCAAACCCAGAAATTATTGGTATTTCCCTCTTTTCTTTTCCCTGACAATGCTGTCGGTGGGTATTTCTGATGGGGACAACACTAGCTTCATCTTTGCCTCTTCTCTGTTTACTATGTGCATGCTCAATTAAATACTGGTTTTTATTTATCTGGAAAAAGTCCCTTTAAGGGTTGCCATTATAGACCTATAGTGCTCCTATTCCTGTTTTATTGTCTGATGGCTTTGATGCTCTGGACTCATATTATTGTGATCTTTTTTCTGTTTGCTGCTGACTAAAAGCATTTTAAAAGCCATTGGACATTTGACAAACACACCAAATTGCTGGCACAAAAAGATTCACCGAAATTATCCCTAGAGATATTAGTATGGATGCCATGTTTGAGTTACTCATATAACATTTTCTAACTGGAATTGTCTTTTAGTTTGTTTATTGGGAATTTTTTCTTTGTTTCTGTGGGGGTAGGGGAAGAGGGTACCATAGTTTTGTAAGCTTAAGGATGTTCTGGAGGAAATAGGTTAGCTCCCACCGTGGCTTTAAAATTCAAATGTTTCATTAGTCTACCTTTTCCACTGGCAACTTTCCTTACATTCTGAAATCCTTCAGAAAAACCACTATAGAACATGGAGCTATCACATAAATTTGATTTTATGTTTTCCCAGTCTTGAGCTACTTAGTGCAAATAAAATTTTGTGCCAGTCAGCCCGAGATGTGTTACAGCGCTGTTAAAGCCCAGCCTGTTAATTACAGATGTTTTGCACTGTTAGGGTGATGCACAGATTTCTTGGAAATAGGTTTCCTTCAGCAGCATGTAGCTTCACAGTACAGTCAACAGAATGTTGTGGAATAGCAATTATGGGAATAAGGAGAGTGCACAAGCTATTGGAGTGAACGCTTTAATGCTGATACATTTTTCCTGATAAAAGCAACTCAGATAAGAGGATATGCAAGTTATTGTAGCAATTAGTTTTTCTAAGATGTCTATCTGTATGAAATGTTTCATGGTAGGGAGAAAAACCACAACTTTGTAGTAGAATGCAAAGTTTATTACATTTCTAGACTACATTATCCTTGTCAGCTAGATTAAAGCATTCTCCTAGTTTCTGTCCTATATTACCCTAACAAGTGAGGAAATAATGTAGTGTTGTTACAGGGAGTAGCTTATAAATTTTGACATAAGTGTGAGAGAAATCACTTGAAATGTGAGGCAACCAAGAGGAATAATTAGGAACAGCAGAATGATCTCAGTAATATGACAATAGTTTCTAAAGCACCCCACAGGATTGAAATCATCAGGTTTGCTTGACCTATATCTTTAATAATACAGCTCATTGCCCTTGTATTGAAGCTAGAGGGAAGGACAAAGTATAAGCTTTATCATGTTTTAGGAGAAATTGCAAAAAGTTTATTTATTAACACAGCACGAAATGGCCCATTTCTATGATTACCAAACAGGAAAGCAAGTTGGGCCACAGTTCACCACACAGAACACTTTATAGTCAGGCTTGGCTGGCAAAAAATATTATGTAACACTCAAATAAGATAAATAGCTGCATTGGCAGTGGAAATAACCTTCTGTTTAATTAGAAAATAAGAGCTGTATGGGACAATAAAAATGGTTACTGCTGCCCTCAGTCACTGTTTAATAAATATGGTTGTGCTGAAGATAATGCTAAGTGTTATTTATTTGTGTAATATCATGGGCTCAGTAATTGTTCATATTCTTGATAGTTGCCCTGCATAGAGAAGGAGTCCATTTCATGTTTTCTTTGTTTAATTTTTAAAAAGGAAAGAGGATTTTTTTAAGCTGGTTTTAAAATCCAAAGGTATGTTAATGCCTCAGTGTTGCTATAACCAAACTACTGGGGTTTTTTTAGCTTACCTTCAAGGTAATTAAGCTTTGAGTGTTTTATATTTTCCAGGCTGGATTGTCTATCTGCCTTGGATATGTTTCTCTGTCTTTGAGAGGGAGCCTAATTTGAATTTTCAGCTGTCCATTTAGTTGTGGCTGTGTTTTGAATGAGTCCTAAGGTCTGGTTTTAGCATGGTTTTGCCTTCCTTTGGAGGTTTGAGCACTGAACATGCAAATCAAGTCCAGCAAGGCACGGTGTGGAAGACTGAGGATTTCAGTGAACCTTTTCCCTAAAGAGAGCAGTTTTCACTAGTAAATTGAGCATCAAACTGTGCTATGTGCATATGTATCAAAAGTTTCCTTTCTCTGTAGAGCATGTTTATTGGACATGGACATTGTTCTGGGCTTCACCTCTTCAGGAACATAAACATATTTATCAAATTCTTGACAGAAAAGCAGGACATGGGATGTATTTCACAATATATTTTTTACAAGCTTGGTATCCCAGCCCTATTGCTTTTGGTCACAATCTTTCTATTTCAAATCTACAGTAAGTACAGGGATTTGAAAAAGGATATCAAAGACTTTTCTTGGTTTTATCCAAAAGGATAATTCACAAGATGTTTCATCAAGAAGCTTGAACCCCTCCTTCCTTCCCTACTTTCCTTCCTCCCCCAAATGTGGACTGTATGTCAAGAGGCAAAACAAAACAAAACAAACCCCCTTTTCTTCACACAATTCACTTTAAGCTTTAAAATCCTCCAAAATCCCCAATCTCCCTTTGCAGTCTGGTTCCCACTCTCCAGCTTTCCTCATCTCCCTCTGAAAGAAAAAAGCTCTTCTTTAAGGGACTGATAGGTTGTAGAGCGATGCTTAGCAACAACATTCCTGTGCCTTAAGTAGCTGCAAGCCCCTAGCTGAACCCTTTGATGTGACTGTCAGGGCAGATTTATTTTGTTTTAGCACATTGTCTACTTGTCCAGATGTATCAGGAGATAAAAAGGAGTCATGTTTACACTCTTTTTGGGAGGGGGAGGAGGGGAGGAGATGTAATTAAATCGCATTTTTGATGAATCTCTGAGAGATCGAAATGAGGAACAGAGGAATTGGCTCGAATATAGAGGGGAAACCCATTTGCCTGCCCTGACACCTGACATTGTAGGAAGATGAAGTGTAAAGCCATAGCACAATGTGTTGATTTGGTTCTGCTGAACCCTTTAACTTGGTGTTTTTTCGTGTGTTGGTAGCTCACAAGAGTCCAGAAAGGCCTATTAGAGAGTAACAGCTGTGCACCACAGAGTCTTCCCTGTGTATGTATGTATTTGTCCTGGCTGAAAAAAATGTGGTTTTCTCAATAATGTTAGTGTTGTAGATCACATACCCCAGGATCTCTGGCTGTGGTGAGTGGCTGTCAATCAAACAATTAAGGAAAAAATTAAAAAACCAATGGAATTGAGCCTCAGTGATCCTGGATAAACAAGTATGCAGCATGAGGCAGACCTTGCTGAATTCTCCAGCAGAACAAATACCACAGATAAATCCATTTTTGTTTATTTGCTTTTAACTTGCACATTTAGTAACACCATTCTGAGCTCTATTAATAACCTGCGGTGTGCAGTGACAAGTCTGATTCCAGCATTCAGTATGCTGTGGGTATGCCAAGTGAATAAAACGCTAGTTTTAATCTGCTGTTACAAAAGTTACTCTATTTGCATTTTAAATAGGTTACGCTGCAGCACCCCCTTCTGCTGACTGAATAGAGTGACAGGAGGTTTGAACTGCAATTCAGCTCTATTCCCACGTGACAGAGTGAAGATGCCTTGAAAGCATTTTTAACCTTCCACTTTCTTTATTCCTGTGCCTGTTAGGTGAGGAGGCCAGCACAACTTAGCAACAGTCATTAAAGTAAAGCTTATACTTTTTAGGGTCTAGCTTTCATTTTTTTGCTGCATTTCCCATGCTTCCTAAAAAAATTAAGGCATGCAGAAGGTATCAGAATGAACAGCAAAGCAAAATAAGTGCTCTAGCATTGCAAACAATTATGCTTGGCCTGTGAAATGCATACACGGTTCTGCATTCCTCTGATTATCATCGAATGTGCTTGAAAGTGATGATATTGCATTGCTGATTTAATTTATGGAACAGTCTTGGAAGTTCCTATCTAAAAAATCAACTTAGCTTGATGATTTTGTCTTTGCTTTTGAAGAATCTGTGGGTATCAGATCGGCAAAAGGAGGTGAAGTTCTGAGTTACTTGATTTCAAAATAAAGGGCTATGAAAAGTAATGAGTTACAGGATCATATGTAATGTTTGTAGGCAGCTTGTAAACTGTTGCTATTCCATAGCATAGCAGGAATCTTGGCAATTACTCAGCTACTGCTCTGTTTTGTAGTTGTGATGTAATTGGTTGAAACATATTGCAGAAATGACTGAAGGAGACCTGGAATCTAATACATTGGCAGTGTACTTCCCTTCACATGGACTTACCTATGCTCTTGGCACCTTCTGGTGATGCTGTGACCTCTAAAACCTCCATAGTTCTCTTTCACTCCTTCAGAACTGCTGGACAATGAGTGAAATTCAATAAATGTCATCTTTGGGGGTTGGTGAGGTGGGGACTTAGAAAAAGGTTCTATCATCTCTAAATTCATTTGTGGTTCACTTCACGAGGAACTTGAAAGAATAGCTGTCTATGACAACTCAGAATTCTCTAGCAACAGTTGCAGAGTGCTTTGGGGTATGACAAACTTATTTGCAGTTTGCTTTGTCCACTATTTTACTCGTGTGGGAGCCCCTCGAATCCTGCATAGTGCACATGAAAAGAAGGCAGCATGTGTGTTCTCAGGAGGTAAAGGTGCTGACAGGGAAATATAAGGTAGAATATGTAATAATTGTGTAGAAATGTAAGGTAGAATATATAACAATTTGGACTTACTTTCCCAATCTAAGTTTAGGATTCAAGGCCAGCAGATTTTTCTTTATTGTTTTATACTTCTGGGAGTCATTTATTGAGTTCTTGATTTTCTTTAGTACCAAACTAAAAGATGAAAAAAAACATTAAGAAATCTATTTTAGGGATGAATATGATTGAGGAACTTTGAATTTATTTTGTAGTGTGATTTGAAATGAATTTATTCTTATTTTAAAACCTAACATTATGTTTTACAGTGAAGATTGCTTGCTGGATTCTGTTAATGGATATTGCTTTCATTCAGTGTTGTGTGGCTAGCACATTAGAGTGCTCCTTTAGGGACAGATTCTGTCTGTGCCCACTGTAGTGAAAGATACTGAGCCACTTGAGCAGTAAGGTTTAATTTATAAAAACTGAATATTTTAGAATGTGGCATATGATTAGGAAAAGGTGGTAATAGTCATTAAACTGAACCTGAGCTGAAGAATCTATTGTACTCTTCTGCTTTTAAGTGTAAGTAGCTGAGATTCACTTTTTAAAAAGAGAAGGCAAATACTGTGCAAGAAGTTCACTTTTTATCTAATGACTTTGAAAAAATATTAAGATGATGCTAAAATTCTTGGCTTGTGGGTGATATAAGTTGAAAAAGAATGGTCTTGGACGTGAAAAAAGCCTAGTGGGTGTTTTTGTATGCTATATGTTACAGTAGAACAAATCAATTCAGGCTCCTTAGATGCAGTCATTGCCTTGTGATTATATTTGTGTAAAGTCTTGGAGCCTTTGATCAAAGAAAGGCATTTGTGACGAGGTCTAATCCAAGCTCTTTAAGGTGTTTAACTTGCACGGGGGGGAAGAGGTTGATAACAGCTGGGATTTAAATTTAGTTTTGCTGAACTTTTGTTTTGAAAGGATTTCTATTATACACTGCTTCCTTTTCCATACAGAAGATGGATCATTGAGTAAACCTAAAAGGGAAAGAGGATATGGGAGGAAATGGGTGGGGACTTGGAATTAATCTTCTGAAGCAAAATGTTTGATCAGCGGGTAGGAGAGTATGAAATCCTCTGATGTTGACAGCAGGCAACTTTCTGACTGGTGTGTGATTGACAACTTTGATGCTCCAGTGGGGAGCGAGTGTCCAGCCGTGCTCAGGCATCCTCTGTCTGTGGGTGGTAGTGTTAATAATGTGGCAACTGGAAAGATTAATTGTGGACAAGCAGCAGGATTACGAGGAGGGCTTCACAGGTCTAAAAGGAACAGTGGTAGGAAGGCCTCTGATCTGTCAGCCCAAAAGGAAATTAGTTAGGGCAGGCTGGAGCAGGCTTAAAAAGGGAGGAGGAGGGGGGAGGGTAAGATGGAGTAATGGAAGAAGGAAAGCGTTTAGGATATTAAGGCAAAATGAAGAGGATATTGAAAAAGGTCTTAAGGGGATGGGACCAATGTTCTTGGAAGACCTTAATACACTGCATCCTCTGACAGTACATGCAGAGTTCAGCTTGTTTTGCAGAGAACTGCAAAGTGACTTCTGTAGTGGTTGCAGCTGCCCCATTAGGTAACACCTCTTGTTTCTGAACAAGCGTGAGAATAAACTCAGATTAAGGATTTTCAAGGATATGTAAGTGCAAAATACATAGCAGAGAGTTTACTTAAACTGTTTCTGCAAGTTACTAGCTGCTGTGTGTTTTACTTCCCACCCTCTTTGGTAGAAGTAGGGATTTTGCCAATAAATTCTGTGTTACCATTAAAGAGGCCATTCATCATGCTTACTAATGTTATTAATCAAGATACACCACAGTACTCTTAAAATGAGATCATTTTGATAAATCATGTATGACATGAAAAGACTTTATTCCTTTTAAGTGCAATTTAGACTGTAATTTTTTTCCTCATTTATGATTCATGGGAGAAACATGGATAAAATTCCCTTGCACATTTACACCTTATCTTCAGTAATAATTCAAAGCTGCTGTTAGATGAAAATTCAAGGGCTGATTCACCAAAGCTGAATGCCAGCTCATTATTTTCTGGCATTCAGTAGTCCAAAAATAATGTCCATACATTAGGTGCTTTTCACAATAGTTGGATTTGGCTGCACACCAGACATATCGATTACACTCAATTAAGCCTAAATGCATAAGAATTATCTGATGTTCATTTGCATTTTTGATCCCTGCTTTCAACCTTGCAATTGAACATTAAGTTAAAACCAAAAGGTAAAGTAAATTCAAGTGAGAAGTGATAATCTCTCTTACAAGAGAATAAGAGAATGCTTTGAATTTGAAATGCTTTGAATCTTAAGCTTCACTCTTTCTGTTAAACATGGAAATTTCTCTTTCCTTTCTTGTTAGAGGTTATTGACATTAGAAGGCCAACCAAAATATTCAATCACTGTTCTCCTTGTTGTCCTAATACTACAATAATTTGGCTACTCTATTAGTGCATCACAGCTGAAAATAAGCTACTAAAATATCTGGAATGAATATTTGCTAAGGTCAAAGTCATAGTCTTGATTATAGGTGAAACACTTGCATTATTGATCAGATTTAAAAGTGTCAGAAGTGGGGTTTTTGTTTACTCCTGTGTTTAGAAATACAAAAATGAAATGTGCAGCAGAGAGATAAAATTTGGATAGCAGAGTCATTTGAATTTTACATTTTCAAACCATGATTCGAAGAGGATTGGCTTGTCTGAGTTCCCTCTTTACTTCCTTCAACAGCTGAAACATTTGAAGGAATTTGTGTGGTTGCCAAAAATAGCACAGCATTTTTTTTGTATCGTTGATCTCTACAAATTTGTTTTGATGCAGCAGATGTACAGTATGTCCTGACACTACACATGATGTTCCCTTACTAGTACCATCCAAGTATTGCATTTTTTTATTCCTTGAAAAGTGGAATTCAGGGATTAAACAAATTAGCTTTTTTTTTTTTTTTTTTTGTTAAGTCTAATTAGATTCCTCCACTCTTGAGAGCTAGCTGTTGGTGTGTGGCTGACAATTTTCTTCTAAATGGGTTATTTTTTTTTTCTGTTCATTAAAGTGACTCGAATTTATGCTGCAGTTTAGCAAAGACAACTGCTAACTCATGGCTAAGTCTGCTTGGCTGTGGAGCAAGGAGGGTGGGAAGTCCCCTTCCATCAAGAGCAGCCTCCTTTCCTGGAAGGGATGCTGTGCCACCTCTTG
This sequence comes from Euphonia xanthogaster, assembly GCA_034509185.1. Lineage (NCBI taxonomy): Eukaryota > Metazoa > Chordata > Aves > Passeriformes > Fringillidae > Euphonia > Euphonia xanthogaster. Next base: position 11,947,103 of record JAYDZK010000271.1, on the reverse strand, counting down.
GCTTTCCAGAACGTGCCAGTGTGTTGAGGTGGGTGACAAACTCCAGGCAGTATTTGAACCCTCTGGCTGGGGAGGGGACAGCCAGACCAGCTGTACTCTGCTGTACTCCATATGGAATGCTCCACTCAGGGCCTGCTTTTGCATATTTTCTAGTCTCTTTATCCCTTCTTTCATGCTTCACTCCTTTTTTTTTTTTTTTTTTGTTTTCCCCACTGGCTGTATGGTTCCTAAGTTCATAGAAAAGCAAATACATTGCAAATAAAGTTATTACCTGACCATTTCCTAGGATTGAATAGTTAAAGTTTTGGTGTATTGTTGCTCTCAAATTTAGTTGTTGATGTTTTGTTATGGTTTTTTTTTTCGTTGTTTGTGGATGTTTTTCTTCCTGCTTCATCTTGTACAATGTCTGTAATTTTGATGAACATGCTTTGCAAAGCTGGTACACTTTTTGCAGTCCATTTAGTATCAAATACAACAATTTGGACAAAACACACAGGTTAATATGAAGAGAGGTACCACAGTTTAGCAAATGTTTCATTATATGCATAACAGGGGGGCTGTGAGTAGTCTAACTTTGTCTTGTAAGTCTTAAACCACGTACTATGATATACTGCAAAACTTGAATGACTTCAAGCTTTGCAAAACTACAAGCTTCTTCTGTAATAATACCATTAGGATTTCTTAACTGAGTTATTTTGTGACCTGTTCCTATAAAACTGGAGCTACCAACCAGTTTAAACAGCTTTCCTCAAAGCTATTTGTATGTATAGCTACTTTCCACTGCAAGAACTTCTGATGCATATGTCACCAATACTTGAAGACATAACTGTCACATGTCAATGCTGCTGCTGTCACAATATTCCTATGAATATTAAGAGTAATGCAATCTATACAAATCTCTTTGGAAAATAGCTTAGGGCCAAATGTCAGTATGTGGTAGAGAAAACTAATAGTTGTCTTTCTGCTGGTGCACAGGCTTACTCAGAAACGTGATTTGGAACTTGAGCCAGTGTTTGTGCAAAACAATCCTAACCCTGGATGATATTCCACAGAATTAAAGTTGCTCTAACTGAATGCTTAGCTCAAAGGTAATGAAAACTGTTCTATATTTGACAGGGAATTATATACTGTACATAAAATAACAGAAAAACACCAATAAACAAACCCTTCTGTTCTTGTGTTTCCTAAAATTGGAAATAAAGCTAAATTGCCCCTTCACTCCAATATCCTTTTTAGAAGCTCTTGAATTTTGCTCACTCAGTGCTATATTGCTGAAATGGCAAAGTCTCTTCCAGTAATTTTAGGAAAAGCTATCATCAAGCTGTCAACAGTCTAAATTGAGATTAAAAGTACCAAAGAGAAACCTTCACTATTACCAGAGTCCCAAATAAGTACACTTGAATAGGCAGATACCATCTAGAGTGTACAGCATGAGACCACTTATTCTTCCAGGTTTTTTGAGTGATTTACAGGGATGAAGCATGATGTTAAGTAGTGACATTTTTCTCCCTTTCTTACCCAGAGCTACTCAACCCAAAGGAAACATGTAGTTGTTCTTGGAATTAGTTTCAAATAATCACATAGCTGGGTCTAAGGGGTTTCTATCTCTCCCTGTTACATGTCATGTGGCCTTGGCTCATATTGGTCACCAGAGAGATTTCCAATAATTCATCGTCCAGAGTAGATAGAGCTGCAGGTTTGGAGCTCACCAAAATCAAGGTATCATTCATCCTGGCTGAAGCTGAGAGTTATGTCTGTAGCAATATGTCTGTGAACAGGAGGTTCCCTGAAAAGGGTTTATTATCACTGGCGAGTCAGCAGAGGCAGGATATTCTCTATTTTTATTCATCTCTGATAAGAAGCATCCTTGCTGTTTAGGCAAGGTTGCCTCTGTTAAGTTCTATTAAGATGTTTGTTTTGATGCATCATGCATCTGCATGTTGTGACCTGATATTTCCTAGGGACAAAAATGGGATTGTAACTATGGTCTGGCACAGAAATTGATGGCTGGTCTCCAAAAGCAGAATCTTAGTATGCTAATCTAGTCAGTCACCTCTTAACATTTTATGTACTACCATTTAGGAGTCCAACAGCTACAACAAGGAGAATTTCTGAGTTACAGCCTTTAACAAACTATTATCAGGATTAACTTTCATTGTTTTGGATTTCTGATTATTGTTCTTGGGTTTGGTCTGGTAATTAAAATTTGAATTAGTATTTATGCTTTTTCTTCCCCAAAACACTGTAGCTCTATTTTATACTTTTAGAGTAACCACACATTGGAGACCTGTGGGTTCATAAATTTTGAGGATATGTTCAATTATCAAGTCAGTAAGACTGAGGTGAATTCCTCAGATTGACTTTTGCAGCTTAGAAGTCAATATATCATTAGGGAACAAACTGCACAGAAGATAGCAATTATTTTCTCAGGACTCCCTTTAGTGAATTATCATGAGATTCAAAAAATAGCTTTTGTATTTTTTCTTTATTTGCCTTATTTTTTCATATATTATCATATAACTTTCAGTGAATGCTGTCCTTTGTGTCTTCTATTTAAACACACCATCTTTTTGTGTCTGTTGAAATGGGTACTTTGTAAATGCTCTAGAGCAAACTGTATCTGAAACTGAACATATCACTACTGTGTCACCAACCTAAGTTAAACTGAACTTTAAAAACTGTCAATGATTCATATTCACCAACACAATTCTTTATTTTCATGTCTTCTTCTAACTGCTGTTCTGTAACTAAAAAGCAAGATGGTAAATGTGGCTTGTTTTAACTTTATTATATACATAGATATCTATCTCTTCCCTTCCATTGAAACATCCAATGGAATGAAGGTTAGTTTATTGTAAACCATAGCTCTTCAGTCTGATCTTTTAAAATTAGAATCACAGGATCTTGAGACTTATTAGGGAGAAATGTTTGGGCTTCTTCTTCCTTAACACTTTACTTTTAGGTGCTCTGAGCAAGTCTTCTTGGGTGCTTAGTTCTTTTATTAGACTTCTGCTGTAGATTTTAAGTGTTTATTGTTAACAATTCTATGTACTTGGACACTTTATTTGCATTATAGGCACTATAGTTTTTAATAGATCCCTTCATTTATCTCATGGTGAAGTAGAATGAGAAAATCATTTGGGATTTTTTTCTTTAGATGTTTAAAAGTACAGTATCTTAGCCCAACTCCCTATTTTCTATCTCCTTTCACTCATGTGGACTCCCTCATAACTTCCTTTAGGTAAATATTAATCTCTTTCAGCAAGGGGAAAAATTTTGACATTGCCTAAAGATTTCCTGACAAAGATGGTAATTTTTTTTAAGCTGTCAGCTGTATGAAAATATTCATTTAGTGGTGATACATAATGCCATTGTGTAAACTCTTGTGAGTACAGCAACCTTGAGGAATGGCAAGGAGCCTTTACAAAAACAAATTAATCCTTCATGGCTGGTAACGCTGCGCACCTGCAACCGCAGCACTGATCCTGCAGGTGCATCCGCTCTGCCTGATCACTGACCTCCACCCAGAGCCCTGACAGTGTTTGTTTTGTCACACAGGCCTCCAGTGCTGCTGCCTCTGCCTCTCCAGAGATGCACTACACACCTCTGCCTTCTGGATCCAGAGACCTCACCAACCACAGAGGTGCGAGCTCCATTTTATTGCTTTGAGCTGCTGCCGGGTGTCAAGCTTTGCTCTAAGGCCTTCTCTGTGTTAGGTGCTGCTGCATTTCACTTCACAGAGATCACCCTGCCTTTCCAGCACTCTATGAGGAAACCATAGCTGTCAAGACTCCAGATTTTAACTCACATTAAATAGGATTTACAGGTAGTCTACCGGGAAAGCAAATAAATCTATGGATAATAATGCTCAGTGATTTTTGCGTGTGTGTGTGTGAGAGAGAAAAATGTAAAGAGATTAGAGTACTTAAACATTGCTAAGTAGATGATTACATGCAGCATTGGTAATTTTGAGAGAATTTGTAAACTTTCTAATATTTTTTAAGTGAGAGCTTTTAGGCAGTTTAGAAATTAGGACTATAATTTTGAAATGTTAACACGTTTTCATTGCAATAGAAAGGGATTCTTCTCTGTTTTTCAACATAAAAAGTGGATCAGTTTTCAATTTCCTTCTTCATCAATCCTTACAACTTAAAAAAGCACCTTGGGCAAATTCACAGATGCCTTCTGCATACCTATGAAACAAAAAATTCAGGGAACAGGTGAAAAACTGAAGCAGTCAGGAAGGGTGCATTCCAAGCTTTTTCAGCTTTTCCAAAAAGGACAAATTTGTAAAGCTTGCAGCACTTTTTCATCTTAAAACCAGAGCAACAATCCTCTTTATTTCCCACATTACCCATTGATTCTCCCTTGATCATGTAAACCATTTGTCTATAGGCAGGTTTTTTTTAGGATACCAGGATCAAAGTCAGCCTTATATTTATGAATTGATGGTAGTTTAATTTTAATGTGTGTTCAAATTCTGCAGCACTACAGAGGATGGAAGCAGCTTTAGTAGCATTCCATATTACTTGATACCTTCTGAAAGAATCAGGCTGGTAATGCACCTGAAGAAGGATCTGTGATTCAGGTGTGAAGGATGAGGAAAGCAAGTGATTAGAACTTTATTTGTTGCTGTTAGAGCTGAGAATGAGTTTGAAGCTGCATCCTGGCCTTGGTGTGGATTGCTGTGGTGGAAATCAGATGTCCAAGATTGCTGTGGTGGAAATCAGATGTCCTAGAAGTGCTGTGGGTGCACTGTATTCCGGCACTGAGCACACACAGAAGCTGATACTTTTAATGAGAAAGGACCAACCAAAATCCTGAATTTGAGCACAGACCTGGACTTCAGAGATTAAAAAACAACCTCTCCCCCCAGAAAAAACCTGCAACCCAGTGCCCTTCCTCTCCAGCTTCCCTCCTCCCCACCATTACCAACATAAGTAGATTTGATTTTCAGATAAACATGTTGCCTTTGAGGTTGGATTTCTGGTGTTGGCTTGGATGGCTAGGGTCTACTAACACAATAAATAGAATGACAGAATCATGAAAAATACCTGAGTTCTATAGAAATACTTTTAAAGTACCCCTAAAAGCCAGGTATCTTCAGATATTTTATTTAGGTAATAGTGTATTGGAAGAGTGGCTTCATGGCTGATTTTGTTATCTAATTTGACAAAAGAAATGCCTGTAGTGTTGGATCAAAATCAGTGTGCTTGCATTATTGATTGCCTCCTCTTGCAGTACAGCAGTTGTGTGGCTGCAGTAGGTGTTACAGACACATCCAGCAGGTGTTTGTTCAGAGTGGGAGCTTGCCAGGCTCTAACTGCCCACTGTCATCAGCAGGGTTTCAGAATGCCTGCCCCTTTGCCATGAAAGAGGAAAATTATATTCCCCAAATCACAAACTTTCTACCCTTAGCAGTTCACATAATTTTCATTACTTCTGTCTTTACTCTTCCCAGAAATATTCTGCTCTGCATGCTAAATATGCTGTGAATTTCCTTGTGATTAAGCACAGTTATAAATAAAGTGAAGGGAGACGAGCTTGTCATCCAAAGAAAGGGCAAAATTGGTCCTTAAAGAGACATTGTTAACACTATTTGATTAGTTTATATATATATGTATGTGTGTACATATATGCACATATTCACATGGAAATAATTAAAGACACTTTCCAAAATTCCAGGTCTTGGAAGAACCAATTCCAAGCTTAGAACAACCTGCTGGCAAGACCCATTAACTCAATCAACTTCTTTTATACAAAGAAAAGTTCCAAAGTTCCCAAGCCCATAAAAGATTAATTGCAGTCAATAGAAAAATCTCCAAGGAAAGAATGAAGTACTTAAGCATGCTATTTTAGGTTCTGAATATCTTCAATTTTTTTTCCTTCACGGAATGCTTTCAGTGTTGTAAAGGGGAATTGAATCAGCTGTTGCATATGTAAATATTGGCGGTTTTCAGTGCATACTGGAATGAAGAATGCTGTAAGTTTGTGAGTTTAATTTGTCCCTGGAGAAACTTGTTTACCAGAATCCTGAAGTCTGGCAAATGGTTTGGTACAGCTGCAAATTGATTTTTAGGGGACTGTGAGGGGGAGCGGGAACAAGCTGGATGTATTTGCTTGGTACAGTTTCACTTGGACATTTCTCTCTCTATTTAGCTATGATTTTTTACAGGGAGAACAAAAACATATAATTATCTGTGGGTTGTACCGTGTGTCTTACAGCTTTTGTGTTCATGCATGCAGTATATAATTTCCAGTCAGGATCTGGTCTTTAGGTTGACTCCATATTTTGTACAGACAATTTCAGGAATGGTGAAAATCTCTTTTTCCCTTTGAAAGCCCACAGAAACAGCATATGACAGTGCCATGTCAGCATGGAATGACATGGAATGATCACTGCAAATATATTGAGTGTTATGATGCTTGAGTATATAAGTACATGAAGAGAGAAACAAATATTCCATCATGTTTTTAGGCATTAAAATTTTTTCTCCATCTTGGGAAAGTTGTATTCCCTTATATTGCTGTGTTTCTTAGACCCACTTTTCTAAGTTTCTTACCTCAGTCCCACTGTTCATATTTTTCAGTGAAAAATCTAAAGGCCTTCTATTTGGATTTTGGGCATCTGACAGCACTATGACTTGATTCTTTGTGATCTAATTGCTATCCTGTTAGATAAAGCTTCCAAAGTGGTAATTTTATAACTGGCTGTATTTTTGTTTTGATTCCAAAACAATGGTCTCAAACTTCTAAGGGTCTTTCCTTGGTCTTTGTTAAAGTAGGTTTTGTATTTTACTTTATATTGATTTAGAACGCAATGATTAACTTGGGTGAAGTTTGTGCAGTTCTCTTACCTGGTTAAAAGAAATCAGTTCAAAGACACAGCCTCCTGTCACAAAAGTGCTTCTTTCCTTTTTATATTCTATACATTGCTTGTATTGTTCTAGCTTTCAAATTTTCTGATGAAATCAAATATATATGCCCCACATTCCTGTCTGCTTTTTCAGATCTACCTTTGAGGAAAAAAGAAAAAAAATCAAACAGAACAGTCAGTTATTGTAGTTTTTTAAATAGAAGTGGCCATGCTCCACAAGTGATGAAATGTAATGACTTTTAGAAGAAATTGGCCCAAAAATGTTTTGACTTATGTAATTTTTTTTAGTGATTTGTATATATGTACCCTTCTGTTCCTTACTGATAATTTATTAACTGGGTGCATATCTTAAAATAGAAACTTAAATTCTTAACATAGTTGACATTGAAGAAAAAAATTTAAAGTTGAAGTATTTATAAGGATAATTTGTCTGACGTGTGGAAAAAGGCCCCTCACCCTTTGCCCCACTCAAACGGTATGTTTGGTTTTATTAGTGGCATCCTTGCTTTATGTGTAAGCATTCAAACACAAATTGCCTTCTAAAAAGATCAGTTCTTTCCAGTTGATGAGGAAAATAGCAGTTTATCATTCTATCTCTTCAGAAGCAATATCACTAAATCATGGCTATCATGAAAATCTAGTTTTCCATACAAAAGCATGTGCTGGATGCCTTTTGTATAAGCAGTTATTTTATAACATTGTGTATTACCTGGTTTACTTGGAAACATATTCATTTGCCAAAGCCATTTGGTTTCAAAGCCATTTCATTTCATTTGGAGTAACAATTTACAGGTGACTCCTCCTTTTCTGTGCTCTTGTTTCTGGGAAAAACCAGTGCTAAGCCTACCCCATAGCTTACTGGTAAAAGGAAGAAGAAGCAGTTTCCATTAAAAACTAAGCCTGTATTTATGTAAGTAGTTTTTAGAACCTTAGCTTGGATTTAGGCCAAGGTTTAATAGTTCTAATCTATTATGACTTGTAAAAACTTTCTGAACAAAACCCC
>JAYDZK010000271.1:11918709-11939217 GCA_034509185.1 Euphonia xanthogaster | reverse complement strand
GTTTTGGTGTTTATACAGGTAATTATCCAAGCATCCTGGTATGTGCAATCATTGCATTGTCTTAAGTTTGAATGATGAGTGCCCAAATGAAAAATTGGTATTTATTTTACCAATATGCTTCAATCAACTGGCAGATGTGTTTTCTTATTTTATTATCTGATCTTGAAAGTTATCCACTGCATTCAAATCCAATGCCCAGAAATCCAAGAACAGAGTATTTTGAAGCTTCTTATTAACCTTCTAAAGGTAATTTTATTGAGCCTTTTTGAACAAAGGAAGTGAGAGGCTCCTTTTGCTCTCAGTTTCTCTTTGTCTAACAGAGTTGTACTGCAGGTTTCTTTTGGAATTAAAATCTTCCCAAACTTTCCCATTCTTCAGCAAACAATCATAATCATAGAGAGACACCTGAACTTGCAATGTTTCCTTTTTCTGTGACTGTTTTACTGTGCTATTGTTCCCAGAGTATTTGGCATAGTAAATTTTCACTAATGACTGGTATGTTCATACAGAATTCCTCCTAATTGATTGCTGGGGTGTGCCACATGGAAAACCAGTAGCTTTGTTGGAGTTTAGATAAGTACTGACCAAGATAAAAGTGGGCTACAGAATGTGCAGCAAGGGTTTAGCCATCCAGTTGGGCAGGAATTCACAATCCAGTACATGTTGAAGGGTGTGTACTTCCTTCAAAATTTGGTGTTGAAGGAAAAAAGTAGAAATTGTGGAAAGACAGAGGGAGTAGTATAATTAAACTGATTATTCTCCAAGGATTTATCTGTTCTGTCTCAATTTGCTCAGCTTGCCCATACTTTATAAATGTTCTTAGGTTCATATGGAACTAGTAATGTCTATCAATCCTTCCAGAATTTGGTCTGGAGTTTTAACATAATACTTGAAAATATATGAAGTAAAATTGACATGCACCTCTTAATAATAAATGTTAATACAAAGAGTTCTTATTCTACACATACATTGTGAGAAGCCTTGCTGTCTTTAAATCACAGACATAAAAAGGAAAGGAAATTGCTTTGCATAAAACTTACTTCCAGAAAGATAAGTATCCTGTTTTTATTATCATTGTGGTCCTCTCTGTTATTATTGACACAGTTGTTAGGTACTGGTTGTGTTTTCAAGCCAGAGGCTTATTTAGAGTTTGAAATTGATTGCTGGGGAAGTTGCAAAGCAATTTATGTAGCAACTTATCATAATTAGTTACTTTTCTTGGTGAGAACAGCTCTTGATGCTTGTCAATTGATTTTTCTGTGTAAATGCATAAGACATTGTATTCTGTCAAAAATCCCCAAACCCGCAAAAAACTTACGGTTACCACTTAATCATTCAGTTAAAAAAGTGTATCCATATATGTATATAAGATATATTTGCTTTAGCTTGTTTAATAACTAAGGATAGGATGAATAAGAATATTGCAAGCAGATGCACTATGTGAAAGTTCTGTATTGGGCAAAGATGCTGTGAATAGTGAGATTTTCTTTATTTTTTTATGTGAAGTGTCCTCTGAAAATACCATCATTTTTAACCTGCATTATATTGTGCTGTGTCCTAGACTGAAGACTTCTTAGGCCAGGATCTTCTCATCATGAGATGAATTATCTTAAACAAACAAAAAAAGTTCTCAATAGCGTGGAACAGACAAGATCATATTTTCCAGGGAAGGAACACTCAAAAATAAGCTGTGACATTTCCTATTAGTGCCAGGAAATATGTCCCAACAGTGAGATGTGATGTGGTCATGACTTAGCCTCGAGGGGAGTGGGTGGAAATCCTCTTCTTTTGACACTCTGGGAGAATGCTAAAATAGGAAGTCTGTTATTAAAAAAAAAAAAAAAAAAAAAAATCCCATGTGGTCTGCCTGTATGAAGTGAGAAACTGGGTTCTAGTTCCTTAGTATTTAGTTTAGAAAATAGACATTAATGGAAGCTCAAGGCACATGGGAGAAGCATGGAAAGCAAAGTGATGGTATAGATGAGTATCAGCGTGAGAAAAGACTTGGCTAAGAAAAGACTGGTTTCTGGTCTCAGTTCCCTTTAGTTAAGGGGAAGTGAAAGAAAAAATAAATCCATCAGAGATGAATAGGGGTTTTGTAGTCCAGATGTGTCATAAGGTAATGCAGAAACTTAAAGAATTGTGGTGCCAGGTGTTCCTGGTGCAGCTGGGAGAAGGGCAGAGCAGGCTCCTCTCGTTCCTGTGCTGGTGGCTCCTGCTGATGCCCACAGACTCCCAGGCCTTACACCAGGAGGTGAGGTGAATGTACTGACTCATTCCTGTTTGTTCAGTGGGGTGCCTGGTTTCTCAGCTCTGACCATGATTTTTCCCTTCCAAGGTGGATCCCAGTTTACTGCTTGCTCAGTATTTCTGATATGTTTGCTTTGTGGGGAGAAGAATGGGTAATAGGGATGAATGGAACAAAGTAGGTGGGGAGAAATGCTAGAAGGCCCAGTTCCTTAGGGAAGTGTACTCCAGTAAAATGCTTCTGGCTGATAACAGAAGCCCACCTCTATTAGTATTTGCCAAGCCTGCAAATGCATTTGCCATCTCTCCCAGTTTTGTGAACTGACTCACAATCAAAAAATTTGCCTTTCAATGGAACTGAGAGGTCCAATATCCACGCGTGTGATCAACTCAGCTCTCAGCTGTGGAGTGTTTTTTTGCTGGGCAGTCATGAAAGAACAGGTTAAGGAGGATCTCATGTAGTCCCTTTCCTGAGCCCTACTTTATTTGTTTACTGGAACAGGATTGCCACAAATAGCTGTGCTGTTTGTGGACCAATTTGCCTCACTTGCTCAGTAGTGATAATTTCTGCCAGCATCTGCATGTTTCTCTGTAAAGCACAATGACTTTCCCAAATGTGGAATAAATTGTGGTTGGATTTGAGTGTGACCTTGACTAATATGGTTCAAGAAATAAATTTTCTGGGTCATTGGATTCATATTCTTGTCACTTACAGGGTCAACAATTTTCTGTCTGTGTATACAAGGAATGTTGGATTTGAGTCAGGATACTGTAGATGATTAAAACTTCAGCATAAAAATGTATTATCTTTCTGTGTATTGCAGTGATGGGAGCAACTAGTCATGTGAAAGTAAGTTGGGGTAAATGAGGTGGGGATGATATATAAAGTGACTTGCAGTTTTGTGTAAAGTCTTTCTTGATGGCCAGAAAAGTTAAGATTTGGTTTTAAATGACAGCATATTTTAATTTGTGAGTCTTCTCTGTGTTCTGTGGTTTGAAACTGAACCCAAGGGATGTGATTGAGCTGACCAGAAGTAAGTTCCAAGAGGATCGCTTCCTGGTGTGCTGGGTCTCTGTGGGAATAAAATATGTGTGTTTCTCTGCAAGAAAATTTTAAAAGAAAAAAAAGAGAGTAATTAAATGGTTAATCAAATTCAGATTAAAATATTATTAAATATGTCAGGTGTTGAGCACAAAATTCCCATTCTTCATCTAGTAGTCTGAGACTCAGGCAGACTTTCATAATTGTCAGTATTTTTTTTCCAATTATAGAGACTTTAATTTTTCCACAGTGTGCATTCCCCAATCTGACTGTTGAAGACCTGACCATTTTCCATATTTTTGTCATTCTGAGGTTTTTCATTGTAACTTTTTTCCATATTTGCCAAAACTAGCAGTCTAGACCCAAGTCACCCATACAAGTGTCACATCAGAGGGAATGTGATTAATGAGGAAAAGGCCCGTAACTTCATATTTTTGGTAGGCTAGAGAGTGTCTGATATTTCACAACATAGCTCATTTTGTCATGCTGGCAATAAGAAACCATAATAATGCTCAAGCAGGGTGACTAAATAGTGGCAGAGATATATAGAAAACACTGGCTTCTATAAGTGGAAACTTGGGGTCCAAACCCATAAGCCTACCTAAAATCTTCTTTGGATATGTGGGGGAGCTAATGATGCAGTGTGTATACAACTGGAAATTAAAAAAAAAAAAAAAAAAAAAGTAGTAAATTTGCCACTTGGCCTTATATTTTTTTTTTTACAATAAAGAGTTCCAGTCATCAACCACAGTATTACAGCTCTTCCAAAGAAATTGGTTCAAAGCACACCAGTGCTGTGCAGATACAGTCTCCTGAGAGATCCCCATGTTTAGTTAGCACTCTAGTCTAGCCTGGTTTTGCAGGAGTCCTCCAATTTTATCATTCAGGCATTTTTATGGCCTCATTGGAACAAATAAACAAACATCTGGAATCATGTGGTACATTTAATTAAAAAATTTTTGTTTGGCCAGAAATAGTAAAATCATAAAAAATTGCCTGTCTCCAAGCTCAGAAAGGCCAAATGATGAAGCTGTTGGCTACAGACAGTTTTACAATGTATTGAAATTCATAGATGTGCACACCTGCTGCAAGTCCCCCCCCCCTTTTTTTTTGATTCATAACCATTAATGAGTGTTTAGTGCACAGATTGTAGCCCTTGTTTAAATGGGAATTTACTGTTTTTAATAACATATAGACACGTGTTGATATATTCCATACAGCCTGTACTGCTCTGTAGTACACAGGATAAAGCTTTATATTATTGGTTAAAGGGGAAAGAAAAGAAAAAATCTTTATGGTGCATGTTCCATTTGAATATTTTTCCGTATGAGCATGTTTTAATTCCAGAGGCAGTAAATATCTGCCCCATGCTAAGGGTCTGTGTAGCAAATGTTGGATATGTGAAAGATGGTGTTTTCTCAGTAAAACTAGAATTTGTAATGAAAATGTAAATTTTCATTGTTACGTTTAATGTATTTTTGAGGAAATTTTCAAAAGACTCTTGCTTTTGCAGATAAAACTGTCATCAGAGATATTACTCTGTGGTCACAAAATATTTTACAGCCCATTCTTATCTATAAAAACTAATTTGTCTATTGGGCTATTATCTATTTGAAATGCACAAATATAGGCTTTTGAACATATGGGACACAGAATTTTATTTCTGAGTTTGTACATGTCAGTTTTTAAATAGCTGAGACTTCTATTGAGAAAATGGCATGCACACAGAAAACAGTACTGCATCCAAATGTTGTTCACTGTTCTTCATATTTCTCGTGATTAAAATAATGTGGCCATTCCATTTTGAGAAAGTGGAATACGTTTCTCTGAGAATTTAGACTTTTTAGCAGGATAGGATGGAGGGAATACTGACGTGACTTTGGCCACTGGCCTGTAGTTGGTGTTACTCACCTGAACGAAGAGGATGTGGGTGTCATCTGAAAAAGCACTAATTCCCACATAGTCAACACATGTAGAAGCCTGCTTTAAAAAATGAGAGAGGGAGGAAATTTCCTCCGCAGTCAGAAGGGCAGCCATCTGCAAAACAGCCGTGGAACTGCTTTATCCCCTTGTGTGTTTGCTCTTTACAGCATGCACATCTCTCTGTAACATCTATGTGTCTTTCAAACTATGAGCAGCCCAAGAGATGCAATGTATTCTGCATTTTGTTGTTCACAGCGTGTGCTGTGTAGAAGTGGGTGAAGGGTCCTTTTATAAATTTGATTTCAGGAAAGAAAAGGATAACTTGGGAGGATTTCATTGCGTGATCTTATGCAAGAAGAGAAAGCTGTCAACTTTTTACTGGATATGAATATCTGTATTCATGATCTAATATATTTACTGATCAAAGTTCCTTGCAGAGCTCTGAAAGCAAATGATAAGTAGATTGATGACTTCCTTTTTTTTCTTGTTTTGTGATATTTTTGTGGTCTGTTAATAACCTCATTGGAAGAAAAGTAAATGATAGGAAGCCCCATGACATCCTTCACTAACTTTGTATGCCCTTAAGCAGTGAGATCACACCTGGGGAGAAGAAAGGGAGGAGACAGAGAGGTAAATAATAAGTATAAACAAGTTCAATTGTTTTATGTCCCTTAGCAAACAGAGGATGGCTGATCCTTCTTTTGTTGATATTCATTATGTTACCTTTTACAGTCAGAGATATCTTGAAAATTGTTTCTATTTACACAGAATGAATTTCTTTTACTGTGTGATTGACAACACTGATATTGTTTTGTAGACCCTTTTTGTCTATGACTCTAAAGTGCTTAGTAAACCTAGGCAGCCACCTGAAAGACCCCCCACCTGTGGCTGCATAAAACCAAAATAAAGAATGGAAAATAACCCATTGAGTATTCACTTTCCCACCCACTGAGAGCAAAATGCAATGTAGTGCAATTTTAGTACTTGCGTGCCACTGGGGAAAATAGACTCCTAAAATCACATAGTGAAGCATTGGAAAAATTCAGTGAATTTGTACTAAGCACTGGGTTATAAAGCCTAAGGAACCGTAGGCTTTGCTTCTCAAGTGAGACAGATTTGTATTGCAGTTCTGTTAGAATGCCTCCCATTGCCATGATGATATTTAGCACAGTAGGCTGGAAAAATGTAAGGCTGGTGAATACAAGTGCTTTCACAGGAATGCTTACAGAGGGGGGTGCCAGCAACCTTCTGATGTCTACTTAAAGACCAGACAAGACTATAGTCTCTCATTTGTTTTCTTTTACGTTTGCTTAGTGTCAGGCCATGTAGAGAGATGTGGAAAGAGCACATGTCCCAGGCTGCCTCTTTCAAAACCATTTCTATTACTAGACATGGCTTCTCACATCTAGTAGAGAACTAAATCAGTGTTCCCTCTTGCCTGAGAGGAGTTAGAATATGTGTGTACCAAAACTGCAGGGCTACCACAGCAATGAGCTGGAATTCCCCTCGCTGACTTGGCTTCCTCTGCAGCCACCACTGCAGGAGCAATGGCTGTACTATCTTCAGTCAGCTGTGCTTAGGAAAACTGCATCTATCCCAGCTCTACTTTTCCTTGGAAGAATTGGAATCTGTCTTAAAGCCAAGGGGTTGGCAAAAAACCCACTCAACACACACCAAACACACCCTACCTTCCCTCCCAAATCCACATAATTAATTAATTTAGCAGGTTGTGTCTGTCTTAAAAGTAGTAAATGATAAATTTCATGGGGGGCAAAAAACAGAGTGACTTAGAATAAATAGATTAAATATAAGCTATTACATCATTCAGAAGCAATTTGGTGCTGCCAAATGTCAGCTATTACTGATGTAAAGTATGCGACAGAAAAATAAATGCCAGGTGTGAGATTACAGTAAGGTTAAAAGGAGAAATGTGGACATCCACTCAGCTGATAATTGTGGATGTAAAGTTTGCCCTGTAATCTGATGCTAGATAACAATGGCAGTAGAAGTGTGGAGAATAGCTGAAAGGGTCCCTTTGCCGTTATTTCCTCTTCACTTGTGTTTCACTGTCAATATAAAAAGTAATTCCTTTACCAGGGTATGTTCAGTAGTAAAGTCAAAGAGAAGCTGTCAGCTAAATTAATCTGTTTGTGTTGAAAAATCTGTTTCTTATAAAGGAGTATAATGGCTTTATTCAAAAGAGAATGAGACAAAATAGAACATCATGAGAATATTATGAGAAGAATTAGAGCATCAGGAGATGCCACCAAGGAAAGTGAGTTTGACATATTTTTAATGTCTGGTAATTCTTTTATCCTGCCAACCCTTAATAAAAGTTTGTTTGGTTTTTTTTTTTTTCCTTCTGTCTGTGTGTTTAGGGAAGATGGCCCTTCAGACAAAATTTCTGGATGAAATGAACTAGTTAAGATGGTTTACAAGATTTGGAGATGGCATTCATTTAAGAGATGTAGGAACCATAATTCAGGCAGAAGTTGTTCCCACAAGAAGCTAAAACAGACTGCAGTTTAGCAAATAAGAAAAGAAAATATGCAAAATACTGGTATGTTTTGCAGAGTAAAAAGAAAATTGCAAAGAGTTCTAGAAGTGACTTTGTCAGTGAGAATAGATGCCAGCTTGCTGTGGTTGATATGGTACCTGGGAATGCACAGAGTGGAAGATATGTGTCAGAAAAGGAATGTTTCCTTCACGCGCAGGAATGCTCTTGAAACCTCAAATCGTCCATCCTGAATGGAGGCAGGATTTTCCTGACAGACTCATATTTAGGATCTAATTTTTTTTTCTTTTTTGGTGAACATACCACCTGAAGGAGCCATAGTGTTTCACCAGGGAGCTGAGTCTTAGTCTACCATTCTGTTTTTCAGTAGCACAGGCAGGAAAGTGAAAACCTTGATACTTGCTGGTCTGACATTCTGTGAATTGTTCAGGATTTGTTCCTATGGATGTGAGACAGCAAATGTAGAGCTGTTCTGCAGCAATTTTAGAAGGTGCCAGTTTCTGAGGTAGGTTAAAAAGTTGTGCATCACTTCAATCCCATTTAGAAAATTTGGAAAAGCAAAGCGCATCTGATTCCTAAAATCAGGTCGTGACAGTAGGGAACCCAGTTTTAAATCTATGTAACTGTTGTAGCTTATGTAATATGAGTTGGTTAAAATTTAAACAGAATTATTCTGATAACACTGAATGTTAATGGGACTGTCTTCAGAAAATGCTTTTATATAAGCAAAGGTGCTAGAGCAAGTTCTGATCTCTGAGGTTCAATCTACCTTTCATTGGAAGTGTTTTTTAAGTATGGTGATGGAGCAAAGAATTAAATGAAAAGCAAATGCCAAAATATTAACGGGTTTATGTTCTTTTAAGTAAATTAAGTAGCACATTCCTTACCTGAAGTTTCCACTTGTTTTCTTACTGTTTTTTCTACATGGGTTTGAAAGAATTTCCTAAACTTCCAAAGCAAACTATTTAATACCACCTTGTAGGTATTTTGAACTTCTCTAATTTATGAATTTTGAGATAAATAACTTTTTTTTTCAATTTCTATTATATTATTTCCTAATAAAAAAGGTATCTGACTCTTGCTTCTTGTCTGTTCCCAAGTCTCATATGCTTAATAGAAAAGATTCTTCAGTCAGTCTAAAGAAGGGTTTCTCTGATGTGTTGGTTAGAAATACTGTGTTGGAAAAAAATATGTTTGTACAAGAGGGGAATCTCTAGATAATTTCTCCTCGTGGCTGGAGCTAAACCTGAACAGATTATGGAGAGGAAATCCATACACATGCTAGACATCTCTGTGCCTTAAAACAACTGCCTGCAGGTGTTTTAGCCATGCACATGTGGCTGGATGTATGATGGCTTTTCAGATTTTCAGCCAAGTCTTCACTTGCAGGGTAATGAAATGTTGAAGGAGAGGGAAACAAGATACATATATGTGTAGAGGTTATGATGTCATATGTGATGAGTTATTGCTGTTTTGATACTTCTCACAAATTCATTCCAAATCAATTGCTAAGCCATATTTCTGTGCTGTAAATTTAAAATCTTGGAGAATGTGAAGCTGTGTGTATGCACTCATGTCATATGCTCTCAGCCATTGTCTCTGAGCTGAGGGAAGCACCTTCACCTACTCACTGAGCTACAGCTATGTTTCTTATTGTGAGGTTCAGGCATCTTGGGAGCAAATTGAGGTCAGGGTGGAAAAGTCTAATTCAATTTCCTACAGGCAAAACACATTAACTGGGCACAGACTTTTTTGAGCATCAGAGTTAGAGCGTATGTCAGTTTGGCAACACATCCTAAAGTGTAGCCCCAAGCAGCTTAAACGTTTGTTGAGAGTAACAGGAGGGTAACTCAGAGAATTACTTCCTCCAAAGTATGAACTTTACCTGTAGTGCCAAGTTATAGGCACTACAGTGCCTTTATGCAAGCACTGGTGCTGTGTATTTTGATCTCATCTGCCAAGCTCTGCATGGCAACTGAATGAACAGGAGCATATGGGTGAATTCTATCCAAGAGATATGCAAACTTTCTGCTGCTCTCGTGAAGTAGTTTAAATGTTTTGATTGATCATCATCAGTACTACTATTTTGGTGATTCTTGGTTTGAAAATAGACTTGGAGTTCCTTAAGCATAGCTTGATAGGATTTAACCTCTCTAATGAGAGCTTGATAGATAACACGTTTAAATTAGAAGGGGAAGGGGGGCAGTGTGAAATAGATCATGTTGTAATTTCAGTAATCACATGCACTGAAATATGTCATTGAAAAGATACTTAAGAATCTTAAATCTTAGGATGCCTGTCAGATTTCTTTTAGTCTATGAACAATGACAATCATAATTTGACGGTGAAATACGGTCAGAGCTTCTGTCTCCTTGACAATCACTCCAATATTTAGACAAAAAAGCACATTCTCACAGATTTCATTAGTCAACTTGTGCTTTTAGCTTTTCCCTCATGTAACTCTAATACTCTGAGAAGCCTAGACAAGCAGAATTGAGTGTTTTCTCTTACCAACCTGAAAGAAATCACATGTGAGTATGAAAAGCCAGAGGAACTTTAAGGTCAATCATACTGATGCTTTGAAAAACCCAGGAAATATTAGGGTTGCACTTAATAAGTTTGTATGTGATGTTGAGCCATTTTAAAACCTCCTCTAACTGACTTGTTGCACAGTTGAATTAAGATCTTTAATATTTTCATATGCTGTTGCTGTGATGCTTTCTAGGTAACAAAAAACCAAACCAACTTTAAGAAAAGGCTTGAAGAGCTGCTTTGGGGAACAAATCAGAGGGAGTGAGGAGATTCTGATTAACAAAGCAATCTGCATTTACGAAATATCTTTTACATAGATTGTCTCTGGGCACCTACAATGCAATAGTCTGTGGAGCTTGGCTAAGCAAGTGAATAAGCTTGAAAGAATGGGAGTTTTGAAAGCAGGGAAAGAAGAGAGCCTTATGATCTAATGTCATAAGGCAGGGAGCTTTAGAGCCTTGGGGCACAATTAACAAAGGGTCTGGCACCTGCCGGCTCCGGTCTTTGTATTTGTTTAGAGAAAGATTTAGTAATTCTGCTCATGGGATGTGTTTCCTTGTCTTGTCTGCAGCCCACTGTGGCTCAGAATCTATCTGAGTATTTGTGGTAATAACAAGTTGTAAGCATCCTTGACTCAGGTGAGCATAATAGGTGAGGGTTACTTTGTGAAGCTCATGAGATTTGCCTTCTCTTTTGCCATCTTGAGTCCTCCCCCCCACATCACTTTTTCCCCTCCGTTTAACAGCAGAAAGGTGATTCTAAGAGGTGAGAAAAAAAACAAAGGAATTTATGCTGCTTTTACAGCAGGATTGTTGCACGCCTTAAGAAGTTTGATTTTGTTTATGTATTTTTATCTGTTATTGATGTAAGTGGCATTTCTACTTAAAAGTTAGTGTTTCTTACTGAAACACAAGAATTTTAATGAAATGTATGCTAATTTGGAGAACAGTTGAGGATACTACTATGTGTCCTTTACTGTCCCTGTGGATGTTATGATTTCTGCTGATGAATGTAAAAAAGGGAGCATTATTCTCTGACAGTTGTCCTGTCACCTTTTTTGGGAATACTGAAGTCTTTTATGGGCCCTTTGTCAAGCTTACGTGTAGAATGAAGTTAACCATGGCCCAATGCATTTACTTAGTAAAATGGACAAGATAGGCAGTGAATAAAAGATAGAAAAAACAATATTGCTTTCCTTGCTTTCATATTTGAGAAGATAGGCAGAAAGCACCGTGTACAGTGGTTTAGCCAAAATGTTTGTGGCACTGTATGGTTTTAAGCATCTCCTTGCTTGGATTTCAGAATTAATAACTAGAATACCCCTTCCAATAAAAGTACTCACAGCAGAGGCCCACATGCTTCCTAGGTTATTTTAATGACATGTCCTTTATGACCACTATCCACAAAGTTTGTTTTCATGGTGTCAGGGTACAGCTCTCCTGTGTGGATCATTGTGACTTGCACTTATCACTTCTAGTTTTGCAATCTATCTATTTGTATAATTTTTAATTCTTCCCATTAAGAGAGCATATTTAAGCTTGGCCAGAAACACTGTATAGTCATTGAAGCCTACACAGTTCAATAAAAAGGTGTAAGTCTTGATGTATAAATCTCCTGGACTACAAAATCAACAAGAGAAACAGGTGAGGGGGAATATGGAGTGGCAGGTGAGAATTAACAGTTCTGGACATCATTAACTTTCTGAGCATATCAAGGAACTTTCAATGCAGATAAACCACAATTTTCAAAGGTTAGAAATTAGTTTCTTCTAAATCATACAGATTTTTCTTGGAGACTCTCATCTGTAGTGGATTTCGGAGCGGGGGGTCTTGGTGCTGCAAAATTTGCATTTTAATAAATTCTTTTCATTTACATATATGATGCAGTGTCATTAAGACCTGACTTTTACTAACAGATCCCTTTTTTGGAACAGTCTTTCCTTTTAGCAATTACAAAAGATAGTTTCAGGGAAGGACCAATACCTTATTATTTAGCCTGTTTAAACCCACTCCTTTCTAAAGGTACTTTAAAGACAGTCACAGCAACCCAGCTCAGCTCTAATGCATATTTGGTTATTAAGCCAAGGGCTTTCTCATCAAGGCACAAGTTTTTTTCCTGTCCAGTAAGCCCAAAAATCAAAATGATGCAAGCTGTAGTTTTCTGAGTCGTCCACAAAATTAAGTGTTACGTGATCGCTTCTGGTGCTGTGTCATTTCTGATGCTATTGTGGCTATAAACTACTGCAGAAAAACAGCTGTTTATCAGAATATTCATGAAAGTGTTCTGTGATGGGAGAAATGGGCATGCTTGTAATACTGTTTCCATGGAAAAAGATGCATGGGCTTAGATTTAGTCAAAATTATGGCATACTGTTCTAAACTTGACAGAACTAGTTCAGCACATAATCCATAATAAAATAGGAACTGTGGTATTTAAACACTGATTCAGTGAATATCAGTTTGTATGCAAAGACTCTGTTGAAGCTATTGCAAAACAGGTTTTCTTAGTGAATGCTAGCAAAGCTGTGGCACGTATCCCAGCCCTGGGATATGAGAAAAGTCTTTATCTGGGCTCCAAGCTGTGGTCCCATGGTTTGCTCTCTCTGCCCAGTATAACAAATAGTAGATGTTGCATGCATTTCTGATTGATGAGGTATGGAGGAGGATTTGGAAATCTGAAAACCCATATTATTATAAAGATTATGGAATAGTGGGAAATGGAGCCAGGAATGTACCTATAATTTAGGGTAAAGAGTAATAATGAGTGCCCATAAAAATAAATAACCATGATGTTAAATAGACTGCAGATCATTTGCACCTTGAGGCTTTCTTCAGATTTTGTGCCAGTAAAGAAATGTGGTAATAAGCCCTCATGTATTTAGGCAAAAGAGTTTCTTATGCATGAATTTTATTTAGGCAATTTGAATAATCCCAGAAATATTTAGGAGCATGAAGGGGACAAGAAAAGGATGATGAAGGCAGAAACATAAAAAGTCTGCATTATTTGGAAGAAGTACTTTATGTTTAGATTATTCTTGATCATACTTTTTTTTTTTATTGCTTCTGACTCTTTCATTGCTGATAATTCTATTCTGAAGGCTGTTCTGAAGTTGTAATTTCAGTTCAGTTCAGTGAGAAATCCTCTTTGATCACTGTAGACATGCAAAATGAAGCTGTGTGATTGCTGGCCAATTCTTATAATAGAATTGAAAGTTCTTTCCTTGTCCTGATCAGTTAAAAACAAAAGTACTTCATGAGACATGGAGGTTCTAGAGCTACAGAGTGGAGGGTAGCTTTTCCTATACCTGCAAGTGTAGGAGAACGTGCAAGATGAGTTGTCATGGCTGAGAATTTAAAAGCTTGTTGCTTCTGCTTGATCACAGAACACTCTTTTCAGATAAATATTACTACTCTGATTTTATTTTTCAATAAAATCTGTACATGTCAGTATTTTTTTCCCAGCCCATGTTGTAATCAGATTTGTTTATCGTGTCTGTAGTGAGAATCAACACTGGAACCAGTGCAGCTTCCTTTCTTTTCATAAAGTTTCACAGAAATTATTAGTCGTGTGTTTAACATTGCAGATCAGTGATTTTCCTCTTACAGATTGTGCAGATTCAGGCAGTTTGCAAATCACTTGGTTGTCATAATTTTGTGTAAGAATTTTTTTGGATATCTTTCCTTGCTAACTAAATTTATGGAGCTATGAGTAAAGGAAATTTGGAAAGAAACACATTTTTAGTAAAATGTTAGTTCAGTGAGAGGTGTAATGGTCAACAGCTTTCCCCATACTTCAAGTTCCCAAAGCAAAAATGAAATTTATACTCTCCATTGAGATACAAACTAGTTTATTTTCAGTCATTTATCTGAAAAGTGGATGCTCACCATAATAATTCATCAAACATTTTTTGTGAAGTATATCTGGCAAGGCTTCCTGGCATCAGCCTTTGAAATTCTGAGTTCTTACATCCTCTGGGAACAGAGTGACTCTCTCTTCTTATTGCACATCTGGAAGGAATGTTGCTGCCTTTTTGTTTCATAAGGGAGAGATTGTTAAGATAACAATTTAACCTCTCTAAACTGTTTGCTTGTATCTTTGGATTTGTGAATATGAAAGAGGTAAAATGCTATAATTTATAAATTATATTCATATTTCAGTTTTTAATTTTAAACAACACAGTAATAATTATTTCATAAGAACAACTATATTGCTACTTCACTGGGCATTCCATGGGGAATGAGAGGCTAAATTCTGTTGGTATACATATGTGATGTGTGTTAACTCCATTGTCTTATTTAATCTCATCAGGCACTCTGGTTAAACAAAACACAGATACCTACTTTTGGTGTATGTGGTTGTCCTTTTTCATGATCTAGAAAGCACTTCAGACAAAAAAACCAAAAACTATGAATTTTCAACTTGTTACTGGTGAATTTCTATTAGGTAAAGTTGCCACCTAATATCCAAATGTTCAAGCCTACAGCTTGTCTGAATTACAAGAAAAGCTTTATTTCCTGGTTACAAAAATAGAGTTATGAATGTTTATGCTTAATTATCTAAATTATTTGTTTCAATTGAAAATATATTAATTCCGTTTAGTAAGGTAAACACCATTATTTAAAAGCTGATGCCTCTTATTGTGGAGCATTTTTTATTTAATAGGAACAATTACATTACTTTCCCTAATTCAGCAAAATATCTGAACTGTCACCTAGATTCCATTATGTGCTTTTGCTGAATATGGATGATTTTAAACATACGCCTAAAAGACTTATTGAATGAGAGACTCTTGGAACAGGGGTTAATGCTGTTTGCAAGCTTTATGTTACTAAAAATTTAGAAAAGATTGAATTTGGTTTAATATTTCAATGAAAAATGGTATAAGGCAGAATGCCAACAGGAGATGCATTAATAATCCATAAACCTGTGGTAGCCAACTAATTTGGGACATTATAGGAAATCTTGGCTTTATGCTGCCAATATTTCTTACATGAGTTTCCATCAATAAGTGCAGGAAATACTAAACTGAGTTATTAATCTGCAAGGAAGAAACTAAAATTTAGAGAGATCTGATTTCTGTTCAGGAAGAACTTTTCTTTTAGGCATTAAATTTTAATCCAGTGTAGTTAAAAAAAAGGTTCTGTATTCTTACTCTGAAATCCTGCAGAATGCTAATTAGTGGCAGAATGTCAGTAATCTTTCATTAGAGAGAGACTCTTTCCTTCCGTTTCTGCCACATCTCTCTGTTTCTGACTGGAAGCCTTTGCAAAATGATTGAATATGTATTTACTGTTGTAACTAATACTAAGTATGGTGATGAATGTGCATGCTGAATTACTCAGCTTCCTGCTTGCCTTGCAGTTTGTAGAAAACATTTCATTATTTGGTAAAAATTTCATCTGTGTGAAATCTCAACAGAAGCTTGCTGTTAGGAAGCATAGACTGGAGCAAGACTTGATAATTGAAAAAAAAAGTTCCTATATGGTTTCATCAGTTTTATCCTTGGGCTTCCATCTTGCCATAGCAAAGTTTTCTTTTAGTGGATTCTGCAATGCTAATCTCCTTGGAATTTTGTGATTGTCATGCCCAAAGTCGATATTAAGTGTGACATTCCTGAAAGGATTATCACCTTCTGTCACCCAGCTAAGCAGGAGCTATGACTAGCACTTTTCTTTTCCAAGAAAGAATGGACAGATGAGGCATTTGTAGTTTCAAGTCCTGCTGCAACCATCACCACTGGAAAGTGAGGAGGAACTTTCTGTCAACATCTGCAGGCAGCAGAACAGAGATAGCTCCAGGGGTGGGTTGTGCCCTTTCCAGCATTCATATTCACAACAGATGAATGGGAAAAGTATGATAAAGGTTGCTGTTTCTTACTACCTCTTTATGTTCTTGATCTGTATATAACCTGTCAAAGAAATAATCTACCCTTCTCAGCTTTATCTGAAATAGCAACATTTAGGCTAAGGATACTGTGACACATTCCACTCTGAATGCAATAGTGCTTATTTCATGAAGCTTATAGAGTTTTATGGTTTCCAGCAGGGGTACCCAAACGATGCCTCCAGCTGTATGTGGCCTGCTAGACCAATTTGTCCATCCTCTGCTCTGTTTCTGGCTGCTGCCTTCCTCAGGAGCCCCTCCAGTGCTGGCACTGCGTGTGCTGCAGCCCTGGATCGTTCTGGCAGGGACAGCCTGCTCCTGGCTAGTCTTTTTCCCATGAGTCCTCCATGAATGGGCAAAGTCTTAGCTGTGTGAATGTGCTATAATGTTAACACTTCAAGTCTGGACCTGCTGCTCACATCCAGATCAACTTACCACACTGTGAATGTGCTGTAGGTCTGCTTGCTGCACAGAGAACTTCACCAAGCTAGAGCTAGCTGCTGCATGGAAAAGCCAGCTACTCTGGTACTCTTGATTTAGGGAGAGAAGGGAAGCTGAACTTTCTAGGGGTGTGTTTATTGTCCTCATTTGCCATTTTTAAAATGAAAACTCTGATGTCGTGTTTGAAATTTTCAAAACCGTGTAAGTTTTAGTTACAGTAGTGCTTAGGACATTAAATGGGATAACATCAGGGTCAGTAGCATTAAGAATGCAAATAATGAAGATCTAAAGCAATTCAATCAGCAAATGGTAAAAATTTGGGATGAAAAGTGTTTAAATCTATATAAAGCTTTGAGCAGTTCACTTGCTAAAGATTTTTTGCATAAATTCCAAAATTATAGTCCAAACATTTGAAGGGACCTTTCTCAATCTTGAAAATGCTATGGGTATGCAAGAAATTTATCATACCATGGCATCATTTGAAACGAGAGAAGTTCTTGACTTTTTTCTGGTACTTCTACACTACTATCACAGAAGAAAAAAAATCTTTTAACCATCATTTGGGGTTTCACTTGGTTTTATGTTTTTAGTCTAGGGGAAATATTGAAGTTATTTCTCAGTTACAGTACAAATGTTTGTAGTAATGATAAGGGTAATTTCAAATATGCCTTTCATATAGCAGCATAAAAACAATTTGGCTGTCTGTTTATTGCAATGGTCAGTACCTTAAGAAGCTAGGTATTTTCTTGGTATGTTTTGTACTTAAAACACACTTGATCCTCCAGCTGCTGTGTGGAGTTCTAGTCCACAAGAACAACTTTAATGAAGAACTTTGAAGTATTGGTGAAAAATAAAAAGTGAAAATTTATCTTCAGTGCTAAATGCTGAGCTGTTTGGTTATGGGGTTGTGGGTTTTTTTGATTGTTTGTTTTGTTGAGGTTTTTTGAGTTTTGGTGACTTCCTCCCTTCCCACCATAGGGATCTTTTAATCTCAAGGTTTTTTGTGGTCTGAGCCATTAACACTTCTGCTGTGCAGTTCCTTCTGTCATTCATTCCTCAGGATTTTTAGATAACTGCCAGAGGCATTGATAAGTGATCAAATATTAGTAAAAGGCTTACAATAGATATTTCAGTAATGGTAACTTGTTATCTGTAAATATGGAAGAAAAAAATCAAGTCCTACATTCCACTAATAATTTTTTCCACTCTCAAGTAATGATGCCTACAAAAGATCCAATATATCAAGCATTTCATAAAATACTCAAAAGTCTATTTGAAAGTCTAACATAGTGTTCTGGTTTTGGCTGGAATAATTTTCTTCCTAGTGGCTGGTTCAGTGCTGTGTTTTGGTTTTAGTATGAGAATCATGTTGATAACACACTGATGTTTTAGTTGCTGCTCAGTGTGCTTACTCTGAGTCAAAGACTTTTTCAGTTTCCCCCTTCTGCCAGTGAGGAGGTGCAGAAGAAGCTGGTAGAGAGCACAGCCAGGACAGCTGATCTGACCAAAGGGACATTCCATACCGTGGAACGCCCTGCTCAGTATAGAAACAGGGAAGAAGTTGTCCAGGAGAGGCCAACAACTGCTGGGGGACTGGCTGGGCATCAGTCCAGAGGTTTTATTCCTCTTTTCTCTCTTCTTTTCATTACTATTATTATTATATCTGACTTTATTTAATTTACTAAACTGTTGTTATCTCAACCCATGGGTTTTACCTTTATTTTTTTTCCCCAGTTCTGCTCCACATTGCATAAATATATCCCAGACACACAGCAAGGGAATGGCTGTGTGGTACTCAGTTGCTGGCTGGAGTTAAACAGCAGCACATAGTGTGGATATTAAAAGTTAGACTGGGTTCTGAAGCAAATGAAATAGCACAAGTCTTTAGAATTAGATAAAAATGTAAATTTTATAAAAGGGCATCAATACAAACATTGATCTCCTGTCTATATTCTAGTAATTGCAGAGGCAAACGTGTCTTGCCATTTGGATTACAGCTTTCACAGGCCTGCTGTAATCACTGGAACAGGGCAATGACTCAACCTCCCTAGGGAGCTGTCCCATTGTAGTTTACTGAGAGATGTTTGGTATTTACCCACGTGGCATACACCATGGAATTCAAATTGAGGAACCAAAGAGTTGTGATTCAATCCTCTGCTACCTTCTGTTGGATGCAATTCCCAGAACAGCAGTACACACAAAGCTAGTAGTAAGATAACTTCAGTCAAATTGTGATATTATGTGCTTCCTGCTAGAATGCTTGGATATCATTAAGGTGAAAAAGAACTGAGTGTGAATTGGCTATTGAATTCTTAACTTGAATCTAAAGGAAAAGTTGGAATAGATGATGGGAACATGAGTGGATCATCTTCTGAAATACCAGATTCTCTCTATATATGCTGCACTCTTGTCTGTATGCCTATTTCAATAATTCAGAATGCCAAAGTAGTGCAAACTACACTCTTTAGTTATGGACCCTTTAGATTTTCCCCAAAACCTTTTGTTTTGATGGCATTTGTTTTGTCCAGTCCTGTAGCTCCACATCTCTCTTTGTCTCTGCCAAACCCCATGCTAATTCTGTCTTTTATCACTTGGTATCCTACCCTTTAATGCAAGATTTGTGTGATGCTAGAAGCTCTTTATGGTATTTTTTGATTATGGGGAACATTATTTCTGAGGCCAGAGGAGTACCAAACGGGCTAAAAATAATATTGAAAGCAATGTAAACTGAAATTTTAGGAAAAAGTGAATGGTGCAAATAGATACACAGAGACCACCCAAGAAAGTGCCTGTTTGTGTCGTGACACCCAACAAGATATGTGAGAGTAAACAGGAAAATTAGAAGTTTACACTATGATAGGACAGGAAAATAAAAACATATGAGTTGGGACTGGGCGTATGTAACCCTTGCTTTACCACCTGAAAATGGAGAGCCAAATGTTGTAATAACTGGAGTTACTTGTTTGAGAAGTAGCTGTAGCCTGTTAGGAGTTCAACATGTGATATGAAAATGGTCAGATGTCTGGGAAAATTGCCTTTGAGGAAATAGAAGAGTTAAGTAAAAGACACTTGTTTCATCTCTGCTAAGTAACAAGAAGAGCATGGGTTGGATGGGAGGCAGTGCATCTGTGAATAATTAAGTACTGTATATATAAGCAGGAGCAGAGAAGAATCATCCACATCTTTCAGTCCTGATGAATAGCTGAACAGTAGAATGGAATGAGTAAAATAAAACTGATATCCAGAAACAGATGGGGAGTAAGTGAAAAAGAAAATAAAGCAGGGCCTACCAGACAGAATTCATGAAGAAAGGTGAAAATAATGTGTACCACTGGCCAAAAAAAAATCTGTAACTGTCTAATGAAAGGAGACAGAATTATCACTGGGATAGTTGTCTACAGTATGTAAAATGAGGAAAAGGAAGGAAATTGAGTGATGTCAAGGCAGAAGCTGAGTACTGGGAAAAGCTACAATGTTATTACCTGGAGAAAAGCCTTCAAATTTGGTTACAGAAATGTTACATTGAAATGGACTTCTGCCATCAAAGGTCAATAAGTAAGAGAAAATTCAGAGCTGACCACTTAAATGCCTAAGACATTACAGAGAGATTTGAGAAATTACTTATAGTTACTATCTCTGGCTAAAGAGTGAAAAGAAACAGAAATACCTTTGCCAATCCATAGAAATGCAATAAATAAATGCAGTTGAAAATGAAAATGTTGAAAGATAAAAGTTTTTCTCATAGAAATGCAATAAATAAATGCAGTTGAAAATGAAAATGTTGAAAGATAAAAGTTTTTCTCACCTTTGCTGCAATTTATAAAAATTTCAGCAAATTTTTTAATTTTGTAATTTTTTTTAATTTTTAATTTTTAAAAACTTTAACTGAAAGTTCTCTCTGGTTCTTTGAGGTGCATTTGAAATT
>JAYDZK010000271.1:11896260-11918704 GCA_034509185.1 Euphonia xanthogaster | reverse complement strand
TAGATGTCATCAATTGGTGCCAATAGAAGCTATAGTATTTGCCCTCTTCTATATTAGAAATATTGGCATGAGAAAATTAATACAAATTATATACCAAAGCTTATTTTTGTACCTTTGGGTAAGGGTGGAAGTTTTATGCTCAGTTATGGTAAAGTTGTATGGATTTGGTTTTTTTCTGCATAGAATTAGAGCTCTTTTTACTCTTCTTCAGTGCCTTGAAGTGTCTGAAGGGCAGATGTTGAAGGGATGGAGCCAGGCTCTGCTCGGTGGTGGTGGGCAGAAGGACAAGAAGCAATGGGCAGAAATTGATACACAGGAAGTCCCACCTGAGCCAGAGGAAGAATTTCTTTACTATATGTGCAGCTGACTGCACACTGGAACAGGTTACACAGAGACGTTGTGGAATCTCCTCACTGGAGACATTCAAGAACTGTCTGGAAACAGCCCTTTGCCATGTGCTCTGGGATAGCTCTGCTTGAGCAGGGAGGTTGGGGCAGATGACCCCTCTGTCATTCCTTCAAACCTGACCCATTCTGTGAGTCTGTGGTTATTGTCTTTGCCATAACCCTTCAGATTTTCCAGTCTATTTTAATTAATAACCTTAAAAACCTTGAAACGCTGACAAAATATGAATTGAGTTACCAAAGCATTTTGCAATTTCTGTCGTGCAATTTAAGCTTTCTGCTTTGTCTGGATGAAGATGGGAAAAAAAGAAACTGAAAGAAACCCCTAAAAATAAAATTCCAACTAAAAGCAAACAGAAAAAAAACATGTTCCAAAGGCTTCTCTGGAAAACTCAGGACTTCTAATTGCCCATCCACAAGCTGATCTAAAGCTGTATATCTGGTAAAATACAGTAAAAAAAATTTTTTTAATGTCTTTTTCTATATTTTTGACATCTGAGTTCTATTCTGCTGTTGCCAGTGTGTTTGCAGCCGTGCCAAAAGTGAGCAGATCCACGTTTCCTTTGTAACATCAAAACGAAGACATTTGTCATTAAGATTTATCATGGGACAGCCAACCAGATGGTTTGGTATTTTAAAGGTGAACTCTTTGGGTCTTGTTTAGCTCATGTGATCTTTCAGTTATAGAAAACGGTATCAGCTGCTCACTGTAAAGGCTTTTTTCCCCTTCTCCTTTTTAGTAATGCAAAAAACATTTATATAATAGCCGATGTGGCATGGATGGCCATTTTAGAAAGGAAACCAAGTCATAAGCAATTCTACTGATTGCATTCCAATTATAATGTGACCTCCCGTTGCTTTGCATTGAAGCAGCATTCATTTCAGACACATGCTGATAAACAACATGCACGATAAATGACCCTTTAGAAGGGGCAATTGCAAGACTCAAGTTTGGAATTTTTGCTCATACCAAAGGCTTTTCTTTTGCCAAGTCTGTAACATTCGGCCAGAAGGAATGCATTTCATTATACAAAGACCAGACTTACTGGGAACCGAGCCTTGTGAGCTTTGAAATGTTTTCATTCAAACAATATTCAGATCTCAAGTCATTAGCGATTCTGATATAGACTAGCCAGTGCAAGGCACTGAGGAAACAAATGGAAGTCTGTACTCCTCTCTCTTTTCTTACTAAAGTTTGAAGAATCTTTAGCTGCTTGTGTGTTTTGGTTCTTACTGCCAAGGAAGATGAGAATGCTTATTTGACCCTGAGTTGTAAATCAGTCTGGAAATCTGAAGGGAAGACTATTTCCCATGAAATGCCTAATACTTCCTGGTGCTTGTCAGAGTGGAAGTATCCTGGCAGTATCTTTGCCTGGACCATTTTGGTACTTTGGATTCTGGTCATTGCGTGACTGAGCAGCACAGTGGCAAGAGGAGAAGCAGCTATTTCTTTCCTTGCATCTGAATTACTTAAGAGAATTTTCAGAGTTTATGCAGGATGTGAAAAGGAACCAAGACAAGGTTTACAACAACAGGTGTTGTAACAACAACATCTTTTATGAGAGCAAATGATGTTTAAACTCTTTGGACACATGTGCCCTTCTTTGGGTCTCTTGTCAGCCACCAACTGTATCTGCTTGATCATCTGAAAAAAATGAGTGAAACACACAAGGACTGGGAGGAACAAACCTAAAGAAGGTCATATCTGCCCAAAAGTTTGTCCATCTCTTTTTTTCTCCATTAGTTAATGTGGTTAAATGTATTACTTCCTGCTACAAATGGCCTAGAACATCACACTTGCCTCTACAACCACACTAGTGTTGGAACAGGCAATGGTGATGTGTAAGTAAAAGACCAAATCTGACTCTTTCTCCCTGCTTCTCCTTCTGCCCTTAATTTCACCTGATTCATTGTTCCCCAGTTTTCTATTCTTATTCTGGTGTGCTCAGTACTCTGATGTGTACAATTTATCAGCCTTGCAATATATCCCAGACATACTTCACAGTGAAAATGGGACTGTTGGCTTGGGTGGCTGTTTGTATACAATGGTCTAGACAAGAAATTAAGGAAATCATCAAGTCCCAAATGATGTCTAAACTGGAATGTATGTGGCCTTAAGGTATTCCTTTTTGGTTTTATATCCAGCAATTGGATTTATAGGATCTTGATAAGTGCCATCAGACAATGAAAATAATCTAGCAGCAGACAAATGCATAGTGTTTTTATGGGTGATATTGAATTTTATTTTCTTTTTTTTTTTTTTCCATTATTTGTCTTCAGATTTGAGACTATGTAGTTCAATTAAAACATGTATCATTTTTTATTAAAACTTAAATGAAAGGGTTATGGTAAAAAGGTTAGGTTAATGGATCTGTTAATATAAATGGTCACTGGAAATATGGAAAGCAAGTGTCAAACTTGTCTTTTTCCTGCTGCCACCTCGGCTTGGAAAACAAATCAGCAGCAGATTGATACATTCTGCAGTTGTCACTCTTCACTCAGCATTGGTCTCCATTTGATGATAGGTTAAAGACAATCATCTATTTTAGGCCTAAAACTCCTGAGTAGTAGCTCTTCCAACTTCATATCTCATGCTTTGTTTGTGAAGTAGCTGAAGTCTGTGGGACTTTTCCTGCTCACTCTTGGATTTCCTGGTTCTTTCTCAGTTGGAAGTTTTTGCCATGCAAGTTTTAACTGCATTCAAGTTTATGTTTGTACTGGTCATACCAATCCCATTGTCTTTTGAAAGTAGTTCACCTCTTATTAGAATACTGAGTTTCAAATCAATAAATGTTTTTATTTCAATGTCTCTTTTTGGCAGTATTTGTCCAGTTGCAGATCTACAGTATTCAAATTTGTTTGTTCCCTCTAGCCCCACTATTTTTCCTTTCTCTAATTTCAAAAGAAATTTTTTCATGTGAATTGAGTCTCAACTTGGCTGTGAGACTGCAAAATTGCACACAATTTTAGACCATATTCTATACAGTCACCAGAAATTAAATCTGTTCCTAATCAAAATTACTTCATAACTCTCTAGACTGCTTAGGCCTTCTTATAAATTCTGTGGTCTTAGGGAGTAAAGTAAGACTGTTTCTGAAGTCTGTTGCTAGATCTGAACCAGCATGAGACTGATTATTCAGAACAAAAAAAAAGTGTATTTCTTTTTTTGAAACAATTATGGAAGAAATTATGGTGGATTTCTATAGGTAGACTGTGTGACTTTTAATAAGTCAGAACTTCCTTTCAACCTTAGTATTTAAGGACCAATTTTTTTTACTCAGAAGAGTTATTGACACCAGTACTGTTTACGTGTGTTAAATGTCATTGGCTACTTCTTGTCTATCAGTTCTGGTTGGGTAAGAGATTATTCTCTTAGGTGAATCTTAGAATTGCAGAATATCCTGACTAGAAAGGGACCCATCAGGATCATCTGGTCCAACTCCTGGCCTTCCACAGAATCCTCCCCAAGGGATGAACCAGCCACGCCATGTGCCTGAGAGCACTGTCCAAACACTGCTCGAGCTCTGTCAGGCTGGTGCTGTGGCCACTGCTCTGGGGAGCTGCTCCAGTGCCCAGCCACCCTCTGGTGGAGAACCCTCTTGTGCTGGTCATGTATCAGAGCAGGGATGCAGCAATACCTCCTGCAATATATGTTAGAATGCATTGGGCATGCAAATAGTAATTAGGAGTGTCATGTTAGATGGTGATATCAGGTGCATACTAATATTTTTTAAGAAAGTATCAAGTAATATTTTATTTCCAGGGGTCCCTTCATTATTCCTTTGTGGCAGCTTGTATCACTATGTGTGTGTATAAATAAAAGAAAAGCAAAAAGTAAGTTAGAAGAAATGGAAAACTAATGATTCAAGAAATCACATAGTATCAGATAATTCTATTCTGAAATCATAGCAGCAGCACCCAGAGGCATAAACTCCCCAAATTGTTAGCAAAAAAACCCCTCTGATATATCCAGTGATACAGAAGCCTGAAGGCATTATTTATTAGTGCCTAATGTTTCCTGAAAGAAACATTTTGCAGACATTAAAATATATGTTCTTGTTTAATTTAATAATCCAGTTTCTTTGACACTTATTTATTGATGCTTCATCTTACTACTTGGCTTTAATGTTTGGCATTTTCTTTACAGCTTTACAGCTGTGATTTCAGGATTCTCTAACAGACTGCTACCTGTACCTTAAGCAAAATATTTTTCTCTTCTCTTAATACTTTCTTTTATTTTCAGCTTTCCACACACCTTTTTAAGCACCTCTTTCCTATAGGCTTATATGGCTCTCCGTGGAGCAAAGGGAATGCCAGACGAGTCCATATCCACGTTTCTCAGCAAAGCCTTTAATATTTGCAGTGGGATTTGTCTTCAGCTGTAGTCCCATGATGTAAAGGTGGATTAGTTTGGGTTTTGACAAATTATTCCTTCTGTGCCTTCTCAGCCTTTTATCTGCTGTTGCGTTTATTCAGAAGCGTAATCTAAGCTTGTTGCTTAGAAATGCAATTGGTCATAGGAGTCCTAGCCTCGGAACCTTCTGTTCATCACCAAGAGTCAGAGAAACAAATTAAATGGACAGACACTACTAAACTGTTCCTTTTGAAGAATCAGCTGTTGCTTCTGATGAAGTTGGTGCTCTTCTAGCTTTGCCCAAAATAAGATTCCTAAGTGTCAGCTCTCTTTAGAGGAAAAGTGACTTCAGAAGTGATACCGAGCATAAGAACAGTATTCTGGCAAGCTGGACCAAGAGTTGGGATCTCACACTTCAGAAAAGCTTTATTTGGGCTGGGCTAACTATGCCAAAATGAATGTTGTTGGGAAGGCACCAGTGCGCAGGTCTGTCTTTCTCCTCACAGTAAAATCTTCATCAAAGAGAGAATTATGTAGCACTTTTTTCTTAAAAAGGACAGAGTTTATTGCCCTGAGATTGAACATGTGAATGTGGCAGCAAGGGAAGAAAGGAGGAGCTGCAGGAGAGCGAATACTAAGGTTTCAGAAATTGGCATGAGTTCCTCTTTGTTTCCCATCTGGTTTAAAATGAAGACATCTTTGAACACAATAGAAATATTCTCACCTAGCTTAATACTCCTTCAGATTATGTCAGATCATTGAAGAGAATTTCAATTACATGCCCACTTGCCCTTGCCCAATAGAAGATTGAGGGATAAATGCTTGTATTGTGATAAAATTTCTGAAAATGAAGTTGATCCTGACAGAGAAGCACAATGCAACTTTTGTATGGAAAAATCAGGGTAAAGTATCATTTTAATTTAAGAGGACAACTCACTTCACTTTGAAAATTTGATTGGCTGATGATTTTTGACAAGCAATGTCACTTCAAGAAGATTCAGATGAATGAATTCCAGAGCTCAGATCTAACAGCTGACTCCAAAATGCTGCAACTTTGTGTAGTAATTGATTGTTTTGGACTGGAGGGGAAAGAAAAAAAGATTGAAATGGTTTGTAATTATGTGGTTAACCTTAGCACTTGCGTTTTCTCTGTCTTTGCAAAGCCAGTAATTTAACAAGGTAATTAGAACAGCCAAAACCCTCAGATTTTCCTTTTTCATCCTTATAAAAACCCATCTGAATAGTGATGGAACTCAATAAATTACAAAATCAAAAGTCAGGCTAGTACATTCAGTTTACTGTCTCATCTTATTTAAAAATTGGTTTGCACTTAAAAACTCTTGGCTGTGTGGGCAAAGGAAATATTGTTGGATGCTTCAGCATGAATGACTAATTTTTTCTATTCATTTGTGATATTGAAAAGAAGAAAGTATCCTTGTATTTTTACAACTGGAGGCTGGATAGGTAGGAAAAAGTGATTGGATTCCTAGCACAAATCCTTTGAAATGTTGCAGTTCTGTGTGCCAGTCTTTGGGCTTGAATATACTTTATGCATACTTTTAAGTGGCACCTGTTCATTCAAGCTTTAAATTTGTATAGAAAAGTTGTTTTACTTGGATGTGGAACAGTATGATAAATGCTTCCCTTGGTCTCTACTCTTTAAATTTGACTTGGAATCTCTTGTGGTCAGTCTGTGAAAGGGTAAGTAGGTGGATTTTACAGCAATCTGAGGACTAATCCAGAAGCAATCTGCATCTCTAGATTTTGGCAACAGGGTGTGTTATCAGTTTCATTCCCAATGTTTTCTTTTGTACTGTTTGGTTATTTTCTTTTAAGATCATGTGCTTTTCCTGCTCTATCTTTATTTGAATTTTATTATGGTTTCCTACCAGTTTGTATAAGGCAAACCCATGGAATAGGCACATGGCCCCCTGAAGCCATGACAAAAGGCATCATTAGAGTCAAAATCTTAAAAGGTTGACAATATTTGCTGGACAATTTTTTAATGGTCTGTAGGTCACTAAAGCAATGCTTCTGTTTGTTATTTGTTTCTTATGGCTTTTGGGTTTCCTACCCTTTTCCCAAAACATTATATCCTCATTTAACATCCTCTCTAACAAGCTGTGACTTGGGAAATGGTTTAAAGGGAAAAGTTATTGCCAGAAGGGTTCCAAAAATACAGACTGGTGAAACTATTTGAAGTAATCATCATAGCTTGAAGCTTAGGTTTTCCTTCTAAAGTGCATTTGCACAGAAATCTGCTGTCTTTGAAGTCAATGAAGAGATTCACTATTGACCTTCGTGATTAGTCAATTGGTCTGTGTTTTTACAGAGTAGGCCTTGCAAAAATGTATTTCTTACTCATTCTAGTATTGCCAAAATTAATAAAATGTTTGTTTGATTTATTTGCAACATGTTCTTGAAAAGCTACTACTGCCATTACTGGTTAATGTACCAAGTTTTCTTCTTTCTAGAAAAAATTATTTACAATCAAGCTCTAGCTTAACCACCAGCTTTGTGCCAGTGTTGGACCTGCAACAGCAACATGCCAGACACCCCCAGTTCCCCCGTGCCTTCCCCACTGTGTTAGTCACTTTTCCCTCTGGAATTCTGCATTTCCAGAGATATGTGCAGCTGGCAGGCAAGTAGGTAAGCCTTTGGCTGAAAACTCTTTCCAACAAATAACTCCTCTTACTGGAAGCTGTGTTTCTCACAGTGATGGTTTTAATATCTGTGTGTGTGTTTGATGGGGCGGATAAGGAGAGTGGGGTAGACCAAAATATAGGTTAAGGTATGTTGGAACAGGGCCACTTGGAAATTGTAATTTGGTTCCCTCATGTTCTCATTCTCTTTGATGATCTATGAGTCTCAGATGGACTGAAATCTATTTTATAGACACATTTCTCTCCTTTGCAAGCCAGTACTTTGTCAATAAAGTACCTTTGTCAACATAGTACCTTTTCAATTAATTGGAAATTAAAAATAATTTAACAGCCTGGGAAATTTCTATAATTCTTTTAAACAGTACTAAAAATAATTTAAAATAGTGAAAAACCACATTGTTGGAGGTTTTTTTTTGTTCAATTTTGCTTTAGTGTGTCTCCCACTTTTTAACAAAGTTAAATCCAAGGCGCTCATTCACAAAACACTTGAGTTTCAGCAAACAACAATTTTGCTACCAATAGAGTTTTGTTTGCTTGTTTTGCTTGGTATGGAGCACTAGATCCATGTGACACTTAGAAAAATTAATTTTGGAGAAAAGGAATGTTGAGAAATGCATTGTAAAAATAAGGCGTGCCTTATTCACGTTTTAATATTGAAAAGGAGGGTCAAAAGATCATCCATTTTAATTTGTTTTCTTTTCTACATTGCCAGTAAATGATGTGTTTAGTACTTACAGTGTGTTGGTAGCCAATGTTAGGGAAAAGTCTCATGTCAAATGCAGTATTTTACTATCACCAAATTTTACATCCTACATTGGAGAGTACCTGGTAAGTTCTCCAGAGCTGAAAGCTGATTTAATTCCCCTCTGAAATCTAAATGAGAAGTTCAGAGAGTTTCCAATATTTTCTAACTAAATTTTGAATACAGTTTTGTATTTTGCACAGCACCTCTGCATGTTCAGCTAAATGAGATTATTTGTTTATTTCTTCTGCTGTAAATTAATTTGCAAGTTTTTAATAACTGGCATAGAATAATCTGTTTTCTGCCTGAATAGTATTCCCAGTTTATTTCTTCACGACATGTTCTTTTCAACTTCCAGAACTGCCTTCTAAAGGTGGTGTTACCAGAAGAATATGATGAAGTCTTTGTTGCATGATTAATAAACTATTCAAAACTGAATATTTCATTCACTAATAGTGTTTTATATTCTCTAAAGTAAGTGCAAAAAATCCACAGGAAGCACTGTCTTTTTTTACGTTATTTATTTTATTTTAGCAGTGTCCTGTTCCTTTAAATTTCATTCAGGTCATCTCTTTATTATTGGTTCTTTGCCCTCAAGACTAGATGTACATTACAGGGATCTCATTTTTCCTTTTTTCCTTCTGACCACTACTGAGTGTCATTCATTTTTTTATTGTGTTTTCTGGAGAGTGTCCCAGTTCCATCTCTCCTATGGCTGATATTGTCAATGTCATGTTGTCCACATTAATTGCCACTAGGAGGAAAGCACCTAGCCATGTGTACCTCATGTTTTGTTGCTTGAATTAGGTGCCTTGTGATCCAAAGCTCTGAAATATATTGAGCTGATATCATGTGCCTGGCCCTGTTAGTTTCAAAGCAATTTTGGCAATAAAAATGTTTTGTGGTTTTGGGCATGACATTAACATTTGTTTCCCCTTAGTTCTTGTTCCATTTCCTTGATAAAAAGTCTTTGATGCCCAAGGGGGTGACCTTTTACTTCATATTTCCATAAATTGAGTATTCACGTACTTGCTAAGGAAATGACATGTGTAGCTCGGCTATTCAGAGTCTGCAGTTTGGTCTCTGTGCTTTGGTGGAGTTTTGGTGGCCCAGATTTCCCTGCGTGCATGTTGGGGTCTCTCCATGTCCCTTATATCTCAGACCAGAAGCTTGCAGGACATTGGGAAATTTTAAATTAACAACTCACTTTGAGGCAGAATTTCATGGCTGTCAGAAGATATTTTTCTTCTTTTTCTGAGTTTCATGGCTCACTACCTGTCTGCTTTCTCATCAGCTGGGTAACTGCCAGTGTGATGGTTACTGATAATGTGCTTCTGGGGTGTATTTGTTTTTTCTTCTTCTGGGTCTTGATTACTTCACTGTCTCCTTTGTGCTGCTGGAACTTAAACTTGGCAAAAGATGCTTTTAACCATAAATGTTACTCCTGGAAAGAGGCAGGGCCTGGCATCACCCTGTCTGTATCTGCAGTCATTTCCCAAGGACTTTTTTATACCCCTTGGTGGAAACTAAGGGTAACACTTAAATTCTTTTTAAAATCCCACACTGTGTGAAGTCTTAAATACAGGATCAAATAAGCTTTCAAAATGCTACTGGACTTCAGGCAGGATTCTTTCAGAACCAAAGCCCAGCAGATAGACATAGCGAGATTGTAAACTTATTAAAAATATGGGTGGACTAAGCTCTTGTTGAAAGGACAGTGTAATATCTGACACACCATGGTTTGTAAAATTTGCGTTTTGAAAATAAGAGATATTTTCGGGAGGGCAGTTATAAGTACAGTGAATTTTTTTCATTTTTTTTCTTCCCAGTAGGGAAGGCTGTGAATGTGTTGTTATGAAATAACTTTTTTTTTTTTTTTAAACAGGAGACCAATCTCAGTAAATTAGATTATTGAAAGCACCTACATGTGAAGTTATGGTCTGGCAATATTATTAAAGCATGTGTGCCTTTTGGAATCTCACTGGTGCAACGATACGATGTCTTGCTGGAAGCAAGGAACTTATTTGGAGCTGGGATCCATTATTTGGGATGGCTTCTCTACCCCGCCTTCAAACAAGGAGACTGCAAAACCTTGTGCAGCATGATTTGCCATATAATCATTATATCATATTGATCAGTGGTTTTGTACAATAAGAAATGTTCCCCATCAGAAGTGTACAATATAATTTATTCTGGGGCACTAGCATCATATATTTACAATTCTGAAACTATTCTAAGAGTGAACTTTGTGTTTCCTACCTGAAGGGTAGACATGTATAAAACTTGGCAAAGACTTTAAAAGAAATGCAAAAAAAAAAAATATATATATATATAAATAAATGTATAGAATCGCCACAAATACCCAAAGGAACCAAAAGGAAACCCCCAAACAAGACTTTTACTTGTTCAGTGTAGTAGTGCAGTAATTTATATTGATTATTTATAAAAAGACACAAGATATGCTTTGTTTCTTTCCTGTTTTTCATTTTCATGTGAGGGAATGGCCAGTAAAGGATAAGGAGATGCATTTTGTGCCAGTCAGCCCAGAGCAGAGGTGGACTGTACCTCAGTGCCAAGTGACAGGGAATTAGCAGATATTAAATAGAGTAGGAAGGTGCTTGGAGGAAAGGAAGCTGCTACAGAGGAAGAGGAAAGGAAAATGAAAATTTATTTCTGTTGAAAAATGAGAGGCTAACACACTTCATTTAGCATTTTAGTGGAGGCTTGCATGCTTTTGGAAATGTAGAAAGCAGTGTAGCAGTATGGATTAGCTGTGTGCAAATTTTGGACTATCAGTTTGCCGTGTGCATATGTATATTTATAGATACACTTTTGGGGACTGATGGGAGGGCAGGGAAAATATGATTTAAGTCTCACAAATGAAAAGGACTGCATTATAATAGATGAGCCTTTAGTTTCTCCAAGAGTTAAGTACTTCCAAATGGAAACAGTTGAATTCAGAAATTCTCGCTGCTTGCTTGCTTATGAGGAGTGTATGAATATAATGTGTACAAAACATTAAACAATAAAAGTAA
This sequence comes from Euphonia xanthogaster, assembly GCA_034509185.1. Taxonomy (NCBI): domain Eukaryota; kingdom Metazoa; phylum Chordata; class Aves; order Passeriformes; family Fringillidae; genus Euphonia; species Euphonia xanthogaster. The sequence continues at coordinate 11,907,506 of JAYDZK010000271.1, read as the reverse complement.
TAGTCTCTAAGGGAAAGGGAATTATTTTCTTTTGAAACCATGATGTCATGGTCTTACCTCACCTTTAGTTTCAGCCAAGCAAATAATGTGTACTGAGCTCTCTATCATGTACCATTATAATTAGCTCTGTCAGGTCTTAGCCCTGCAACCCTCATGCAGATAATATGATAATATGTCTTCATAACCAAGTGACCTTACATGCACAATATTTCTCCCCTTATGAAGATTGCATGTCAATAAAGTAATTGAGTCTCAGAGGCTGCAGCGAGTGAAGATTTAGATGATTGGACTTTCAGGGCAGTGATGTATGACCGTTATTATTCTACTTGTCAGAGAGCTGCGTACAAGCAAGGATGGTCAGAAGATGACAGGGATGAAAGGTTGTGTTTCATTAAAAAAAATATTGCTGTTAATCACCACTCTATTCTTTTCAAAGTCATGGAGGAAAGAAACTCTTTTTTCATTTTAGCTCTGGTTAAGAATTTAAACCTCCACATGTAGCAGGCCTTCAGAGCCTAGTTATCCAGCTTTATTATTGCTTAACTAGAGAAATAAATTATTATTTCAGTTAATAAAATGCAGCAAAATTCTAGACACTGAGACCACCTGTATGCCTTTATCAGATCATTTTAAATTAACATTAAATGCATCATGCTAAGGTTTAAATCACGTTTTGCCGACAGATTTAAATAATTATAACAAGTGCTATGAAGCTGGTACGAAATCAAACCATACTGAATTCAACTATTTTTGCTTTTACTAATTTGTTTGGACAGTTGCAGTGCTTGAAACATTTATATTTCCATACTTTGTAAAAGCAAATGTTTTTTTTCCCTCACCAAGCTGTTTTGTAGCTGTAAATTTATCTTATGATATCATAACAGCTGGAAACTTGTAGCTTGACAAGGTTTTGTTTCATATTTAAACAGCTCAGAAATTATGTTTGAAACATAGTATATTTCTCTCTGTGAGACTTCACTCATTTTGTTGCACATTATCTTGGAAATATCTGCAATATATTATAAAACAGATTATTTATGCAATCCTTTAGTTAATAATTCCTAATGATTTATATATGTAGCAGATCTTTCTTATATACATTTAAAAAAGACCCAAACTAGGCCAAAATAGTATTTACTGGCAAGTGCTGTATAATGGAATACGGATGTAAGTTCTGGAAAGCTGATGAACAAAGAAGTTTGGCAGTGATTTTAGTGAGTGGAAAATTCTAATAGAAGCACATCTCTTCTGAAGAACTAGTTTCAGAAGTCTTTAAATCTTCACAGTTAGGAAATTTAACTGAGATATAGCAGCTCTGACACAGAAAGAGCTAATCAGATGATTCTTGGCTGTACATAGAAAAGCAACAATTTATTAACTAAAATTAGCCACTGCATCCTTCCAGGATTGACTCCCACAAGGGCAATTTTATGAGTGCAAAGAACAGAAAAAGAGAATGAAATCTCTGTATGACAAAAAACAAATCAAGTTTACTTACCCTTCCTCCTGGGCACATTTTTAACCTAACATGTGCTTGTAGAGTCGAGTTGATTTGCAAACTCATCCTCTCTAATATTAATGAGTTTTTAAACAGTAATGTTTTATGTGATTTAGGCCCTGTATGCACTGCATGAAAAGTGATATTACCTGTTCCAAAAAAAAATTATATTATTATATATTATATATTATATATTATATTATTAGGAAATGAAATCCCCTCAGATTATAAGTATTTAACCTCTATATCAGCATGTTGTAGTGGCAGTCAGGAGCACAAGCCTGAGCCTGAGTCCTCCATTAAACTGGCCTCTTCTTTATATATATGTAGCACTGGGGACACAACTGTTGGTAAATCAAGAAAAATTCATAGTTTATATCTAAAGTTGGTGTCTCTTGATGTAGATTTTCATGAGGCAAATCACTACACAGTTAAGTCATCCACAGCATTAATAAGAATGTTAGTTGCTTTCTTCGACATGTCTGTAGAATGGTCTTCAAAGCATTGGAGGTTATGAAGGGCTCAAAATGCACAAGGACCACTAAGGACCTGAAGAGAAATGAAGAACTTAGCAAAACCTAAATAGGAATGCAAAAAAAGAAGAGTTTACAGCCCATTATACTTTTGCATATCCTTTTAGATAAAGGAAAAAGACTGATCCCTTCCAGTCACATGGAAGGCTGATGTGAGTGATCTGACTCCTCTATCGATGTGACATCTGACTCACTGTTAACACTTATTGGTGTTGATAGGCACACCCCACACAGAGAGCCAAATGCAGTTGTTTTGATCCCTTGTTCTTTTATTTCTATTCCTTCTCCCTGTTTTCTGTCACAATGTCATGTTGAATCATTGTTTGGTGGCACATGCAGGACCTCTCAAGTACTGCGGTATCAGACTTCAGGAGCTGCATTGAAATGAATATAATAATGAGAACCAGAAGGCAGCACAAACCCCTTGCTCAGGGAAGGAGGCAGCTAATAAGTGTTGTTAGTGGATTCTGGGGAGGAGAACCAGAGGTGCATCCTATGGACAAGCAGGTATAGACTTGTCTCAGGGTCCAGTTACGGGCACACTGGGAAGATCAGTGCTGATGCCTGTCACTTTGCACACATCAAGATGCTTATTTGAGAAAACAGACCAGTGGTATACAGAGCAGCATTACAGACACATATATGTGTGTGTGTGCACATAAATAAATATATATTAAAACAAGGAAGTACTGTGCTTTTTAGATTTCCATGTATGTCTTGCTAGCTCAGCTTTCCATAGTCTTTTGGAAGGAAACAGATCTTTAGCTTCCTCCCCTGTTGCTTTTCCTGGTCATGTCACCTTGAGATGCTGAACTGTCTGGGTCTGTGCATGCATGTTCAACATGCATCCATACCATGGGGTCTCTTCCCATCCTGTTTAGGCACTGAGTTGGGACTCAGCTGTCAGATCAATTGGTGCTTTCTGTGTGTGACTGTTTGGAGGGTAGATGAAAATTTGCTTTCTGATTTTTTTTTTAAACTTTTAGATGGAACTCTGGATACTTGTTCCATTTTTTCTGAGTGAAAAAGATTGACAAGGATGAGAAGTTTGAATACTATTCCAGCTACAGCCTATTTTTGTATGTGCTGATGTGTATATATTCTTGCATGACAATAATTCTATTTACAGCAATAGCAACAGCTATGATTGATGTGGTCTAAATGTTTCCATTTGCTTATAATTATATGACATTTATAGCTATATGAAATAATTTAGTGCCTTATTTCTGTCCAGAGGAGAAGATTTTTTCAGAGTTTTTTGCAGTCTTTCTCTAATATTTAGTCAGATAATCCTATTGTTTTTCATGTTTTTATAGACTCATGCAGTCCAAAGCAATTAAGGCTGTCTTGATGTTCTGTACCTTATAGGCCTTGCATTTCACAAGGCTTCACATGTAATTATCCCTTAACTGCACTCCATAAGCTGTTCTTGCTAGTGTCTATCTTCCATGAAAGTCCTGGCTTGATTCATAAATGTAGACTCTACTCACCTGCCTGCTGGCCTGTTCAAATTGTTAATTACCATATGGTAAGAAATGTGTCTAATTCTGCTTGGCTTCCACCTTCAGCCTTGAGAACTGCTTTGGTAATATTGGTACTGAATATTAATCCTTTGGTGTTTAGTGTTTTGTCCTCATGTAAATAGCTACAGGGAGTAATGAAATCACCTCCCAGGGTTTTTTTTAAAAGCATTGTATGGTTGAAACACCTCTATTTTCTCCAGTCCTTAGGAATGGATTGTAACTCTTTTCATCACTTTTTCTAATTTGCACTTTAAAAAGTATGGCTGTCAGAACTCTTTTTACAAATCCGATCTCATGAATGAACAGAAGTAAAATAATTTCCTATGCTTGCTGTGTTCCTCTGTTCAATTCCCCTCCCTGTCTCTTTAACCCCCAAATTAAAAGCAATTAATTTAACCCATCTTCCTTTAACACCATTAGGATTTTCTGTTAAATTGCTTGCCCACCATATTCCCTGAGTTAATTTTCAGAAGCTCTACTTTCTGTTAGACTGTCTCACATTTTATGGATGTGGCCAGTCCTCCCTTGTCCCCAGTAAAACCCCTTAGGGGATGGTGACACACTGATGAGTGGCATTTCAGCTAACCTAATCTACTTAACTTTTATTTTGTTGCTAATGCTTGGTACTAATTTAGTATCAGTTGTTTGTTACAGTGTGAATTTGTATCCTGGTTTTGCTGTTTTTGTCGAAACTGAAGCCATCCCCTGCTAGTGACTTGGACAAGAATGTCTTTTGTTTGTAAATCAGTATCTGCTCTACCCTTGCTTCCAACACCACTAAACCCTGGGAGTATTCTGTGCTCATGCAGAAGTAGCAAAAGGGGAGATGATGGCATAAGGCAGTTGTAGTGCTCATTCACCACCTTCCAGGAACACCCCAAGGTTGTGCAGCAAGCCACATAGGTTGGACTGGCATGGAAAGTGAAGCCCATTTTCCTTCCTGCCTTCTCCTCATTTTGAGAAGTGTCTAATGAGAACCTACACCACTTTGTCTGCAGCAGCATGTATTTTTCCATGCAAGTATATGCTTTACCATATTTACTTATTTATTTGGTTTTCCTTTAAGAAACAGCCCTTTCATACAATCCTTACTGCTTTTGTACTTTGAACTTTTAACCTGCCTTGGATTTAGTTTTTAATGTAACTGGTTTGCACCAGAAATTGGTGGCTTACCAAAGTTTTCTTCACACCCATCTGTTTTATTTTCTGCCTGATAGTCCTGGGAAAAGAATGAAGAATGCACACTTTCACTAAATCTAACAATTTAAGGGTCACTTTTAATTTGCATTTTGGAAAAAAAATGTATAAAAATCAATCAGGTACTTTTGGCCTGTTCACAGACAAATCTAGAGGACAAAATGTCTTAACTTTGTCTTTTTGAGATACAATCCATTTGCTTAGAAATTACTTTGCCATGTAATCCCACTGCCTTCCACATTTCAGGAGTTATAACTCCACACAGGAGTATCTGTAATTTTTGAGATGGTGAAAAGAAGTGTGTTTTATAGTTATTTAATACTAAAGAATTCCACCTAGGGATATCTTTATTGCTGCTAGAAGACACCAGAGACCTTGCAAAACTGAATGACTTCTACATGATGATGATTCTGAATAGGAAAAATAAAAAGGACTAGCTGGGGAAGATATTTAAATTTCCATATTTTATTTCTTCCTCTATGTTTTGAAAATTATGTGATCATTTGTGGTTTAGAATCTCTCTGTATCACAGAGGTTACCAAAAGGATTGTTTCCAAAAGCATTGAAGGTGGTGGCATTTTACTAATCATCTGGTAGTTAAGATATCTGAACTACAAAATGACATTCACAGGGCAGGACGGAACACTGAAGAGGTCTTTCTTCAACAAGAGGGTATTGACTGCCAAGCATGTATCTGGATTTTTGATTATTATTTTCATTTAAATGTTGTATTTTGGCCAATTCTTAATATGTGGAAAAAACAGCTGTTAAAAAGGTCGTGCTGGACTGACCAGGTAAAAGCATCTGCATAAAACTTAAAGGTTTTATCAAAGAAAATGTGTAGGCTTCCTCAGCTGTGTCAGCTTCACATAGGCCCAGCCATACTCTTTTGTCTGAGTGTTAGAAACCAGCCATGGACCAGGAGCATTTTTTTGGTGGCTTTCCCATATTTCATCAGTCAAGGTATTCTTGTGTAGTTAACAGCAGTTAACTGGAATTCAGTACTATTTTATCAGCCTAAGTGCTATTTCTGAAATACTTAACTGCATTAAAAACTAGGTAATAGATTTTTAAAGGTTAGCAGTGGGGGTAAAATTCAGTATATTTAAGAACTTCTTTTTATTGGTGTTTTGTGTCCCTCTGTGTTTTCTTTGTTCCTCACTTCCCAGGTACTTCTGTGGTTTAGAAAGAAATAACCCACAAATGTTCTTACTCCATTGTTTCCTTTTAAAGTCTTAGCTTTTAACCAATTTTTTCATAGTCTTTCATACCTAATGACGTAGTTCCTCATCAGAGAATAGTGTTTGAATATCTGATTTAATAAAAACATATGCTATAACTATAAGCTCTTGTGACATGGCAACCCTAACGTTATCCAGATCTTGCTCATGTGTCTGCATTATTTGTCAAATTCTTTGATAATAGAGTTCCTTCACTCAAAAGGAATAAGGAGCCCCCAAAACTGCTTTCAGTGGTAGCCTGCAGAAACCAGACCCTGAGCTGATGAATATTTTAAAACCTGACACATACCAAGCCTTTAGTATTTTGGCCACAAAAATATGCTCCAAGTTTTTTCTCTGTGCATGCTGTCCTGGGAAGAGGTGCTGGGGAGGATGGCTCTGGACCTCAGAGCCATATATCTGTTCACAGCAACTGCAACTTTTCTGCTCTTTCAGGCAAGTTGTAGAACTCATGAGAATAAGCATTGAAGTGTTTTTTCAGAGTGTGCCTGGCCTGAGGTAAATTAGTCCTGCTGATATTTACAAATAAATAGTTAGAAAATATTAATATGTAATATAGGAATTTTTTAACATAATATTTTTGTTCCAACAAATCTGGGTGGCTTCTTATTATTACAAAATTTGACATCTAGAATATTCATAACTTTTTTCTGTGTTTTCAAGCACAAATAATACTTTTTTGCCTGTTTGTTTTTATTAAGGGTTCTCATAATGCTTTGCCATTTAGAGATAATTTCTCTAGATTTGCTGCTAACTGGTGTTCCTTCTGGTAATTTTGTTTTAAAGAGTTTAGCATGTCAGATCTGTGTCAATGCAAACTAAAAATTGTGCCACGAGTCCTGTACCATGCAGCTCTGGCAGAAGGCCAGTTAAGATATAGGAATAGCATCTGTGAGGCGTGGATGTTCTCTCTTTTCAGTGGAGTTTTGTTGTAACTGACTATTGGGAAGAATGCTGATAAAGTGAGTGCTGTCCTGAAGTTACCAAGCTTGAGCTGAAACTCTTCCAATTGTTGCTCTGTCAGTGTGAGCCCCGTTATACTCACTGGGACCCCTGAAACCAATCCATCTGAATTATTTTTTCTATCCAGCAGCAACTGCCCCAAAGAGGGCAAGGATTTTGACCTCAGGCACATGAAGATTAAAAAGCTTGCTCCAGCTGGAAGTCTTAGACTTTCTGACCTGTCCTCCAGCAGAGCAAAGCAAAGCACAAGGACAAAGACATTTTGGTGTGCATGTAGCTTCTCTATTCCATCAAAGCTGGCCACTGGTAAAGCATTCCAAGAGCTAAGGCAGAAGTAGCTGTTGGGAGACAGGGGAAGGATGTTTCTCCAGAAAGCTGATGTTTGTAAATATAGCAGCTTGTACCCAGCCTGTTTCCTCCTTAAACCTAGAGATCTGAACAAAAATGCTGCTAATGGGATTCGGTGAAACACCAGGGTTGTTTTAGATTGGGGGGACTGTGGGGTTTGTTTCATTTATCAATACCTGAGGATAGTGTAAATAAGCATAATAAGAGGAAGACTGACAATAGATTACATGTTTTAGGCATATTAATTGCACATGAGAATCAGAAAAAGTAAATGTTATTTTATGTAGTAGTATCTTGCAATACAGTGCTCTGTTACACAACAGTAAAGGGCAAGATTTGGAAAGACATTTAGAAGTATGTTAGAAGTATGTGTCAGAAGTTGCTGTTTTCTTGCTGGATTTATGGTACATTTTGTTGTTCTTCACGCTAATGAAAGTACAATAATATTCAATAAAAAAAGTGGTACCTATTGAGTTAATTGTATGGGGGAAACAAAAAATCCAAGACATGATTAAATTCAGTGCTGGATTACAGTGGAGAAAAAAAAAATGCAGTGGCACCAGTTCCTGAAGGCAGCTGAATTTCTGAATGTGCCTGAAAACTTTGAAAGACTATTATAGAAATGGGTAATATTTAACTAATTATTTCAAATGGAACTGAGAAACAGCATTCAAAGACTCTAATTAAATAAACTCTGCTAAATAAACCTTAAAGTATTAGTTTATAATGGGAAATGCAGAAGAAACATACTGTTAGGGCTGGAAAGTGGCTTGTCTCCAGAACAGAGAAGAATTTGACCAAGAAATATAAATATTGTTACAATTGTATTGATACCTAGATGGAAACAGTGCAGCAATGAACTTCCAGTTAATCTTCTGGTGCTAAATCCAAGCATATGAATACCTATTCCCTTAAAGGATGTGAGTTGGATGAGATGGTGACATTGTTCATGATTCCTCTCTTTCTAACTAGCTATGCTCTTGTAAGCTGATTTAAAGGGTGTGAATGTTTTCTGTTTGATGTGTATTATGAATGCCCAAAAATGTAACAATTTGTGGTCCTTTATTCTGCCTCCTTTCCCCATTATTTCCTTTCCATAATTCATTTAAAAAGTCATTAGTGGGAATGATTCCCAGCCAGGAGGGGTGTGTCAGTTTTCTTAGACAGTATTCAACCCCATAATATTGATTATAATGTACTGTCAGGCTGGGTATATTGTGGTTAATCTTCCTTACTATAGAATAAGCAAATTAAGTTTTCTGCTGAAGATCAGAGGGCTCTGTCTGTATGTAATCTTTTATAATCAGGAGAAAATAAGATGCCACTTATATGACCTTAAGATGTTCTTATATGACAGGTCTTGTAATTCACCTTGCACACAATGCAGTGATTCTCCATCTTTAGTTGCTATTGGAAATTTGTAGGAAATTATAATTATGATAAAATGGAGTATCAGTGAAATTTTATTTGAAAACTTAAAATTTGAAATAAAATCTGTTAAATTTTTACTTATAATATGAACATAAGCATAGAAATATATTAATATATATGCAGAAGAGGTAAAATCAAAGCATGGGATCATGTCAAAACAATCCACAGGCCAAGAAGAGGATGATTGCTTCCTTAGTTTTTTTTTTTTCTTCACTTTCATAAATCATCTGTCTTGGACAAGAAGGCTTGGCTTTATAGTCCTTCCTAGCCATTGTAAATTGAAAATAGTGTTGCAGTGTTATTATTATTATTAATAATAATAATCTCTGCTACATAAATACTAAAAACTTAATAAGAAAAGAATTTTCTATTAGATAAAAACCTGACATTGAGTACTGTTCTCTAGCTATTGACAGATTGCTACATTGACCAAGAATTATACTAATAAATATCTTCAGCTAGGAGCCTCTAACTGAGCACACTGCAAGAACCTGTAGGAAAGGGGGACATGAGCCAGGATTGTCATCCAGAATTCAGAACAGGAAAGAGAGGCCTAAAATGACCTGACAAAGGAATGCTGTATCACTGGAGGGCTGATGCTCCAGCCCCTTTCTGTTCTGCTCCACCTGCCTGGGATGCAGACAGGGCCTTTCCCAGAACCAGTTGGAGCATGACAAATGTTTGGGGGCTGGGGGTGGCTGATGGCTCCGGTGCCTCGTGGCCTGTTTCTATTCCTGAGTGCCAGGGAAGCCGCTCTGTGTCCAGATGAACATCTGTGTGGACTGCTGTCATTCAGCATTTTAAACAACACTACCTTTTTTGACGGTTTGATTCGGTAGCAACGGAGCACAGTTTTTTTGGGACCTATTCTCAGCAGCCTAAGGCTAGGAAGCTCAATTTTTCAAGAGGATTGTTTACTGGAAAGAAAAGGCTACATGATCTTGGTGACAACTTGAAGACCGTTGTCTCGATAGCTGGTGATAGGACTTGGTTACAGACAGGGCAATGCTAGCAAGAGCAGCTCCTTTTTTTTAACTGTGGTGCTGTCATAGCAAGCTTGTAAGACTAGGATGACACCAAAGAAGAATAAACTGCATTAAAAGAATTATAAAGTCCAATTTTATGTGCTACACTTTCTCTCATGTTAGCAACTTTCTTTGAAAGTGAAAGATATGCAATCTGTGATTTACACAAAATGACTTTTGATGAGTTCTAGTGCTGCTTTTGCCCTTGAGACATATGGCTTAATCTCTTTGTATACTCTTTTAAGCAAAGTTAAAAGCTTAAAAGAATGGACATTTGTTTATTCAAAATGTATGAAATACCTGAGAGCTGGTTCTGGAGAAGGATGAGTTATTTTATGGCTGTTGATGTATAGCTCTAAAGCAAAGAGTAGTTTCAGGGGTTGTTAAAAAGTATTTAGATATTTTTATTATGTAATTCAGTTTCATCAAAAATATTGATTATAGACTCACGGTAACAAATTAATAAAATTGTAGCATGCAATAAAAGTTTGGAGATCTAGGTATCTATTGGAATATTCAATGTTTATTCATTATTGATCCTGGCTGATCAGAAGCATAACATCCTCACCAAAGAACACAGTCCTCTCTAAAGTATAGTCAAGTGTTTATGTTATCATTTTCAGAGCACTCTTTACTTCAGCAACCTGGGGAAAAAATTGCCTGACCCATGACTTCCCTGGCTTTCAATGGGTTTTTGCTTAAGAAACTTGTTGATTCACTGGTTGTAGTCTTGTGCATGCTTTTGGCAAATCTCAGCAGAGATGAGCAGCACTACCTTGCATACAGGAAGAATAAGAGGACTGTCATAAATACTGATTTTTCTCTGGTCATACGAGTCTTTTTAATTCTTGTGCTGTTGTTGCCTTTCTCAACTCCTTTCCTCTCATTCTGTCTGGAAGTCACTTAAGTGTGATTATTTCAACACTAAAAAATGTATTTTTTCTGAAAAATTACTCATGGTGGCATCTGGTAATGTTTAACTGTTTGTGGCTAGGGTCATCTGGCTTCAGACATGAGCTAAGTAGATGTCAGAACTGTAACAGCACTGTTTTAACCCAGTTAGTTGTTTTTAAAATACCCAGAACCTGAATACCTTATCAGAGAGAAAAACAATGTGTGCAAATGATATATATCATCTGTGTACAGTAATGAGAAGAGTCTTCTAAAACTCTCATGGTTTTGCTAAATTGGTGTGTGGATGAGGTGGAGCACAAGTGGTTTTGAGAAATGTCTGCATAACCATGGTGAACCTCATCTCCTTTCACCGTAATATTGCTGTGATTTAGTCTGGTCTAAATGACTTTATTTCATGGTTTGCCTTCAGCAGTCAGTTACTACTGCTTGCTTCATAATTCTGCTGCTGGAGCCTTGCAAATACTCATGTGTTGTCTCAGATAGCAAGAGTTCTATCACCATTATAGTGCAAGGATTTCACATTGCCAGAGCTTCAGACCTCTTTGATGTTTCTTGCTGGCAGCTCCTCTAGG
>JAYDZK010000271.1:11855293-11896160 GCA_034509185.1 Euphonia xanthogaster | reverse complement strand
TTCAAGGTCTTTTACACTCATATTTAACAAACACCAATAGCTGTAATTGATGTATTTTGCCAATAGTTTAGTATTCAAATCTTGTTCCCCCAAATCCACAGGGTTATATGGTCAAATCCGGTCATCCCAAATCTACAGAGAAATATAATTTAGTCCCAAATCCACAGGTCATCCCAAATCCACAGGGAAATATAGTTTAGTCCTGAATCCACATCAGGGAAATATAGTTTAGTCCCAAATCACATCAGGGTCACTATTTTTTGTCTTAGATAGTAAGAGTTCTCTCACCATTATAGTGCAAGGATTTCATATTGCCAGAGCTTCATACCTTCTTGATGTTTCTTGCTGGCAGCTCCTCTAGGCACTGCCTGTTCCTGGTCCTTGCAGCCATCTGACTCCTCTTCTCCAGATCCCACCAATCCACTCTTCTATACCACTTTTTCTTATTGGCTACAGGTGTGGCCTGTTAAGATCAGCCCTGCTTCTAATATTTAGTAATTGGCTCAGCTGCAGCTCATTGGGGATCAGATTACCTTCTATACAACCTTCATTTACCCAGACTGTATCCCCCTACACTCATGGATTAGTTTGCCTACCACATCTGTACCATCATATCTACTAAAAATAGATAACTTCAAACTCTACAGGAAATTAAAGCTTACATCAAGCTAAATATAGACAACAACATTATAGGGGTGGGAAAAATAGAGTAATTACCTCAAATTTTTTTTTGATGCTATTTCAAAATTGAGGAAAAGACCTTATACCCCAAGATCTTGAAATATCCATGCAAATTTTAAAATTAAATTGTACCCTCACCCATACACCAAAAAAAACTTCATATGTAGGATTTTTTTCTTTTAGAGTTCTTTCTGTAGATTTCTTTTATAATATAAATTCAGGTCAATTTTCAAATTTTTGTTAGAAAGCAAGAGGACTAAAGTTTGCACAGATAATTCAGAAAAAAATGTTTTGATTTTAGCAGCTGGAAGCTAGTAACCACACACAGACTTGGAAAAAAGTAGGATTTACACTGCTACTATTTCTGATAAAGAGCAATACTACTGAGAGGAATGTTAATGCGTGGGTGCATTGCCATATTTTATGGAATTTTCTTATTCAAATATCAGGTTAAAAAATAAAACATGCGACAAGTTTTTGTAAATAAGGAAAAGGTTTGTTTGATGCTTTTTTTCTCCCACAGCAATGTGAGCTTTAATTAGTGCATATAAATAAAATAAGGCTTTTGGAAATTATAGCAATACATCTGTAATTCAGAGTTAAAAAGAGTGGTATAACAGTAATTAATTTTGTGTTTAACATATCTTGAAATGATCATCTTTGCCTTTTATCCTTAGCTAAAACTTCCTAAGCATCTTATGTTCATCACAAGAAACTCAAATCCCATCAACGTCCAATAAGGCTTAGGATATAGAGTGCATTGGCAAGTGGGACCAATCAGAAAATGCCTTGGTAGTTTTAAATGTGTTTTTTTCCTCTTGCCCTCCTGTGGATTGGATGAGGTGTGATTTAATTTTTGCATATATAAGCAATGTTATTTCAGGATACATCAATAGCAGAGTAAAGCAAGCTTACAGGGGATGATTACTGGTCTTGTGTCACTGACCTTCTGTAAAATATTGGAGCTACTTTATTTTTAACCCTGAAAATAAGCTTGCTGAGTTCAAGGATTCTACACTATATCTGCTTGCTTTTTTTTTTTTCCCCTCCTCTCCTAGGTAAGCAAGAAGCTGCAGAATTGAAATGTTGCAAAGAAATTTACTTGTGCAAGTATTTTAGGAGATACTGACATTCTTACCAGCCACTGAGGCTCAGATAGACAAGCTCTTCTTATGCTGTCGAATACCAGAAGATTATACCTGGCTGCTGACGATCATTTTAGGTTATGGCAGGAGGAGATTAGCTCAAATTTATAACAGCTCACATTTTCCATTTTTTCTTGGTTTTCAGAGTGGCATGGAAATTATATTTGTGAATCCCTGGGGACTCTCACATTGGTGTCAGTTTTCAGATTTTGCCAGATACATCTAAATGTGGACGTATAATGTAATGGAAAGAAATTGAAAAAAATATCTGTTTCTTGATTCTTTATTACTGAAGAGTTAAGAAAGTGACTCCTTAGGCTATTACACAAGTTTTAAACTGGAAGTAAATGTTAGGATGAAATCAAATTGATTAAGATTCCTTTGCCTGTGCATCTGTTGGAAAAAGATCATATCAGAAATACAGCAAGTACACGTTCTTTGGCTGGTTTTTTTTTGGAAAAGTTTTACCCCACTAAAAATTTGAATAAGATGTCTATTTTAAGACTAATTTTATAACAAAAGCTGAGTGTATTATATCAGTATGGTGCTAAAGAATCTTTCATTATGTCCCATTCAGAAACCCTTTATCAAGTCCAATATTAACAGCTGGTGTGTATAATACATGAGCAAATAGAAGGAAAATAGATTTCTGAAAAACATGATTGCAATATCTGTGACTGACAACCACATGAGAACTGTGTGGTTCCAGTTTGCACAGATGCCTGTTGTGTATCCTTACTATAAGGATGTTGGCTGCATGTGTATGCTGAGCTACCTGGTAAAACCACCTGGTCATCCAAGAGAAATTATAAGCAGAGGCAAAAGACTCCTTCCTATGGTGCTCGCTATTTGCCATACAGCAAATATCTATATATATTTTCTATACAGTAAATATCTAGTATAATCTAATCTGTTGGGCCAGGTATTCCTCTAACTTCAAGTCAAGTATTTCAAAAGTTGGATGTTGTGAAATGAGCTTTTCTTGTAAACTAGAAGAGGTTTGAAATTTTGGAGTACAATTTTGGGTTTTTTGAAAATAGATTAAGGACCTCAATATAAAAATATTGTACAAGTTTCATTTCTTGACTAAAACAGTCTTTTGCATTAACTGTGCAAGTAGGAAGAGCTATGTCAAAATTACTATTTATTCCTAATTTTCTGCTTTGGTGTAAACTCAACTGTAGTTTTTCAAATGGAAGATTTTCCCTGTAACATTTAATATAAGGAGGTTATGAAATAGTTTGACTCAATGTAAAGCTATTTATAAAATTACTTGAAAAGCATTGTAAAATGCACAGGGAAGTCCTTTCACTTACAATTACATCCATGTCTAAGTTGTCTCAACTTGAAGGGCATATTTATGTGATCTCCTGCACAGAGATTCTTTCCTGACACTTAATAATTTAGTGGCTTTCTTTTTAGAAATTCTAAATAAGGCAGACTATAGCTTTTCCAGACTGAGGAGTGATGAGGTTTTTATAGTATCTTCAATTGTTACTGTAAAGAATTTTTGGTTAGTTCTTAAGATAATTATCTGCATGGGCACGAGTAGCAAAATGTAGTATTCACTCTCTTCTCTACATAGTGTGCTAAGATATCAGTTACCTGTCAGTAAGGAAAAAAAATTAAATGCAAGCAAATGCAAAATATATTATTATTGGTAAATATTATTAAGTACTAATATTAAATACTATTCAAGATGTTAATCAAACTAAAAGTTTGGGAAATAGTTGGAAAGTAACTTAGGATAGAGATGGTGTACAATATTATTAGAGAAATACTATGGTATCATTTGAGCAAGGTACATCAAATAAATTGGCTGGAGTACATACATGGTTATTAAAATTTAAGGCAGGAAGTATTAATTTTGACATATACCTTTAATTTATTATTTTTCTCTTTTAATATTTTCAGTACATTCAGTGTTCAAATGAAGTATTCACACATTGAATGGAGTGTAACACTCTGAAATCTCTCATTTGGAACTGACTTCAATTTTCCTTGCATTCCAACAGCTTTGTACTTTTTAGCAAGAAATAAAGAAAAAGAAAATATCTGCATGAAATGTTCAATTCTATGAAGTATTTAGATATTTTTAAGACATAAGTATTCACATTATTTTTAAGGTGAGCAGTTCCTACTTAGAAATCTGCAAATTGGATAAAGTCACTATTAATGTGAAGATAAAAGGATACAGATCTTGATAGGCTGAGTTACTGTAAGCATCTTAAAGTTTTTATCCTGAAGAGTAATTTTAAATGTCTATAAATTCTAGTGATGGTCATGTTTCTGCTGTAGATTGCATAATTTACCATTGCTTATATTAATATATCCAAAACTGTCTCAAGCTTTATGCTTGTTTTTCCATATCAGTTATAAATGTGGCATAAACGAGTTTGGATCAAATTAGCATTTTTGTCTGTTTAAGCAAGTTTTTCACATAGCTTCACTGTCAGGATTCTATTTGTTTCATTTCCATAGTAAACTGTTTGTCATCACAGCTCATTTTATTTAGCCTTTTCCAATCAATCTGCCTCCTTAATTTTCCTTTTTTTTGTTTTAAATTATGGGATTTCTCCTCAATTCATACATGTAATATTGCCATGATTGCGATGTAGCTTTGTAGAGTACTCTCAATACAAAATCTTGAACATTTGCTTTGGTAAATCCAAAAGTGGTGATGCTAATGTTCCATTTCTAATATCCACTGGATATAGCTTTAGCTTGGGCTGTTGCCTTCAGGAGCTTCCCGTCTCAGTTATTCAGAAAAGCTAAGAATACTGAACACAGTACATCATCTTTAGTATGAATTCTCTGCCTGTCAGTTCATCACAGAACTGAGTCCAAAGCATTATTTCTGCATATTCCAGTAAATCCTTTGCATCTTTTTTGTTAGCTGAGTTAGTGGCTCCACCTTCCCCTCTAGCTCTACAGTTTCACTTCTTGTTATCTTCTGGGTATGTGAAACGATAAGTTTCATAGCAATGAGAAGGTTATTTTTAAAAATCCAAGTGCCCATTATTATTTGTGATGCTTTTTGTATATGTTCTAGCTGTTTAGCTGTTGTAGGTGCTTAAAGACTGTATTTAGTCTTGCATCTTTGCTGACAAACAGCAACTTATAGAGTTGTTTAGAACTGTATGAAAAATACAGCAAAAAATTCCTCTACTCCTGATGAAGCATGGATGTAAAGGCTGATAAAATTAATTTCAATGTGTCCCCTAGTAACTAAAATCTGTATTCATGCAGCTCAAGGTTGATCTGTACTCTGACAATTGATCTGCTACCTGTTCTTACTGCTGTGTCCATAGGGCTATCACTGCCTTTTATGTTGCTGAAGTTTTTTCATTCTTTCAGTTTGTTGTCACACTTGTGGCTCGTGGGGGGAGTTTAGTGCCAATACAGGAGTCAGATCTAACCCACGCAGCCACCTCAGCACAGTTACTCTACAGTCAGTAGTACCTGAGCACTGCCATGATAATTTTTGCCATTTTACTTGGGTGCATGAAGAGAGCGGAGCGAGTTTTGGCAACTTTCTGTGACTGTGTCCTGTTTGTAGCCATCTGTATTTTGTCTCAAAACTTATCCTTTCTTGTGAGCAATCAGGACAAGCCAAGTACTCCAGCACTTACCCTCTCTGTCATTCTTGGTAAATGCACAAGTCCCTCTGATTCAGAAGTTCAATAGCCTGTGCACTTTATATATGTGTGTGTGTGGAAGAGGAAAAGAGAATAGTTGCCTTACATAGTAATGTTTCATGCCTGGTTCTTAAAGCTTACCTACAGAGATACTGCTGCAACAGCATTTGCTTTTTCCCCTTCCTTGCCATTAGAGTTATGAGATGCTGTAGCAAGGAAGTGCTTTTCCCCCTTTCTTTGTCAGGTCATCTTCATCTGCTGTGGTCATGTTAGAAAGCCTTTGCCCTCTCAAAGGACAATTACTTCTTTTCTCTTTATTTCAAGGCCTTTATCCAGCTCAGACTGGTAAATTAGTACAAAGTGCTTGCTCAGAACAAAACTGGAATGATGTGATTTTATTAAATGGGGTTTACAAAGGATACCATAAAAATGAGGAATGATTTTCAGTCACTATTTCTGGACTGTGTTCAAGTTTATGTCCCCAGGAGAGCTTAAAAGAGCTGTGAGCACTAATTGTTTGTTTAATGATTTGGCCACCTTTATAAAAACTGCAAAACTAAGTTTTTCATTACTGTTTTGGGTCATTGCTCTAAAACCTCTGTGTTAAACAGTTAATCATAAATCTAAAGTCTATTTTTGATGGTACTTTTTGGTACTTTCCTGGTACTTTTTACAGCCCTCCATAATTGTCATTAAAATAATGATTACTTTGGTCGAGATGCAAGCCAAGAGTAAAGCACAACTGATGGGCTATCACAATGATTAATTTTATGGTCTTGTTTTTGATTAAAATCATAGTCTTTCACATAATGCTAGTAAATATTCAAACTATTACCTACTGTAAATTGCAATTTTTTTTTAACCTGTATCCCCAGGATTTCAGCAGTGGAACATCTGTTTTCTTTTGAGAAAAATATGATAAGCATCTGTTTGCATGGAAGATGTGAATGAAACCAGACCACATTTGTTTGCAGTGTTATGGATTATCTGGTCTTACACTGTTTATGAATAAATCATGCAGGATGGATAGTGCCAGTAACCACCAGAGGATGTTTTATACTTGGTTTAAAACATAAATTTATGTATTTGTGATTTTTCCTGTAGACACTCAAAAAATTTATGTTTTAAATAAAGAAGAAGCCTGTTGCATTTCTAGTCCAGTATTTAAGCTCATGGATACCAGAAGTTCTTTTAAGCCAAGCCATGCCCACTGTTAATATGTATGAGAATATAGCTTGAGACTTAAAAACAAAGCAAAAAAAATTACCATGAGTTGAACAAAAATGCTATAGTATATTTTATTGTTTGAAAAATACTGTGCTCTCATGTGACTGGATTGTGTCCTAATGTACATGTGGACAGAGTTATGGTTGCATGTGTGGCCTGGAAGACTGGTCTTGCAAACCCCCATGCCTAGTTGTGGTACTTACTGTTGTGAATCCTTTGTATAAATTCCAAAATATTTTGTATTCAAAGAGCTGGGAGGAGGCACAAATGTTTTTGGGCTCCAAACAGTGGGGAGGTGCTCAGGTTTGAGCAGGACCTGACACTAACCACTGGCTTGGTGGAATATGGTCACGAAGCTCAGTGGTTGATTGTTAGAGCTGTAAGGGGATTTAAGCAACTTCTGCCTCCCAGCAGTTAGTGAGTGTCTTTCCTCTGATGTCACGTGTGGCTTTGTGTGGATGATGTGGTACATTTTAAAAGTTGAATGTTAGCACAAATACTGATTGATGATCCTTGAGGGTCCCTTCCAACTCAGCTTATTCTATGATTCTAAGTGTGTCTGTATTATGTGTTAGTTAATTGAGTTCCTCTATCTTGTAGGAGGTGTTTTTTTTGGTTTTTTTTTTCTGGCAAGTTGAATTTTTCTTTTTCCATGCTTTGCAGTATTTTTGGTGTCTTTCTTGTGGTTCTGGCTGAGGGTCCTTCCCCCACTCCCCATGTCTCATAGTTCACCTCCATAGTCAATTCACTTTTAAAATAGACTGAGCAAAATCTTGTGCAAAATCTAGTCTCTAGCATTGTGGATGCAGATTTCTTAAAGCTGTCTTCCAGTGATGTGAAAATACATTCTTATTTTGTAGTCTGTTTAAGGTAGGCTAAAGTTAAAAAGCTGAGGGAAATAATTTTTTGTGCACAAGGGAGACAGGAAGAGAGGCTTTGAATGAAAGTTGGTGGATGGAGACACTGGATAGCTTCATAGCATGTTCCCAGTTAGTCTTTTTAATAAATTGTGACAAAGAAGGGCCATCCTTCCCCAATAACTCCAGCTTTGTAAAACCCTTGCTGTGAAGGGCCAGTGGAGAATTCCTTTTATGGGAACACTTGTTGATGTAGAGTGGCTGGGATCAATGTTCAGGGCAGCAGGATCTTTCCTTCTTCTGCCACAGCTTTCTAATAGCAAGAGGAAGGGGGGTAAGGCAGAATTGCACTGTGCTCTGTCAGTTCACAATTGATTTAAGGCTCCTGGAGGAACATGTGCTAGAGAAACAGTGTAGAAGATACTTAGGTTCTGACAGCTTCTGCAGGAGCAGGATAAAAGTTCTCTGTGCCACATTTTTCCTGTGCAACCGCCCAGCTCAGCTGCTCAGAGGATTGAGCCAGCTATTGGGAGATTCTTTCTTAAAAGTTAGACATAAACAAGTGCTTAAATTATATCAGTTTAGATAATATACAATAATGAGTATAAGGTGTAAGTCTCTAGAAAGGTATCAAATATCTGTGATTTAAGCTATGGTTTTTGAAGCATTCCTACACACTGTTCTTTGGGAATAGGGATAGGAGCAACTAAAGTAATCTAAGAAAATCTTCCAGATTCTTTTTGTTTACTTGTGTGTACCACTGAATTTAGATGGGTGTTTAAAAGTTTTGTGTGATTTTATTATACTCTGTATTTACCATTTTGACACTGCTGTTGCTTTTTAGCTAAGATAGCCTCCCCACATCCCCAGTCCCCCATTCTATATTAATATCAGGGTTGACAAAGGAGTTCACTAACAGTGATCTCCAAAACAGTCAGACTCTTGAAAATATGGCTTTGAATTCCTGAATGTTAAAACCAGTGCACTTGCATTTCTTTTCTCTGCCATTTCCCCCCCACCCCCCTCTAATCCCTAGGATTAGATGTGTGGGATAATTACATTTCCAGTACTTTAATTTAGGCCAAAATTGAGTCCTGGAACAGAAAACTTCCCAACACCTCCATCTACTCTTGGAAAAGTTATTTCATGAAAATCAAAGCCTTTAGTCAGCAGATCAAATTTTTGACTCATGGTGCTTTGAAGTAGCCGAGGTGATGCCTTAAGCTCTTAAAGTGTAACTGCTAAAGTAATTACAGAGCAGAGTTAACATTCTGAGAAAAAAGATCTTCTCTCAGGCCTATTTGATGAGCTGATAAGGATAATCCCAATTTTATTTAATAATAAAACAATTGTTGTTGAAGTAATGATGAAGGTTTGGTTTAGCCATCTATACTTTTTAGATAACAAATACGCTATATTTGTACATAGAAATGTGTTTATAATACTTTAGAATAATCTGAAATATATATATATTTATAATGCATAAGAGGAAGGAAAATAACCCTGATTTTTAAAGGTCTTTTACCAATGAAATGAGTTTTGAATGAGTTTCATGTTACAGATGCAAATGCCTGGTGAGATGATTTGAGACTGAGTAAAAGAAATACACTAAGATGAGCTACTCTTTTCTGTTGCCATGATAGTTCTTGTCAGTAATGATGGCTTGTATTTTCAAGAGGTGCTTTTTTTGTGATCAGTGACATTTTTCTTTTCTCTTGGATCTGTTGCTGTAGGTGAGATGTTCAGCTGAAGTTGTTTGCTTAGTGCCATGTGGGATGGTAGAATTTTGACACTGTAGGTGTATTTTTTACTCTTTTCAGAATCTGTCTTCATTCTTGCTATTTCTCTAGTAGTTTTGTGATGGGACCAGTTCACTCTTCCCTCTGTTTTAAGCTTAACTCTCCTACCTGTTATGCACAGAGAGAGGTTAGAGTGATGACAAGGAGTTTTGTGTTATTATGGTGCTGCTTGGCCTAAGTCTTTTCTTCCTTCTAGGAGTCTGGCAAATGTGGTGGAGTAAAATGGTCCAGGCAGAAAGTCTCCAGACTTGGGTTGTGAATGTTTGAAAGAGTTAATTTGCATGTTGGACAGAGTCTGACAGCTCATGATGAAGTCTGTGATGACTTAATTGCAGCCACAGAAGCCCTTTATCCATGAAGTTTTTTAGCACCATATTAATCATAGACCTGTAAGGGGGGAGGTGCTTAAGTCCAAACAGAGATGGTTATGTTTGGTAAAATCACCTGTGGGGAGACACATCTGTATAATGAGGAAGGCACTGATGGGGGCTTTTACCTCAGGAAGGAAACAGACCCACCTCTGCTGCTGCTTGCACCTCTCCATCCTTGTGCTATGCTCCAGAGCCTCTGGAATAAGAGCTCAGAGGATGCCAGGACCCCTACTTCAGCTCAGGGCAGAGAACAGAGGGCCAAGGAGGAGCTGAGAGCTGTGTTCTGGGAGATCAGAGCCGTGGTTTGGGAATGTGTTGCAAGAACAGCCTGGGAAAAGGCTGGGGAAGTTACATGGTACAATTTTCATAGTGGGGAGGTACCTGGAAAGTGAAAAATGCCGGACTGTAGGAGGGGGCCTGATTTTGATGGCAGTTAAAGGACTGGAGAGGGAGAATATTGTCTGGTTAGGATGTACCAGCAGAACACAAGCGGGCTGGGATCCTGTGTTGAGTGACACAAAGTAAGGTGCTGGGAAATGGAAGCGGAAGCCTATCACCTGCAGTAAATGCTTGGGCAGGAGCCAGAAGCTGTCATTGCTCCAGATGGTCACCTGTACTGGCAGTGGCACCAGGATGAGCCCTGTCAGCTCTCTGCCCTACCATTTCACTTGCTTTCTAAGTTAGACTTATTCTCAACCCAATATTCTTGTCATTAGGGACAGTTGCATGATTCTCAGCTGGGCTCTGGTTGAGTTTAGCAAGGAATGTGTGGACCTGGCCTTTTCTCCCTTTTCTGCAGTCAAGTTAGTCCAACATAGTTGAAATGAAGTGAGTAAACTTTTTGTAGACCTTGGAATTCCCATGAAAATCAGATGGAAAACAGGCATTTTGCCTAAAAATAGATAACAGTACAGGGGGCAGGGGAGAATTTTGCATGATCAATCCCTCAACCTCTTTTTTCAGCTCATTGTCTTGATTCTGAAAAGAGTTATTGTTCATGTCTGACACCCAGACCATGTTCAGGACACATTTGAAGAACATATGCCAGGAAAGGGTTATAAGAAGGTAAAATGAATTTTACTGAGTTCTAGGTTAAGGTTTAGGCTGCTAAAATAAATCCTAAAAGTCAAAGCCTTATTATCTAATGTTCTGTACTATTTTTATTTCCAATATTATCCGTCTTGAGTCTACACAAAAAATTTGGTTTTTACTTACATATAAACATTTAGATGAACATAGAGGAGCTTATTGATTTTCTATACAGAGAATGATTTATTGATACTTTTCTCAGCTTTCATAATAGTAATTTCCTAATAGCTCCATTGATTTGGTTTCAGCAAAGAACCCCCCCAGGCGACAAAAAAGCAAACCACCTAAAACCTGAGGAAACTGAAGTTCTTTTTCTGTGTAGTATAGCTGCGTGCAGAAACAGGCACTTGAAGATAACAAGAGCACAGGTAGTTGTAAAACAGTCTGGCTGGTTCTGAATGTGAAGTCAATCTCCACCAGATGCTTTCCTGTGAAGAGTCACCAGGAGTGTGTATCACTGTTTGTAACATGACCACAAGGCTGTACTGCTGGCTTTGCAACTTAAGTTTTCATATTTGAAGAAACATTTATTCCTCATGACTGAATGATTAAGGAGATTGATGTGAGTTTAGGATTGTTTGGATTTATTTTTTGCATGTATGTAGGCCTGCTGTAAATTCAGCATTTCTGCACTGGTGTTTTTCTGTTTACTTGACAGACAAAATAGTAAAAAAGTTTGAACAGACTTTGAATTTCCTTTTGCTATCTTCTAAGACTTCATGAAGGAGATAGTGGAGCTGCAAGCTTCAAAACATTATGGAAGCTTTTTAACCTCAGGTGCATGAGTTAGCTCATCTGCACTGGTGGAATGCAGAAAGTTCAAGGAGGAATAAAACTGAGCAAGTACTTTGCAATTTTGAGAATTAAGGGTAAATTGTGTGCTGAAGTACTCTTTTTCCTCTTAAGGTAACCCGCCAGAGAAGAGAAGTTGACTTAACCAACTGCTAAGTTCCTACAAGTCAATATTTTGTTCCTAATATTAAAAAGAGTACATGTATTTTAATATTGGGACCAAAACAGTAGTAAAAATCTCATTAGTGTCTCTCACAGAATGTACTCACTTAAACTGTGTTCCATGAGTGGGACTAGCATGGAACTTAGTTAAGTGGAGCATTTTGCCCTGTATCACTGTGTCCCACAATGGAAAACCTAATTAGTGCATCCAAAGAAGCGTTAAATAGATTCCATGCTGTTTAATAAAGGCATTATGTGCTTTTGTCTGTTGCAAAACATTAGAGGGAATGTTCATAATGCACGTTTTTGCTGCCTCTTTCGCAATTTAGGTGCAGTTTTACATTGTAGCTGCCTCAGGAAGGTTCAGTAACTTTCTTCTCCATCAAATCTTTCCTCTCATTGTTATGCTCTATTTGTTTTGTTATGGCATAATGGCACACAGTTAATGAACATCTTTGCCAGTCATTTCAAAATGGGGGGGACAGCTGTTAGCACCAGAATATATCAGCCCGTTTGACTTGAGTTTCAGTTACTCTTTTTTGGTACTGAGGTCTAACTAGTAACTGAGAAGAAAGAAAGAGTCTACTTTGGGTCATCTGCAGCCTGAACCTTTTCATTCTTGTGAGTTCTCATTAAAAGGTGAGATTTCTTCCCAAGGGTCACCATTACTGTCAGGTTTACACAGCCCTGATGGTGACGCTTTGTCTTCTGACCTCGTCCCTTGGCTGGCCTAAGGGGTCCTAAGCATAGACCTTCTAGACTATACATGCTGAAGTTCAAAAGGAGAAAAATGCCACCTTAGGGAAGGGTAGAAGAGCTTCTTGAATTCTGCCAAGTTTTATCTTGTTGTACATGAAACTATAGAACTAAGTAACTTAAGGAATACCTCATTGTGTGTAGCCAATCCATTGCCTGCCTGCTGCAAGGTCTGCATTTAATGGGGCGGGGGATTCTTTGGGGTTTTGTTTTGTTTTGTTTTGGGTTTTTGTTGTTGTTTGGTTTTTTGGGGGTGTTGCTGTTATTGTGGATTTCTCTCTGGCTTTAGCTCAGTTTATTCAGATGCATTTAAGTGATCAGGATAAGTTTTTATTAGGTGGTTGGTATTGCTCAACTAATATCTTTTGTAGAACATTCCTGAGACTGTGCAAGTTGTACTGGATCAGTCTTCTTAACTCGTATTTTATCTGCCTTCATAGCAGTGTGAGGTGATGTAAAGAGCATTAGTGATAGAGCTGTGAACTGACTCTAGAGCTGAGGTTTCCCCTGGATATTTGATTAGGATTTAGTGATACATGAACGTAGCTATCATAGCACAACATCTGCTTAGAGTATTTTGAGAACAGGTATTTGAGAACAGCACTTTGAGATTAAAACACTGTTAACTGTTCTGTCATCATGCTCTCAGCTATTTGTGTAATATATAAATCTCTTTGGGCAGCATTTTCTTGCATCTTGTTCAAGTCATCAGTGTAAAATAGGTCTGAATTTTGCAGTGGTCTTTGTTCATAGCTAACATAACTTTCCACTTTGGAGTTACCATCTCTTTAAATGTATGGTTCAGGAATATTGAAGCAGCCAGTTGCTCCCAGAAACACTGAAAATGTAATAAAAGGCAACAGGAAAACAACATGAGCAAACACTTAATCAAGTCCAGAAACAACCTGTGTCTTTATGTTGTTACTTTGTGTGAGCCTGCAAAACCACACAAGTAGGAGTGTGATCTGAAGGTCAGTGAGCCCAGTGAATTTTCCAAATGTTAAATAATTAAAGAAACACCTGTGCCCCAGCCAAATAACTTCGTGCTGCTCTGCTGTGAAAATGTTATGCTTAATAACCCTAAAAATGTGTCCTTTCTCATGCCTGGTGGAGGCTGCAAGAAGAGCAGCAGTTTATAAAGCATGGGGGACATTGCTTCAAGATGTCTTAAAGGGTCTCTTAAGATTGATTAAGAAGTGTCCCTGCGTGTGTTTCCCAGTTTCTGCAATTGTGTTTAGCACACTTCAGATGGGACTAAATGGGATTTAAGACTGCCAATGATTTATGAAGACTTAAATTCTACTCCTGAACTCCTGATGTTCTTAAGCCAACAGAGGTTTTAAAGAATATCACAGGTCATATATCCTTTCCTAAGGAGCAAGGGAAAAAAAAATCCATATTGCTTGATTTTGGTCATCGAATGTGTGCCCTCATTTTGCACTAAAGAGAGTGCTATTGATAAAACAGCTGAATGTTATAAGCTCATATCAGGAGTGAAGAAAACTGGTGTGAAATTTCAGAGTTTCCTGGGGTCATGGAATTTTTTTTTTTTAACCAGAAGGAAGGAA
This sequence comes from Euphonia xanthogaster, assembly GCA_034509185.1. Classification (NCBI taxonomy): domain Eukaryota; kingdom Metazoa; phylum Chordata; class Aves; order Passeriformes; family Fringillidae; genus Euphonia; species Euphonia xanthogaster. Next base: position 11,882,075 of record JAYDZK010000271.1, on the reverse strand, counting down.
ATAAAAGGAAGGAAGGTTTCAGTGTTAACATTATAGGATTGTGAAGAGTCTGTAGAAATATTTGAGGGAAATCCTGTTTTAGTGAAATAAAGTTCCAGTGGGAGTGGAATACACTGGAAAAGCAAGAAAAACAAGATAAATGGGAGGGCAGGACTGGTAAGCTGGATGGATATTTTTCTGTCTCTAAATTTTACATGTACGCTTCTTTTAAATCTTCCTTGCTGACTGCCAAGCTCCTGAACTTCTAGGATGTGCCACCAACCACATGAAGGCATAGAGGTAAAAGATGTAGTGATAATCCTTTGTTCATAGCCATTTAATCTCAAAGTATGCTTACCTGTGCATGTTATAGGCATAGAGATTTATTTTGCTGTTACTGACTACATCCCAAGTTTTAAAGCAGATTTGTCAAAATTGGCAAAAGATACTTCTGATTTCACAGTTGTGGAGTTTTGCCCAGGACTCATAATAGCACTTCTTTCCCCAGTCCTGGAGTGTGTCCTTTGTATTGCTAAGTTCAGAAAACATCATTAACTATCTAACTGTAAATGGCTAAATCATACAGACTGGGTATTTCAGAGGGAGTCACTGAATGACTGATATGTTCTAATTAAATGTTTTCACTTGTTCTGTGGCTGCTCTTGACAGTAACTGAAAACCACAGTGATTTAAAGCTTGCTAACTGGGTTTTATTAAATGACTAAAGACCATAAGCCATGAGTACTAAGGGATAGCCAGGTATTCTTATGGCTGAACCTGCATGTCACTGGCTTTGCCAAATCCTCCAGGATGTTGCTCTTCCAGTGTTCTGTTTCTCTAAAGAAGGTAAGAAAGACTGAGCATTGGAATCTGAAAAACTGGCCCCTTTTACCAGTTCTAAAAAATCTAAAATAGTTCAAAATCTGTGTCTTTACTAACCATTCCTGCCTGAATTCTAATTTCTCTGTGTTTTGGAGTCATCATAAATTTATATATTCTTACCCAAAATAGTTTTTACTCTGATAGTCTAGGCTTAATCCTCACTCAATTAGGCCCTAAAAGGTGTAACATCAACATTTATAAATAAAGCAGGTGATTATGTTTTGTGAACATTTTAAACGAGTTTTCTATATTTATTAAAGTGCTCAAAAGTGATTTTTGTACCAGAAAATAAAATGCTGTCACAGTTATGGTGCTTTGGAAATTATTTGCTTTGCCAAGATTTATTTGCAGAACAAAATGTTGATCTCTCCCATTTTGGTATACTTTGGAAAATAATTTTTCTATTTTCAAGTGGAGCTTTGAGTTCTTTTATTGGATTAGAATGGTAAATTAACAAAGATTAAATTTTAAAAAGACAATCTAGTTGAATACAAATGGGGTTGTTTGGGAATCTTCTCTCATGAAGATACCAGTGTCATGGATTATATTCTCAGGTGGACTGAACACAGATTGAAAGATATTTAAATTCTTTCTAAAATAAAAGGGGATTTTTTCCCCCATATGGTCATGCTAATTTGTTAAAAAAGGTGAGATACTCTGTGTGAATGTTGGCTTTTTAATGGAAATCACTGCACTCCACCACCCCTATTTAATAATAACCAGTGTAACCCAAATACTGATTTCTTGATACCCATTGAAGGAGTATTTCAGGTTTTTACACAGTGAATTCACACATTTGGCTTCTGTTCTGTGATGTTCTGACATGGACCTTGCATCCTGAGGTCTTGAAAGTTTTATTCAGGGTGTATTTCCTATGTGATGTACTTGCTGCTTGGAGGACAGACATGATTTATGGCACACAGAGATTTTAGTCTATTTTAACATTCGTGTGGGAAGTAAAGGGCACTGGTAATAAGGAAAAAAGGAAAGGAAAAAATACTGATGAGGGAAATATCAGAAAAAGAGAAATTTTCAACTCCTGAAGCTGGAGGTTACTGACACTTCAATATCAGACATTAGTAAGCACATTTTTAGAATTGTGTCCAATTGTCTGTTTAAGGAAGTGACTATTAAAGAATGATAGATAATCAAATGTTCATGTGGCTTGATGCTCTGGGCTGAGATGCTGTGTGCTGATGCAGGCAAGCAAAGTTTAGATGTTGCCATGTTTTTGAACCAAGCACAGAAAATGTGGTTTACCTTGCAAAAAGTTTGATTTTCCAGTGTACTGAGTTATAAAGCTTGATTTTCCAGTGTACTCAAAGCCACAAGGTGAACCATTTAAAAAATAAATTTGTAAAGATGCCTGTGTTTTCAATTCTATTATTGGTTTCTAAAACTTAGGATCGATAATTAAAATTCCATATAATAAAATAATCCAACATACTGTTTTGATTTTTCAAGTATTTTTGAGACATATTTGATAAATTCTCTTTCAAGAATAGCATGTATATAAAAATTTGCTTTTCAGCTACTTCAATTGAGGCTAATAGTTAGAAATCTTGATAGATGCCAATATAGACTCTAAGGGAGAGTTTATTACTGTGTCTTTGCTTTTATCTATTAATGTGAGAAAGAATTCTGTGGTAATAGTACACATTTTGTATTCTGACAATAGTGATAAGCGAGGCAGCTTTTTATCCAACCAAATAAATTGATAAATACAGCTGATTCAGACTGTTTACATAATCTTTCCAACATCAACAGCCATTTAAATTATGCTAACTTTATACTGCATCTCCAAAATCCAATTACAAGCTAATAATAATTGTCAGTTTTACTCTAAACCTTTAATGATAGGTCACAAGGGATGTTGTACCAGAAGGATTAAATCATTGTAGACTGTTACTATGCCCAGCCTTAAATTGCTAACCTCTTATCTCATGGTAACAGAGCTACTATATGTTTTGTCACCATTTTTGCTAAATAGAATAAATGTCACCAAAATTAATTTCATCTTTCTTAAATTAGCTTCTTAGTATGATTTCTCACTTCAGTCAAAATTTATTTCTTGAAGAATTTAATTTCCTTCTTAATCTATTTTATTTGAGAAAGAGGAGGAAGAACTTTCAGGAACAAATGCATTTTAAATCATTTGGTGGCTAATTTTGAAATTTACTCTTCATTAATAACTGCTGACACTTGCAGGATAGAATTTAAGTCACTGTGTACTTAAAATCAAACTGGTTCTGCTTAGTTCATCCTGGCTATATTTAAGGCACTAAAAGTTAAAAGGGGGTGAATCTTGCTTGTAAGGAGAGGTACTGCTTAATCATGTGCATAGCAGATTTCCCATGTGATGGATGGTTCAAGGGAATGTTGTAATTAGATGGTATAGTTTAGTTGCATTTATTTGGTTTTAATCATTTAAGGATCCATACAAGTGAATGAAAATAGACTTAATATAAGGAGTAATGTAGAAGGAAGAAATACCTCAAAAAAAGGCATTGAGAGTTGGCATTATCATACAACACAGTGACAGCAATTTCTGCCTGAGTTATGGGCATCCTTAAATAATATTTCCAATGGAATGTGTATTTTAAAATAATTTTAAAATGCAGCTAGTGGCTTTCTCTTGCATTTCCCATTCTTTTGGTATTGATGAGCTCAGTCAAAGCTGTAGAATTACAATCTCATAGTTCTTTCAAAGAAAAGAAATCAGAGAGATGGAGCAATTGAAAAGGGGAGGTTTCAAAAAATAAACCTGAAGTGACAGGCTCTGTCTGAAATTATCACAGCTGATGATATGAGGCAAAATGTGGGGGAGGAGGAAGGATTTTTAATGCTCATAAATAAAATTTGTTGTAATATATTGATATCTAGAGGGACTGTATTGGCAGAAATAGTAAAAATCTATTAAATGGCTGTGATTTCCTTTTGGAAACGTGTTTCTCTTTAGGAATATATTGCATAAAGAACAGGGACGACTAGAAAAAAAAAAAGTAAATTCTTCTGTCAGCTGCACATGATTACCAAGGCTTTGTAAACTCAATTAGGAGAGAAGAATTTATCCAAAATCTGATTAAATATTAGTGCCAGCAGGGCAGAAAATTAAACAGAGCATACACATTAATAATCTATTAAATGTTCTATCAACTTTGAACAGCTGTAGCAGTTGTAATCAGACATTTCTTTGTGGCATCCTACACATTTGTATGGGACTGGGAAGTCACTCCTAGATTATTACAGTGGGCGGAAAGTCAGACTTGTCTGTCACTCTCCTGACTGTGCAGGGAATCTGTATACAGGAAAATACTGAGTTTGTGTTTAAGCAGGAACTGTCATCTCCAGTTTTATTTGAAGTGTTAATATTTGTCTGTATCATAGCACTGCATGTGTACCATGCTATTTGTAGGATGGCTGAAGAGCAGCCTCAGAGAAGAGCAGTGGAAAGTCATTATTCATGTCTACAGCCTCCTTGGGAGTGCAAGGGGAGGGCCAAACACTCATCTGTTCTCTGTGGCCTGAAGTGACAGGACCTGAGGGAGTGGCCTGAAGTTGTGTCAGGGGAAGTTTAGGTTGGATGTTAGTAAGAGGTTGCTCACCCAGAGGGTTGTTGTGCACTGGAACAGCTCCCCAGGGCAGTGGCCACAGCACCAAGGCTGACAGAGCTCGAGAAGCTTTTGGACAATGCTCTCAGGCACATGGTGTGACTCCTAAGGATTGTGCTGTGCAGGGCCAGGAGTTGGACTGAGTGATCCTTGGGAGTCCCTTCTAAGTCAGCTTGCTCTGGGATTCTGTGATATGCAGAAATATGGCTATTTTTACTACCTCAGCACTTCTGAAAAAGAAAGTGTACCAGTCGGGCTGGCAAAATGGTAGGTTGCTCTTTCACAGAAGATATGTGATAGCCACTAGCCAAAATAAAAACAGAAATATGAATAGTCTCCAGAGGAACAGAAATAGTTGTAGCTTCTCAAGTTAAAGCAGGAAACCAAATGATAGTTTCAATGCTTTTGAGAAAGCATTATAGGGACTATAAGCACTGTGTTCACATTGGCAACCAGACCTGTGCATGACAGGGACCTGGACCTAGAAAAGAGGATGAAGCTGGTGCAGAAAGGGCCTCAATGACCACGTGCATCCCAAAGCACAACATGAGGATATGGAGAATGCTCTCCCTGGCTCTGCCCAGCTGCCAAGTGCCCCAGTATTCTCTAAGTGTGTCCAGGAGCAAATCTCTGGAGAACTGAGCAAGCTCCTTTGACATGCCCCATTAGAGCTCTTTCCAACATTTGACTTTTTTCAGTTTAGTTTGTTTACTAACCTGTAACAGATCTCCAGTCTTCCTTGGAGTTCATGTAAGATTCTATGCCCAGTAGCCTCTGGCAAGGAATTTCACAGGTCTGCTATGCTGTGTAAAGAGCCACATCTTTCTGTTTGTTTTGAAGTTCTTTCCAACTGTTTTCTCTTGATGAACCCCAGCTCTTAAAGTGGAAAAGACAGTTGAAACTAAATCTCTCTTAGTCTCTTCTAAATAATCTGCAATTCTGTAGGTCATCAGTAATTCGAAGCCTAAACTTATTATGTGCAGATTTCTGCATGATGATCATTGAGCAAAACTGATCATGTGCATGTCTGATCATGTGTTTCTAAAGAACTTAGTACATGTGTCCTTGAACAGTTTTTATATTACATAACTGTACATATACAATTTGGGGAAAAGAGATTTAATTTCTTTCATCTTTTGTTTGCTTTTTCTATTCTAGACTGTATTTACATAGAGGGCTGTGTTTGCAGAGTACCATCTTCAGAATAAACAACTGATCTGGATCAATCTCTGCAATCACTGGTACTGCATGTGGTCAAAGAAAGGGCTGTTTTGTTAGTCACTCTTAGATCCTCCTTCTCCTGCCTTTATATAAAAACAAACAAATGGAAAAAACAACTACCACTAGCAGATTCTGAAAATGGAAAGAGGTTTTTCCTTTTGTAAATGATCTTTCTTTGCTTTGCTTTGGTTTTGGTGAGTTTTTGGTTGGTGTTTTTTCTTAGTTTATTTATTTGGTGGGAGTTTTTTGTTACAGATTTTGGAGGGGATTTTGTTTGGGATTTTTTTTTCCTCTTGGAGATATTGTTTAAGTATTTTCTTGGAATTTGTGGTCTGATTTCTTTTCCAATAAGTTATTTCTTTTTGTTTACTTTCTGCTTAATAGAAATGGAAGATGACATTATAACTGTGTAAAAACTGAATTCTCTACCATTTATGAACTACAGAATTTTGTGGAGTAAAAATCTAGCTACAATAATAAATGGGAATGGAACAGCAGGTTGAAGTTCTGACTTTAAATTATGCCTGAGAGCCCAGGTATTACAAAGCTTTGCAAACAGTTAATGATAACTAATAATATGTTTCTTGCATGTTCTAAAACACACTCCAAAGAGCAATTTTCCAGAACACATTTCTGGTTTATCTTAATGATTTATTTAGTTTTGTTAGAACGTGTTTAATGTGCTCTCACAGTTGTAAATAATCATAATAATTTGGGCAGTGCTGAAATTTTTCTTCCAAATTCTAATTATAACTAAATTTATTTATAGTCAAATTCAGTTAAAAATAATTTTTAAAAGATTGAAGCACATATTTATAACCTAGAGAATATTCTGGGTTGACTTATGTGGCATCATTTCTAAGAGCAGTTTTCACAGTGACCACAAGTAATCCCCACTACATTAGTCATCTATCTTTTGTTCTGTTTTAGTCGTTTGGGCTGTTTTTCTGTTCATCCTTATACAAGCTAGATTATAAAGGAAAAGGCTGTTCTGTGCTGGCCTTAAAAACCCAAGTGCAAGTATTTCTTTTTCTCATCTTTTCACGTGGCAGGAGTACAATTTGCTACACAATGGCACAATCCCAAATGTCTGTGCTGTGCAATGAACTCAAATTAGGATTAAAGATTGTCAATTTTATTCTGAAAAGCAATGCTAGGATAATATTGGCCATCCACCAAAGCTGTACAGGCTTGAAAAGTTTTGCTGAATGTGCACAGAACTCCATTCAAGCATGGGCAGTTCACACTGGCAAAGGTCAGCTCTCGTTCTCCTTCTGTAAGGCCTCTAATTTTTCATCATTAGTGTCTTTAAAGATTGCTGTGGAGGCTTTGCAGGAGATAAGGGGTGAACAGCACTCTGTAGTGTTATAGCACAAGGACTGGTAAATATTTAGAGCTAAGTGTCAGGGAATATCTGGATGTTGAGGAGGGTGTGGCAAATGCTGAATAAAATGGAGCTTTTCTTTCTTGGCTAAAGAAAACTGGTCTTTTCACAAAGTACTGTAAATAAAGTACGTGTTGGTATGATCATATAACTGCATTTCTCTTTAGTTTTCTGCATGAATGTATGAGACATGGCAGTTATTCAGTTTGTGGGTGGGAAAGAAGGGAACATAATTGTGAGGTAGAAAGGAAATTAAAATATGTGGTGGAACTAAGGAAACAGAACCAAACCCATGCACTCGAGGGAATCTTACAGTGCAGAATGCTGTGTAATACTCATTGTAGCAAACAGCAATAACTGACTCCTTCCTGCAAGCTTGCTGATTTCCTCCCCACCAGTTTAAAGGGCTGCTATGCTGTGTTGAGATGCCTTCTTACTTTCAGGTGAGAGTTATTTCATGTCACACTGTTGTTATGTTCTCTTGAAGTTCTTGACCTTTGTGTGGCAAGGTTGCAATGGAAACCTTTATGCATTATCTTTTATAGAAATGGCTATGCAAATACAGATATATCTTTCTAGTGAAGAGATAGCCTATGACAACAGATGGGATTTTTCTAAATCTAGGCACACCACCTCCTTCAACACTAGAAGCTAAATCTGTGCTGTGATGGTCAGCACAGGAGCATCTGCCCTGGTTTGCAGTGTTACAAATTATGAGCAAAGTCAGAAGGTTAAACTGGGTCATGGCTAAGCTGGAAGAGGTCAGCTCAGCTCACTGTGGAAGATTTTGCCAATTCAGTCAGCTGACTTTGTAGTGAAGCAGAGGCTGGGTCTTGCACAGGCTCTTCCACTGGCTCAGATGTGATGGTAGTGACCCTTACCAAAGGATGTCAAAGGCAGTTAGAAACTGAAATGGGGATTAGCATCCTAAATAGGCACAGGCTTTTCTCTTGTGGCCATTTGTCATGGCTTGCAGGATTGATGGTTTCAGTGAGAACACAACACTGTAAAAGTCAATATTGCCCTGGATGTGGAACATCATCAAATGATCTGCTTCTGTGTGTTGATTCTTTCCAGTGCCCTGTGTGCAGGGATAGCAATGAGTATTTGGTTCTAACAATAGGCAGAATCTGAATTACTGGAGGAAAGTGCTTGTAGGGGATGTCTCAGTTGAGCCACTCACCAAAGTTCACTAACAGCTCACTCAAGTCTTGACTTCCCAAGATCACTGACTCTATACATGTTGCTAAGTATATCCAAATCTGCTTAAGTTCTGAAAGCAGTTTAGCAGCAATAAAATTGAACAGCTCAAAGCATTTTTAAACAGACAAACTGACTAGTTTAGGTGCATGTCAAAACTGTTGCTGTTTCTCTAATAGTGTAATAACCTGGCCCTCCCTTACAGTCTGTTGCAAGATGTAGCTGTGCTTTCAATTCTTGTATTCCATTGGCTATCACATCCATTGTTGTTTCCTTTTATTTGGTGCTTGTGGCTTCTCCAGGAAAAAAGAAATCTGAAAATAGATACAGTCACATTTCTAGATTTCTAGAATCTGCATATGTGCCATTATCAGAATATATTTCCTTCTGACCCTGAGAACATTCAGGGTTATCCTGAGGCTTTGTGATTGTAGGTGATTTCTCTCTCTCTTAAAATGCTTCCACATCTTATTTCCAGACATAATGAAGGAAACATGATATCCATGGCATATTCTTCCTTTGAATGAAGGTCAGTAGGCTGTGGACAAATCTTTGCTTCCTCCTCTGCTTGTTTCCAGCAGCAAAGTAATCTGCTAACCTGAAAGGCAGAAGAACTTGATGCATCCCCACCCATGCAAGGAATAAAGAGAAACCTCCTCTGTGCAGCAGCCATTCTCTTCATGTGCTAATTAAAATGATTTCAACTGCTGCTAAATCATTTCAACAAGAACCAGAGAAGTAGAATCATGCTCTTAATTTTTGACAGGGCCTGTACCTTGTTTAAATGGCTCCCCAGTCCTCAGCTACATCCAGTGTGTTTTCAGCCCACCTGTAATTCTGTCCAGAGCCAGATCAGTTATGCTCAGTGAAGATGTGGATATTTACTCTGTGAAAAATGAGAAACCATATAACAATACACATATATTTCTTACTGTGCTGAAAGTTTTCATTTGGCTTGCAGAATTTTGAAAAGACTTTTTAACAGGCTTGGGGTGGGTTGGGCGTGTGTATGGCTTCAGTGCATATAGTAATTAAACAATATTGGCTGACTGCTGAATTTGAAGAGGCTTAGATAATATGACAATGTCTTTTCAGTTCTTATAGAAGAGATTTACTGTGGATGTATTATAAACCTGTGATTTATAAACCTCATTGACTTCATTAGTCCCCAGGGCCTTTATTCTTGTTAGCCTGGAAATGCCTGTTTAAATTTAATTTCCACCCCCCCCCCTTTTTTTTTTTTAATTTAAATTATGACCTCATTAGAGTGAAAACATGGCTCCAGATTCTTGCCTTGTGTAAATCAGCCAAGTCTTGCAACTAACCCCAGCTGAAGATCTAGGCTGTAAATTGAAAACCTGTCCTTTTGACTTGCCTTTTCCAATCCCAAAGGCTAGCTCTAGTGTTAGAAACATCCTCATACTCACATAAAATGGCATTTCAGTAACTTCTTCTGTGTATCTTCTTCCAGTTAATACTGTAGTCTCAGTGTGCCTAAGATTTAGGCAAACACATGAGGTGTAGTGCAGTAAATTTCTTCAAAAGAGGAGTTGGGGCAGGATGTTTAAAAAGATGTGCAATGGTGGTAAAGGGTAGGATTGCAAAAATTGTGAGTGCCAAATAAGATTAGGTTTCAGTCTGTCACATTCTTTCAGTGGTAAGAGAAGCTTCATTTTTGTAGTTTTCTTAAGTATTGTAGTTAATATGAAGAACATCTCAAAATTTGTTCAAGGTAAAACAGATAAATGACTTCACTACAGTTGTCAAATTTCACTTATTGAGGTTTTTTTTTAATGCTCCATTATTCAAGTTCAAAACCACCTTGAGGTTATTGTTGGATTATGGCACAAGCTGTTGGGGGTTTTCTCTCCATAGCAGGGTTTTTTTTCTTCTTCTATTTTAAGGTATTGAAAATTGAAAAACTCTTCTACCTAATCTTTTGCACTAAGTCCCAAACAGTTTTATTTTTAGTTGCCAGAAGTAAGTTCCTAATGTTATGTTAATTAGAAACATGTGGTGAAAAAAAAGGCAACTTTTAAGCTGACACTATTTTTGAGTTAAAATCTGGCATCCCCTTTCTACTGACAAGCCTGACAACTGCAGCAGCAATCACCTCATCAAATCTCTCCGTTGTGTCTTTCCTGGTTTTTGGCATTCTTCCTGTCTAAATTTTTATCAGATGAGTGCTTTTTTCTTGGCAAGTATTTTGAATACCTTCTTGTTGCTTTATCTCTGCACTATCACCCCTTGCCCTTAATGTCATTTCTCACATGTAAGACTGTGGCAGAATTTGAAACATATTAGTTAGGAACAGAGATTCAAAGACCAGCTTTTCCTCTTGGCTCACTGGTCTCTTCTCCCCTCACTTTTTAAACACCAGCCCGTCACTGATACCACAGGAACACTCAGTTTTTAGGACATTTTTGATGCTTTAAATCCTCAATGCTGCATCTACCTTTTTTCTGTTATCATGTGTCCTATATTGCTCTTGAAAGGTTTTCAGCTGGTGATATCTGGATTTTAATCCTGAATTTTGGAACTAGTCAGTGGGCTGTGTCAGAATAAAAATCTATAATTATAAATGCTCTAGACCACAGTCAAACTATCCAAATAATTTGTTTCTTAAAATAAATGCACAAATATTGAGTGATATTTGCAAGCAGAATTCATATGAATGAGGACCAGATTTCCTTTCCAGAAAGGAAGACCAGGGAAAATGTAGGCCTTCTCTGGAAGGTGAGATTGGTTACCCAGGATATGGGGAAATTAATATAGTATCTCTCACTGAGAGCACTGCAAGTTGCCGAATGCTCAGCAAATAAAATCCCTCTTCAGGGTGCCATGAACGGCAATAAACTTGGAATGGTTTTGAATTTGAGTAATGGCTCATTAAGGAAACATATTAATTAAGGTAAATTTGGCCATTTTATTGGAGCCCATTTTCCAGTTTCTTTAGTCAATGAAGAGTGCTGTAAGCTGTTGGACAGACAGTGTTTTTTGATGCTAGCTGCTTCTTTTCATTGCCTAATGGGAGTTAAGTCTTCTGAATATCCAGCACAGTTGTACTGCTAAGTTCTTCTGAGAACTTTGGCTGTAAATCCCAGCTTATGTGACTAATGTAGAGGGCTCATTTTCCAACAGCACCAACCCCTAGTGAAGACAGTAGAAGCAGCTAAGTATGCAGGAGATAGATATATACACATACTCTCTCTCTCTCTAGATATAGATATATAGATATATAGATATAGATATACAGACACACATACTCTTGGGGCAGGTGTTTTTAAAGTGTCTAAGCACCAGGCTCTAAGGGCTATATGAGTGTGATTCAAGCTTTTAAGAGCAGATAACAATGCATAAAACATTAAACATGTGCATAAGTAACTGGAAGTCTCAAGCTGTCTATATTTTCATTGGTGAAGTTACCTAAGCACTTAACGTTCTGCTGCTGTATGTGTCAGCAGAAGCTGCCATTCTGAATGTGCTGAGGCTTTGATGGCTGAGTCCTTCCTTGGCTTCTCGTGGTTTGCAAGTCCAAGTCTTTTGAGAGCGTGTGTGTCTCTGAGTGGGCAGCACAGAACTCGGTCAAGGTTGTGGCAGTCACAGATAAGTTCACTCCAAAACACCGGACAGAAGGGGAACAGCACGCTAGTCTCAGGGTTGGATCTGAAGGTATGCCATCAGACAGGGGTTTCCTCTATCACTCCAGAGCTATCTGGCATTTCTTTTAATCCTCCTCTCTCAGACCACGATCTCTGTTGACAATCCTGTTAGCTCTCCATCGCACTGGGGAGCGCTCCATGCTCAGCATTGTGCCCGGTTGTCCTGATTCCAGGCCACACTCCAGCTGGGCAAATGTGTGTCCCATGGGGAACCAAGGGAGTTGAGCTTGTCCCTCCAGAGTCTGTACAGCTTCTTGCCCAAGTGTTTAAGGAAGTGGAATAGAAAGTTGTTTCTTCCCAGTAGAGAGGGATGTGTGTGGACCAGCATTGCAGCATATTGTAGAACACAGGTCCAGCCTCCTTCTTTTCAGTCTCATTACAGGAATCTTGTGCTGTTCAAATAAGAAGGCCATAGTGGTTCTCTTGTTGCCAGTCTAATATCTTCCTCAGTTTAGGCCTATGTGTACTTCCCCCCCCGCCAAAGCACCTAATTTCGTTAAAAATTTAGTTAAAAACTCTTGTAAATTTAATTATAAAATGCTTTCAATTCATTTGAAGATATATCATCATGTGAACATTCATAAGATTTTCTTTGACACTCATGATTTAACGTGCAGTTGTTTTCATAAGTCAAGTTGCAGCAGAGTGATCAGCAATTAAAAACAGAATGGTGCTACATAGCGTAAAGCCTTCCTGTAACTGCACCCCACAGGGTGGTTCAGCCACCACTTTGCATCATGGTGCCATGTTATTACTTAACATGCAGAAGTGGTTTTAATGCTTTGTGTACAACCAGGGCTTTAACTGATCTGTCCCATGGAAATGAAGATGAATGACAACTCTGCAGTCTGCTACCAAACATTCATGCTAATTTTCTAGTCTTACATAGAAGAAGGCAAAGACCATGATGTAAATGGACAATCAGCCCTCTTCTGGATGCTTGACACTGTCATTTTGAGACTCAGTTTTGACATTACTTAAAGTAGCATGTAACAATGCTGAGAAGAGAAAGTTAAAATCTTATGTGTTAATAGAAGAAAGTATTAGGAATTAAGATGCTGATTTATTAAAATATCTTGTGGAATAGCAAACCAAATCTCTTAAATCCATTGTTCAAACAGAATGCTTAATACAGGGATTTAAGACCAAATACACTTCTTCTTCAGTATAATGTAACGCTGATTTGTAGAATCGGAGCACAGAAAAAATATGATAACAATAATGTTGTTGGAAGAATGTTAAGCACATCTTTATGAAAAACCAACATCACAGGAGCAGTCTCATTGCTGGTATTGTTCTCTCTTTGCACTGCAGCATGTGCAACATCCAGGTCACTGCCAGTGCAAGGCAGACAAGCTTAAGCTGCGATGAGTGATACTGAAGGGGGGCAGGGGAAGGGGGGCTGTGCCTGTGGATCTGGGTTGTCTCAAGCTCAGACCCCAAGCAGAGATCCAGCACTGGCAAATACAGTGGGAGTCTGCAGGGAAACTCTGCAGCTTAAGTCTGCAGGGAATGGAAAAGAGTAGTTCCAGATAGGCCACCTTGACAAAGGTATTAGGTGTAGCAGGACATGCTGGTGTTCTGAACACACTGACAGTTATGAGCTTTTTAAGCAAATGTTTCTCATTTCTTTTTTCTCTTTGTTAGTTAAGTTGGATTGGGTGGCTGGTGCTGAAACAATTTAATCCTTGTCTACAAAGCAATTTATTGCAAGTTATTGCATCCTATTGAAATTGATTGCTTTATTGTTGTTGGCGTGTTCTGTGCTTTTTCTTTTAGAAATTTCATTTTGCAAATGTAGTTATAATATTTTACATGTGTAGAGTGCCTTTCATCACAAAATACTTCACCAACTAGACAGAGTTTTTGCAGTTAGTTGTTTGAAAGTGACTTAGGCTGCTATCAGGAGACACAGCTATCTTTGCCCATACAGTCCAGTCAGGCCGAAGGTTTTTCTTTCTGTGTAATTTCTTGTAACCCATATTGTCACCTGAGTAATAAATAGCCAACTTCCATTCCTGGCTTAGATGCATTTACTTCTGTGACTCAAAACCTGAAGTACTTTCTGGGAAGGAAAACAGTTTCAATTACACTGGCTGCCACACTGTTGGCCTGATTGGCTGCAAAAATAAAAGCAAAAAAAAAGCTAGAAAGGTATTAAGACCTAAAAAATAATATATTTTTAACTTTTATTTCTTTTTGTACATTTTTTAGGCATGTATGGTTTTAAAAAGTGTTACTAATCCATATCCTGTGTTTATTTGGCAAACTGCTGCAAGATTTAAAATTTGCATTAGTCTGTTTTATTTTATTGTGTACTATGGCCTAAAGCTAAGACACTGTATTAAAAAAACTGACCAGCTAGAGGTAAGGGCAACAGATTCTGTGCTCTGTGGTAAGCTGGCCTTAAACTTGAGCAAATCCTTGAAAATTCTGTGGCATTCAGCGAAAGAACTGAATTAATTTAAACTGAACTGCACACAACCTTTTAAAAACTAAATCTGGTATATATATGGATAATACTGCTCTTAAATATTCAGTCTCTTTTACTTACTTTATTCCAGCGGATTTTTCACTGTCTCCCCATAATTTCCGTGTAAAAGGAAAGGCTAATCTACTGGTTCAGACAAAAGGCTTAAGCTCAGATGATCTCTGTTCTGTTTCCTTTTTATCATGTTCTCGCATTTTTTCCTCCATCTCTGAAAAGGAGATGACAGCGCTTCACTGCCTCATGATTGTAGAAGGATAAATACATTGATTGTGAGATGTTAAAAATGATGGAGCCAAGTATGTAACTTGGCCAATTTATATGTATACATTCTTTCAAATTAGGAGTTGGGATATTCTGTCTTGGAGAAGTGTGGAGGAACAGTTTAGCTAGCTTGCTTAAGGTATTTAGTAGTGAAATGGTTAACAAAATATATATACAGGCAATGTTTAGGGTTTAGAGTTAACACCCTATTGAGATGATTGAAAATAGTTCACATCTTGCTGAACTGTCATTTTGAGCTGACTGCCAATTTAAGAACATATTGCTGCCTCAGTTAACATATGGTTCGAGTTGATACAGTTTTCTGTGCAACCATGAGAGCTAGACACATCATTATATGAAAATGAAAACAAATGGCTGAGTCCTGGGCTTGCTGCTTTAGGCCCCCCCAGTGTAAGCACGAGTTCAAAGCCACCTAGTCTTCCCATTTGGAGATTCCTGCAGCATGAGAGAGCCCGGGTGTGATGGTGAGCCACAATAACCTGCTCCTGTGCCACAGGGCTGTGGCATGCAGCCTGCAAGGGACACTCCCAGGACAGAGGTTTTACGGTGTGAACGCAATGGCTGTGATCCCCTGGGCTGCTGTACCTAATTTGTCAAGATTTAATTAGAATCTGGGATTGGTGAGCCTCCTTTTGGGATTTCTACTCCTTTACTGTGTCACTGGTGTTTCAGCTATGTTATGCTGGGAACTTTGAAGGACTGAACCCCAAGGTCTGGCTGCATCTTAACTGTGTTCTACTATAAGCTAATGCTAGCGGACCAAAGAACAAAGTTTCTAAGGAAACACTTTGTTTAGTGAGCACCATGAGGCAGCTTTCAGTGTCTGCAGAAGTAACATTGAAAAATTTTCTGTTGAATTTATAATGGCTCTGTTCTAAAACACCTGCATTTTTTTTGCATACTAGCTCTCTTTTTTTTCTGATGTGATAGAAACTCCATAGTTGTGCTATGATTTGCTTTGCTTTTCTTAGTTTAAGTTACAGTTTTAGCACTGCATCTTTTTTGTACTTAGACTAGGTAAATTTTGCAATATTTTCAACTCACTTATTTTCATTGGTGAAGTTCCCGGTATGTCTCCTATCATAATAGAAAAATAATTTACTCCAAACAAATTATATTTAAATTATTTTGAAGGTATGACTAAAGCTGACAAAACCAAAATAAAAAGTTGAAGCTGAGATTTCATCTTTTCTTGTGCTGTGGGCAGATGCAAACCAGAGCGACTCAGGTTATGTGTAGAGCATAAAGCTATCCAGATTTGGATAAATGGACTTCTTTCCTTGTACATATGGCTTTGAAACTGGCTTATTTCCCAACATTCTTTTTGACTCAACTTTCAGATTCAAAGGAATCCAGATATCTGACCAAAACTCATTTAATATTCTCCTGCCCATTAAAAGTAAGTATTTGTGCAAAATGAAACCACAAATCAGCTCAGGTTTGCTTGTGAGATTGATGAACCGTAATGAATCTTTCAATGAACTCAGTCTAAATTTCAAGCATGTAATAAAATACAAAATCATATCCAAAAGTCGCTTTGAGTATACCCCTGCATATCTCATAATTTTCTCCTTTTTTCTTTTTTTTTTTTGGGTCACTTATTTTGGGGCACTTACAAGCCAGCCAACTGACAGAAATGCTGCTTAGCAATCCCACCTGCAGACTGTCTATAAAAGCACCCCTACACAAATTGCAGAGACAAGCACCAAATGGCTGATTTTTGGTGATAAGGTAACGGCAGGGCAGCATTTAATCCTTTGGAGCTGCTGGAGGGCGTAGGCCAAAATCTATCTCTGCTCCACAGCTCAGGCTTGTCCAATGCGTCGTTGCCTCCTGTGTGTTCCTTGGATGTGATGAGAGGCTGCTGCTTCCCCCAGACAGTCTCCTGCCTGTGGCGAGATCCCAGCTTGCCGCGGCTCTGGAGAGGTTGGGTGGGGCAGGCAGGTTGGGCGTGGCATCAGCCTTAGGGTGGGAGGATTAAGCTAAGCAGGACGCTCGTTCCAGTGTTCTTTTCACCCAGGCTGATGTTTAACAGAAAGCTGACAACTGATTTTACAAGCAAATTTTCTCCTTTCTGTTATGCATAATCCACATTTTAAAATGGCAGCATAGTGACCGTAGCTGTTTATTAGAGATGATTACATCCTGACTGATGTATTAGGCCTATATGAAGATTTCTGGGTTTCTTACAGGGTGCTACTATGTTTATATTCTTGTTTGCAACAGGGAACCTGTTGGATTTGTCTTATGACGTCTTAATTTTTTAGAATCTCGATTGCTACCATTATGGTCAATGATTCTATTGCTGTACCACTATGCCTTTACTTAGCAGAGTGACACTACTTGCAATTTATAGGTAGTGAGAGGAAAGGAACCAGGATGCATTTCATTGATCTTTCCATGTTGTAAATATAAAATTCATGTGCATTTTTGTTTGCTTTATGGCTGTTCTCTTTCCTTTTCCTTATTTAATATGCACTTCATACTGTGCCAAGGGGGTCAGTAGGGCAAATCAAGGAGCCAGATGGCTTCCCTCTACCCTAAGGAAACATACCAATATTTAGCTGGCCATTTTCCCAAATAAAGGCAAGACTGGAATCCACAATAAATGGGAGAGTTGGATAAAGCTGCATCCTTTTCTTAGATTCACGGCTACAACCTCCTTGAGGCATGAGCTTTTTATACTTCACTGCCGCTTTCTAGCTTTCTCCAAGTAACTGCATCTTAGAAGATATTAGGGGGGGGTACAGCTCATTTTATTTATGGCCTTTGCACAGTAACAAGTTTCAGTTATTATAATCTGACTGAAATAAGAAACCATAATCCATGGATGAAAAGACAGTGGACAAACTCAGTTAAATCCCTAGTACCCTGAGGACGTATATTTTGTCCATTTCTGGTTTTTTATGTTCCCTTTTTTCTGCTGTTATTCCCAACTTTAACTTTTGAAAAGCCAAGCAGTTTAAGTGGCCGGGCCTGGGGAGCTTATTTGTATGCAGCACAAATTTCAGGATCTGTTCCCAAGCCTGTGCAGAGTGAAAAATGGCCTGCATTTTCTTGATAGCCCATGTGGTTGTAAAGAATAAATGGCTAATGAATTACAGATGAACATTGACGCAAATTAATCTTCCTGATGTCCCTGGGTTATATGGCAGCCATTTAAAAGTTTAATCAATACACTAAAGTTGAAAACATGCAGGCACTGCAGTTGTTTGGATGTAATAAACATCAGAGGGAAACGGGAGGCTTGTACCCAGTCCATGTATCATAATGACAGGTATTTATGTTTAATGGACTAAATATTTTTTATTGGAAGAGAGCAAATGTCAGCTTAACTTTGTAAGCCCCGCATTCAACTTTCCTTTGAGGTTGGTGAGAGACGGCTGACATGTCATTGAAAATGAAATGTAAAAAACCAATTGAGACAAAGCGAGGATAAGGAGCTGTTTTGCCGACGAGATGTTGCTTTAATGCTCTGCAACTATTCATTAAATAAAATGTAAACTCTACCATTTCAAACGTTGCAGTAAAATGCTTTACTAGGGCAGACTTTTAATGGTTATTAGGGAAAACAAGAGCCAACCGCTGCCAAATATTCTTTTCTGGGAAACATTTTATTTGAAAAGTCTTTTCCTGAGTTACAGTTTCAGAAGATTTATAATTATGGAACAGTCATCTCCCCCTCCCCCTCTCTTTTTTGAGACAAAGAAAAACAGAAAAATAACTTTCAGTATAACCATTTGATGGTCTTTTTTTTTTCCCCTTTGAACAGAGTAATAGCTTTATATAAGCTTCCCAGAGACTTGGATATTAATTGCATTTGAAATCAATAAATTTTAGAGCCATGTGTGTCCAGAACTTAACCATCCTTGCTATAAATGGAGAAGGAGGCTGTGCAAGACTGCCACACTCACCAGGCCTGCACAGTTACATGGCTATAGGAAAGACCACATGAAGTTATTTTCTTTATGTCAAGAAAACCAGTCATATCATTTGGTCTTATGAGAAGACAGACTCCTTCCCTGTTAAAAAAAAAAAAAATTCAAATACATGGGAGAAAAAGAGAAGAACATCCTGTCCCCACTTTCTGTAATCTCTTTTAGTACCCCATTTTTTGGCTGATCTTACCTGGATGGACTCTTGATGGTTTAAAGTGGTCTCATAAAGTTTCTGGTAATGTGTACTGTGAAAACACATCAGAAAAGGAGGATGGTTGAAATCCTGTGGGTCACTGTTTGCTTTCTTGGTGATTGGCTGAACTGGTTCTCTTGACTTCATCAACTGTCTAAAATATTTCAAATATTTAAATAATTGCTCTTAACAGTGCAGTGAGTCATCTGGTGAAAGTTTGATGACTGCCCTCCTATTTTAAGATCTCCAAGCCTTTACCATAGGCTATTTAAGCCAGACAAGTGCATTGGGGGAGTGACAGAACCCTTATATTGTTTCACAGGCAGTGAACATGCTTCTGGTTAGATAGAAATGGTAGGCAGACCTTTTTAATTTGTTATTTTAGCAAATTTATCTCAACATATTTTTATGTTGCATCAGGTTCTGCTCAGTTAAGGTGGCTACTAATATCAAATTGTGAATTAATCTACATTTGCCTCAATAATGTTGTAGATTTATGGTCTCATGTTTATAAGGTATCATACGCTGCTTCCTGATGACAAAATAATTGTTGAAGAGCATCTGAAAGTGTTGCTCATCTACTCCCTGGACAACAAGCTATTTCTACTTCTGAGCAAGCCCAATAATGAGTAAGTGTTTACACCATGAAAAGTAAAAGACTGAAATGTGCACATTGGCCAGACAGTCTGTGAAGGCTGAAGAACTGTGTGGCACAAGACTGAAACCACACAAAAATGGCCTCTTTTAGTTCTCCTCTTGTGCTACCCAGTCACATGTCCCAAACACTGTAGCTTCTTAACCTCAAGGACCTGGTATGGCCTAACCTGATGATGCTCCAGACACACTACTTTGTCCTGACCCTATATCCTGCCCTAGGGAGTGGGTTACTCTTTCCACGGCATGGCCACTCCCACTATGGCTAGAATTTGCCTGGAATGCAGTGCAAGGCAGCTGAGCCACGACTTCCTGGGTTTTGGCCATTAGAAATGCTCTACTGAGCAGTCCTGAGCTGTCTTCACTGTCACTGGGGAAGAGAAAAGTTGGAACCTTGCTGGTTCAATAAAGCATCAAAGACTTAGAAGCAGAGCTGCAGTGTCCTGCTGAATTAAGTTACAGTTTGGTTCAGCTTAAAAAATTGTCTTTTGTTTCATAAAGCTCCAAGGCAGTTTTCCAAAACTGCTCAAGAGCAGTAAGCTTAAGCGGCAGGTGAAGTAAAACAGCAGGTATCCACAGCAAAGCATTAACAAGATTGCACCAGACAGAGGTGGTGCTAGCAGAAAATTGGAGGTAAAGAGTGGGTGACACTAGATTGATTCGCTCTGTCAGATGGAAAAATCTCTTTTCAATAGCAATTCACAACAAAATATGAAGTTCTCTGTAAAATGGTACATTGGGGAGTGCAAGCCACCACTATCCAACACACTACTCCAGCAACAGAAAATTTAATAAGTTATTTTCTAGATCAAACTATTATACTTTGACTAAATTAGTCTGAGTCAGACTTGTACAAGAAGCTTGAACTTCAGACAAAGAAATCCCTTTTGCTGGGGTTTCTGAATATTTAAGTTCTGTAGAGAGGCTGCTGCTGTTATAGGCTTAATGGATAAAATAGACATATAAAGTAAAAATATCTGCTCTAAAATATTTCTTTTAAAGCAAAATTGTGACAACTCCAAGACTTCACATTAAAGTGAGCTTCCATTTCATTGAGAGAAAATATCTAAGGATTTATCAATTGACAGGATTATTAGTGATTAAATGTAGCTTTTTGAGAGCACTTTTGTTTCAGTTCAAAGCCATATATGTACTTATGTATAGCAACCTCACACAACTATCTTGAAGATTTACCAGTCCAGACACACAAATCTACCTGCTCACCCCTTGCCTTAATAACTAACAGTGAGAAAATTTAATGGTGTTTTATCTGTCCATCACAAAAAATTACTTCTGACTGCTGTCTGGGTGATGTTTTCCAAGGCTGATGCTTACCAAGCATTTAGGTACATATTGTGTTTCAGTTTTTTCTGACATAGTACCAGTGCAACAAAGATGCACAGTATGTCTGTCATATATTCAAAATATTTAAATAGTGTTAAATTAGTTTTTCACTTAGATTAAACTAAAATTAGTTTAATCTAAGTGAAAAAGGAGATAGGACACCATGATTTGGTGAAGTACCTTTTTCTTTACCATGTTCCTTTTAAATTCCTCAGGAATACAAATGGGATCTTAAAGGGTGAAAGCAGTTTGAGAATAATGCCAGTCACAGCCTTCTTAAACTGGGAGCCACAGTCCTGACAGCTATTAAAAAAATAAAGTAACTTTTGGGTTTGATTTTGTATAATGAGCACATGACAAAAAGGTTTACTTCTACGTTATCCTGCAGGTGTAACTGCTGTCTGTCAATTTATCCTCTATTTTATTTTGATGATGAGACAACACTAGGGAGAATAAAAAATTCTCTTTATCAAAAACCTTAACAGAAAAGAAAAATGTCTCAAGACAATTTCATGTATTGGTGGTTATTTGTGATGGTTAAAAGAATTATCTGAAAACAAAGAAGTCTTTCACAATGAATCTAAACACAAAAGCTTTATAATAACATTTACATCTGTGTATCATCCATGTCTCCAAATGCAAGTCATGAATAACACATAAACTAGAGTATATAGGGAACAGAAGTGCTAGCACATCATTTAAAATCCAACACACCCCATCGTCAGTGGAATCAAATACACAGCAGGAATGGTTCCAGTTGATAGACACACAATGAAGTCATTGAAAATGAAAACATATTAATTATGTTTCTAAAGGTTAAGAGAGGAATGGCTGAATTCTCTAATCCTGGGCTAATATTAGCGCCCCAAATCCATGCAGGAAAGTCTGTAATGTTTCAAAAATTGTGGAAAATTTTAGTCACACTTATTTGTATCTCACCCATGATTGACTCTACAGAATGGGGGTAACAGGGGCAAGAGCAGTAAGTACGAGACAAAGACAAAACCAGGGAGAATTATCAACAAAAAAAAGATGTTCTTGGTCCAAACAAGTCACTTGCACTACATGAGCTAATTGTAAGAATAGACCATTTCTAAACTGCAGCTGTTATGTGCTTAAGCAAACCCTGCTGGGAGAACAGCTTTGTAGAACACCTCTCCTTACACAGACACATGGAGCGTCCTTTTACAGAGGAATTCAAAGTGCAGTGTGTAAGGGAAATCTTTTCTGCATCCAAATTTTCCTGAGCTAATTACAGGATGTAAGCCTAGCTTGTCACTCTGACATAGGCTTCCCTTAAGTGTTTTCTGTTTTCATTATCTTTTTTAAATCACAGCAACCTAGGGTGAAGACTGTGTGTGGTTATGTTGAAAATGAGTAAGGGGGGGCTGAGGGAAAGGCTCAGGTTGTGAGATATAAAATGATAGGTGTCAAAAAACCCCACCAAATACCTAGCTTGGTCACAGTTGTTTTCTTTGTATAATATTTTTTGGCTGTCACTGGGGAGCAGTAAGATCACTCATTTCATAGTTAATTTTAGATGTATTCTTTCTCTCCTCTTTTCCCCACCCTCCCTCAAATCCTTATCCAGTCATCTTCAAAACAAAGCTATTGCACCTGGGTTCCCAACTATATTAACTCTGTTGTGCTGTGGTGCTGAGCACCTCTCCCCTTAAAGTCTTTATGCTAAAACCCAAATCCTCCCAACAGCAAGGGGTTAATTGTCTGTTTTCAATGTACTTTAAAACTCTCAGCTCTTGGGAACGATGTTTCCATGAGGATTGACTGTAATTACAAAATAATATAGGCACTCTGTCTTATTTTCAGGGAATGATACTTAAGTCCTTGCTGGTTTCTCTGCATGTTTTTATAGTGGGGCTCTTCTTTCAGTGTACTTGATGCAAGGTATTTGCAAATTTGAGCCTTTGGGCTTTAAATGTTGTGCTGCTTCTTCTGTTCCTTATTCACTACAGATTAGGTATAATTGATGACCTGCATTTACAGACATGGGTGGTATACAGATGTAAATGTTATTATAGCTTTTATATTTTATGTTCTTTCTGAAAGATCATTTTGTCTTTGAATAATACTCCTGTTCAGATTTTGGGGGGTTTATCTCTAAAAGAGAATATGAAATGGGTATTGCACATCGTATATTTCTTAAAAGTAATTTGGAATTTTAGGGTATGGGATTGGTGGTGACTGATACACTGCCTGGATGAGATATATCCCTTTGAAAATAACAGCGCCAGTACATGCCTGCATCTGTCTAACCTCATAATTCACTTTCACATTGGGTTATGGATGTCTGCATTCAGTGAGTCTATCTTCCCTTTAGGTATTATTTCAGCCCTTTGAGATAATAAGGAAAGTTTAATTGCGTTGTTAATTGATTTTTTGCACAACATTATTACCTTGATTGATTGCAGAGTTGATGAAAATGTTAGACACAGGCAGTGTAAAGTATCAGCCCAGTAAGGAGTGGGAGCCTTGTGGAGAATAGATAACCTTGATGTTAAGAGCTATATCCTTCAGATATGTCTTCCCTTGACATATTGATGGCCCTTGAAAAGGGAAAAGCTGATTGTATGCAGAATGCAATCATTAAACCCACTTCAGCTGGCTGTTGATTAATTTGTTTTTTCCTGAAGGATCTAGTTAAAGAGAAGGCCTCACTAGTATCAACAGCAGCCATTTTCCAGGCTTCAGATTATACTTAACCCTCTCCTAGAAGAAAGAAAAATGAGGCTGTCTTGGTATAGACAGGCAGATTGTCTGCAAACATTCAGTCCTACTGCAATTTGGGGATTATAACACTCACTTTACCCCGCTAACTACTGCTTCCTCTGTGACCTCTCCTCCCCTGCCTTCAGTATTCAGCTTTGCCACAGCTAGCAGAAAGTCACGTTTGATGTTTTCTGAGTAAGGCCAGTGTCTGTTCTCAGCAGAGATGCCAACAGGGATGTCAAGCTTGTTTTGCCCAAAGACTGAAATACTTCAGTAGCATATCGCTGCTTCCCAGGAGCCTCTCTGAAAGGACCACAGGGTTCACTGCACACACGTAAGTGGTTAAGCTTTCCTTATCCCTGAGAAGATATTTCTTGTATAATTTTTTGTTATTACTTCTGAGATCTTTGAGGTCTTCTGTAGGGCAGTTTGTGCTGTTCAGAGGTGCCCCAGGCTTAACAGCAGCACTCGTGTGCCCTGTCGTTGAATACATTTAACCAAAGAGTGGCTGTGTGTGACTGGCTTTCCTGCTGTGAATTCATGTGATGGTCTAATCCCAGACTACCTGCTACCTTCAGAGGACTTTCTGTTTTAATAGCACCCACTCTGAGAGCAAAGGTGAAGAGTATTGCCTAAATGACCTTCCTGTGGCAGAAGGGGCTTCCTTGGCTGCAAAACATTCTCAGGACTGAGGGACAGCTTCTGTCTTAAGCCTTTCTTTTCTTTGTAGCAGCAAATGACTCAACACATCCAAAATATATATTCAGCTTTAACCAAGCGATTTAATGCCCCTGAGTGTGGTGGAGATTTTATTCTTCAATTAACCATTTAAAGGATATTTGGGAAAATAACAGGTTATTGCTTCCTGCTTAGCCTGGTAGTCTTAAAGACAGCCGCTCTTTTTTTGTCCTTCTGAGTGATAACAGTGATCACTGCTGCTTGATTATTTTCTAGCCACACGTGTTTTATTAGGTCCATCGTGAACATATTGGCAGTGAGCTCCTTTTTCATATAGGGACATGTAAACTTGTGGCATAGTCAAGTCTGGCAAATTTGA
This sequence comes from Euphonia xanthogaster, assembly GCA_034509185.1. Classification (NCBI taxonomy): domain Eukaryota; kingdom Metazoa; phylum Chordata; class Aves; order Passeriformes; family Fringillidae; genus Euphonia; species Euphonia xanthogaster. The sequence continues at coordinate 11,857,450 of JAYDZK010000271.1, read as the reverse complement.
ACCAGCCAAATAAGTGAGTAATATTTCAAGCTGTCAAAGTGGGTGAATACTGATTAACTGACACACTCCAAAAGCTCTCACCAATAGCCACGCTCTGGTGGAAAATGTTTACTAAGCAGAATACTTGTTAGAAAGTCTTTAGTGCTTTAACTAAACTTTAATGACTCTGACCCTAATGGAGGGGTTTTAATGCGCCTCTCGAACTGTTTCTTAGTTCCCAGTTTTTTATCTTTTATCCCCAATTTTCACAGAGACTAAAAGAGCACCTGTAAACGATGTTCTACTGGCCACTGTGATTTAACCTTCAGCCCCCTCCCATTAGCATATTTTATAAGGAGACTGAGAAAAGGGGAAAAGAGTTGAGGATAGAAAATGATGACAATATTTTGGCTTTCAGTACTGGAGGCAGGTTGGGAACTAGACTATGGCCAGTAACTATTTAGCAATAGCAGATGGTGCTATACGTCACAGAGAAGAGAACAAAATTCTACTAAGAGGCAAGCCCAGACTTAGTCCAGAGAGCTACATATTTTCTGAATACTTTGTGTTTGGATCCAGATGCACTTTTGATTACACTTGATGCTAAATAGTAATAGTGACAGAAGAGAGAAAGGAGCTCACCCGTTGTTGTGGGCTCTGGATGTGTCTTACAAAGTGCCAGATGCCTTCAACTTCTGCTGGAAATCAAGGGAATCCAGGGCCTTGTAGTACCTGCTTCTCAAAAAAGTCTATTTTTGTATTAGGAAAAATCATAGCAATCTCATTAGCAATTACTTAAATGGGATTTTTTTGTTGGTTTTGTTTTTGAGGAAGGGCTTGTGAAAAGGAGCAAGTAATGGCAGACAAAGAAGGTTCCCTTAACTGTATCATAATGTGACAGCAGCACTATTTAATTATGCTCTTTAATTTTATTTGAGAGACTTTCTTTCCCAGCTTTAAAAATAAAAAGCAACTTGTCTTTATTTCAGATGACTCTCTTGAGAAATTTCAAACCAGTTCAGCCAGACTGAAATTTCTATGGCTTTTTTTTTTCCCTAATGTGAACTCCTGCAGCAGGAACACATTTGAGATCCAAAAGCAAGTTTTACTCATGAGATGAGCCAAATTTATGTCTAAACTCTCCAGAAGGGCCCTGCTGCTCAAATTTTTTTCACAGAAGAATTTGTAATTTTATTGGAATGCTTGCAGACTTTCCGAACAATTATTCCAAAAGTTTGCTTTCTGCCCCATAAATCATGGTACATTTGTTTAATTCTATCACAGTTACTAAAAGAACTTACTTCCCTCTTTTTTCCTCTCGCATTTTACTGCTAATTCAATCTGTGCATGGTTAAGGTTTGTGAAGTATGATTTAATTATAGTGACTTTTTGTTTTCTTAATGACCTTGTCGTTCTTTATGGTTTAGTTCCATTGCTGAGTAGTGTAAGTTTTAGTATTAGAATGTAGCCCAAAGAACAGAGCAGCCAGCAGAAAGGCCATTTTTGCATATGTTGGCCAAATTAGCTGAAAATCTCCTAAATTGTATGGTGAGTGTTCACTGAAGAGCTGAACTTTCGTATAGGGTCGGGAAGGGATTTTAGAACCTCCTTTTCCTCCATCATTCTGAATATGCAAAAAGTGTCTCTGACATCACTTCGGCCGTTGCATTAACAAAAGTAAGAGAAAGGTGGCTCAAAGCAGCGCTGGCATTTACGCCGTGAGGATGAGAGAATGACAAATGCCTCCGACGCTGGCGGCGGGCGGTCGCCTCCCCCCCGGCAGCATTTCGAGCCTTTTGTTGGGAGCGCTGCCCCGGCATCAGCGCACACCCCGGCGCTCCCGAGCCGAGCCCGGCAGAAACCAGGCTGCGGGGCGAGAGGCTGCGAGCAGCGCTTGTGCCACTGCAGGCTGCTGGGCGAGAGGCTGCGGGCAGCGCTTGTGCCACTGCAGGCAGCGCTTGTGCCACTGCAGGCTGCTGGGCGAGAGGCTGCGGGCAGCGCTTGTGCCACTGCAGGCTGCGGGGCGAGAGGCTGCGAGCAGCGCTTGTGCCACTGCAGGCAGCGCTTGTGCCACTGCAGGCTGCGGGGCGAGAGGCTGCGGGCAGCGCTTGTGCCACTGCAGGCTGCTGGGCGAGAGGCTGCGGGCAGCGCTTGTGCCACTGCAGGCAGCGCTTGTGC
>JAYDZK010000271.1:11837813-11855193 GCA_034509185.1 Euphonia xanthogaster | reverse complement strand
CCTCTATGTTTGGTTAAGAGCATTCAAAGCAGTGGCACAAAGAGCTGCTGCCCTCTAGTGTGCGGGGCCCGCCCGCGCAGCGAGCCCGCCCGGCGGCTGGGACCCGAGCTGGCGGAGCATTGACTGCCCTTGTGTGCCCGTACCCTGCTGCTTTCATTCGCACCATGGATGGGAAAATGAGAAACATCGAGGCCCAGAGGACTGCGAGTCCATACTTCCCTTCTTCCATCTCCTTCAAGGCTGTTCAGTATATCCAAACGTAAGCGTCAGCCCACCCCTAAAATTTGGCACGCTGATGCTTTCTGTGCACTTGGGTTTCTTCGATTACAGTATCTAGCTAAGTACAAAATTTATGAGTCTGAGTAATTAAAAAAAAAATCTGCTTTAATTTTTCAACATATTTCACAGCAAGTATTTTATTATAAAGTCAGCATTAATTCTCTCCATGACAGTAACAGTGCAAAACTGGTAAAGGTACACTGAAGAGACAAAAGCATTTGGTTTGGAGTTTTTGTTTATTTGGTTGTGTATTTTTCTTGCGTGCTTTTTGTTTCATTTTCACTAGGAAGAGACATTCCAACCCCCCAACATATTCCTCTGATGATAGTTACCATGAGCATGGAAAGATTCCAAAGAAATCCCAAGTGAAGAACCTTAAATTGTAACAATGATACCCAGAGGAGTATGGAACTGGTTAATGATTTAAAGTATTATGCCCTAAATGCTCCTATTTTAGCCAACAGTAGAGAATCTGTAGACAGCACATGCCCAGATCAAAGCTGATCATGTCAATGTCATTCAAGGAGGGAAGGATACCCTCCTTTCCCCCTGCTCTCCCCCCTACCCTTTTTTTAAACAAAGTATGACATCTGAGGAACAGTGTGTTGATTGTTCCACTGCCAGGATACGCATAATGGAAACATTAGCTCCAAGATAACTTTTAATCTGTCAGCCTAATGGCTCCTTAATGTGTAGAGGGCTTTAAATGTATGTCAGCCAGGGCTGTATAAAGTAATATAGTTTGTGGCCTGAATGGATCTAGATGACTCCGCACCATGACACAATATGGTTTATTATTAAGTATCAGCTCATCAGCTTATTCCCACGGACTTGGACAAGCTTCTCAATTTTCCAGTAACAGATTATGTGAGAAAAAGCTTGCAGTGCATTTTTTATTTTTTTATTTTTTTTTTTTACTTTTTCTTTCTCCCCCCACCCCCTTCCAAATTACAAGTTTCTTCCCTGGTTGCACTGGGAGCCCTGAAGTGTATTTACAGCAGGCTGCACTTTATCACACTTCAGCTTGACTGCTAGTTTACACTGAACATTTATGCAGCTTCCTTGGCCCAGGATGCAAACTTCACATCTTTGTATTCCTATCACCTTCATTGCAAATTTTTCCAACATCCCCTCCCTGCTGACTGCTTTGCTCCCCCCTCCCCTGCTCTCACTTCCCTGCATACTCCCCCCTTTTTCCCCCTTCCCACAAACAGGCCAGTGAGACTTGACATGTCACAGCACTTGTCTGTGCAGGATACTTGCAATAATTCAGTGTGTTACTTTGCCTTCTGTGATTCCTCTCAGCTCTAGCTTAGGTGTATAATTCTAACACCATTGCTGTAGACTGGGTGCAGATTTGATTTTGTGTCTTTCAGTAATTTCTTTCAGTCTGAAAGACTGTTTTGTGCCCCATGCTGTAGGGTGTCCAGAGGAAAATGTTATCATTTTTCGGCATCCCTGTGCAGGGAGCAGAGCAGAGGTAATTCATCTCCTCTGAATGGGAAGGTTACCTTCCTTCAATGCTGCTGCCCTCAGAGAGAGGGGGGAGTCAGGATCAGCAGTTTACTACTGAAGCTATGTCTTCTTTCTCCAGGAAACCTGCAATGGACCACAATCCCTAATTCACAGGCACCTCTTTGGGAGTATTTGGGGACCACTCTGTGAGGACTGTGGCCCTGGTGAAGGAATTTTGCCCTAGCCACTCTGCCCCAGCCTTCTCAAGCACAACCTCACCCCTTTATGCATAGCTACTTTTTAAGAAATTATGGATAATTTTTGCTTACATATACCATTTCTATCCTCTTAAAAATAAATTAACTAGTTTATAGCATAAGGAACATTAATATTTGTGCATTCGTTATGTGAGCCCTTGTGAGTATTCATGAGAATATTTTAGGGAATATATCTAGGTTTTGTATCTTGCTGTGGTATTTCAGGTCATTTTAAGATTCTTTTCCACCACATTTGGCTGTGGCAAAACCAAAGGCATTCTTACCTGTTGTGTTCTCCTCTTTCTGTAGCTACTTCTTCTCTGGTTTAAGGAGTCAAGCTCCTGTGTCTTGACTCCAGCTGGGAGCAATCTGGAAATGTGGTTGCAACAAACAGATGAATTGGTAGCAGCCAGGGAGCCCCTCACGTTAGCAAGGACAGCTGTAACTCTTCTGTCCTTGTCCTGCGTCCCGCTGCAGTCTGTGAGCTCAGTCCTCCCCACGCTGGCAGGGGTTGGTTTGCTGGGGAAGGTGCAAGTCTGAGTGGATCTCTCTGGGTTACACACTTGGCTGCTTTGGGGAGTGCTTGGTGACTCAGATGATCCCTTACACCTTTTCTTGTCTTCCAGGGGATCTTCTCAGATTCCTGTGTCAGAGAATTCATAGGCTGGATCATATGCAATAGAAACAAGGATTCTGTTTCACCAGAAGGAACTGAAAATAAGTTGTCAACTAGACAAGTAGTTGAAGTTGTTAGAATTTCCAGGTAGATAAATACAAACTGAAAACTTACTAAACTCCTGTACAAAAGGATTTGCTTTTGGGCTGTTGTTTTGTTTTTTTTTCTCCCACCTTTACATATCCCTTAGATAAAAAGATTTTTAAGAGTTTTAGATTAACTTGACTCATGGAGGTGTTTTGCCTAAATCTGTAGCATTATAGACTTTAAATTGTTCATAGATAGGTATTTATTCTCCTCTAAGTTCAGTCAGTAGGGAATTACTTTTCTTTATAGGAAGTTTATATTAATATTTAAGGGAATTTCACAGCTTCTGTTCATTAATTGTAGAATATGCCCAAGTGCCTATGAAAAAAATGATAATGGCATTGATATTTCATCCTGAAGGGTCTCAAAACAATTTACAGATTGGTAGTATAACCACACTGAAATGCACCCAGCTTCTTGGTGGAACATGGCAGCTGTTTAATAGCCCATAGCAAAACTATGCAACAGCAGGTTGTGCAAAAAGAGATGAATATGGATCAAATACAAATTGGCAGTGGAGGATTTAGGTACTGTGCTCTAATTAAAGTTAGGTGAAGTGGAATTCCAGTAGAATATTGAGCCCGTGTAAGGAGTGCTACACTTTATCTGCCCGCAGCTCCTGGTAGCAGGCCCTGTGGTTAGTCCATGTGAAAGACAGGCAGAAGGCTGTTAGCTGAAACGTACTCCCTGATGGATACTGCAGCCCAGTGTTTGACAAACACATTTAATTGTGAATACTTTGCTGCTTTCACTTGCAGAGGGGCTTATTAAAAACATTTGATGTTAAAATGGGTGCCTGGTGGGGATGTTGGGCAGATGTGGCAATAGATTTTGATGGGGGTGGCAAAATTTTTTTGGCTTGACTACTTAGTTTTAGTAATTACTTTTTAAAGAAAGCTGAATGCTACTGGAGGAAGCCGTGTTGCTGGAAGCTGCCCAAGTTGTGATGACTGAGAGGTGGGTTTTTCTAAATGTGGAGGATTAATGTGGTAGGAAAAAGCCAACAAGATGCTACCTGACAACAATTCCCTTAGATCAGTATTGGCTTGAGATGAATTTTGACCTGTAACTAACTGAGGCTGTATGATCTATAGGTGTCTGTATGATCTATAGGTCTACACTTCCCATTGCAACTTGGTTTTGCCACTTCTGATATAATACGTCTGCAAACCTTTTTTTGCTCTAGCAAAATGTATAGAGGTCTAAAAGCACCATAGCTCTCTGCAAAATGTGCCAAATTTAAAGGGAGCTAACATGACTTGAACTTTTTCACATGCTTCAGTGTGCATCTATGTATGTATTTATTTATTTGGATAATTGGGTTTTCCCTCAGCTAAGGAAAGGCTGGTGCTGCTGACATTACAATGTGTTTGTGAAGAAAGACTGATACCACAACACATGCAAGCAACTGCAAGGTCATTACTTACCCAGCGTAATTAGAACATCCATTCCAAAGGATGGAAACATTTAAAAGATAAAGAGTGAATTTAAAAATTATTCTACCCAATGCAGTTTTTTCATAATTATAGTTCTAACAGCTTGTGGTGATGGTAGAATCAGCTACTTAAGAAAAATTAGAAGCCTCATTCAGGGACGATGATCCCTCAAGAGACCTTGTGTTGTCATTTCTTAAGAACCTTGAGCAGAAACCTCATTCTGAATGCTGTGTATTGTTTTGATGTATACGGGGTATACTTAGCTTATTATGGCCAATGCTGGATATTTTAATTAAAAACACAAGAACAGCCACAGATGTATTGTTTTCCCCTCATTCTTTCCCTTGTCTGTGTGCAAAAGAGCAAGTGTACTCCCAGCCCTGCAAGGAAAGAATACCATAGCAGATAGGCAGAAAAAAAGCAGTAGCTTTCCTAAATTCACATGTGACATATCTTAGCATCAAAATTCTCATTGCAGCACACAAACATTTTGCAGTTCTCTGAGCTTTCTGTAGTTGCCAAAGGGAGGTGGGACATAAAGAGGAAAAACAAAGCAAAACAAATAACCATGCCAGTCACCGCATTTAATTTATGAGCAAGATTATTGTTTTACAAATAACCTTCATGATAAACAAGGTCTCATGGCAACATTTTCAACTGTGCTTTTATCAAGGCTCTCTGAGCAGCATGTGTAATATGCCTGGCAATCGAATCACAGCTGTGTGCCTGGGTAGGGAATCTCTGCGGAGACAACATTTCCTTAATTTAAACAATTGTAGGCTGCAGGATTTCAAAAATTTCAGCTGACTTTAACTGTCACTAGCCCAAGCACCTTTATCCCCAGGCGAGCAGCAGCAGCTGGATTTCATTTCCTGCTGCCAGACTGTCCGACATCTTTGCTGAACATCCCGGGAACAGAGCGTCTTTACTTTAAGGATTTTATTCAAGGTGACAGCTCCTCACACTTTAGCGTTCAGATCACCTCAAGTAGCTGAGATATCAGTGAAAATGAGAGCACTTCTCCAGCAAACTCCAAATTTAGATTGACTGAGGTTATCCTTAGGCCTCTAGACCCAGCCTCCACGACAGCACAGGCCTGCCAGTAACTTTAAAACTACAGTGGAGTTTGTAATGATGTCTGGGGAGAAATATTCTGCCAGAGCAGTGGAGGATACTCTAAGCGATAGGAAATGATGTCAGATTTAGTTAGGACTGGAGACAGTGTTAGAATATACTTGGCATAATATGGCACCGGTATCTCTGTCAGCATCTCTGTTTTCTGTCACCGCACACAATCCCAGGCCTGTCTGTAGCCCTGACAGTGTCTTTTCAGATCAGGTTATTGCCAACTTGGAGACTGGCTCGGCACAGCACCATACAGCCCCCTTTGTTTGAAGTCTGCCCTTTTGTCATTAATGCACTTGATGTCTATTTAAATCTGACGGTGAATACAGTATCTGTTTTCCTGTCAGGAGATCATTGACAATATTAATACCTCATGTCCTTGCCTCATTTTCTAAGCACTGACACCTAGCTATAGTCTCCAGCATTCATCAAACAGCACTCTCTCACCAGCATCTCTATAAACAGTCTTGCTTCCAGTCCTTAAGAAATGCAGCAGACCTCAAACAAGACTTTTATCAATGCCAGTGAAAAAGGAGTCCAAAGAATGTCGTTAATAAACTGCTCATATCCTTTGCATTTAGAGCTCTAAATGTCCTTGTTACCAACTTGGGATATCTGTTTAGGGAAGGAATAACTTGGTCGTCATTAGACTCTCGGTTAGGAATGCTGTTACCATCTTTTCATGTGGAAACTGCTTCACTAGTGAAATTATTGAAATTGAAATTATTGGAGAAAGGTCTGAGCAGGAGGGGAAAATGATCAGGCACTGCACTGTATAGTCCCCACTGCATTTGTATTATCCTGAAGAGGAATGTTTTTCACAACAAATGACAGCCCTATCTATTTCCCCCCCTCAACCCTCATAGGAACGTGTTCCCATCATGATGTCTTAGAGAGGAAGAAGAGCATGAGTTTAGATTAATCTTTCCTGACCCGTGTCTTCCAAAGCTTTAGTAGCTTATCTTATGTATCTTAACTATATCCAGACACTATACTGGAAAGCAATGGCACAGAATATAAAAGCTTGCATAGTTAATTCATACTGCAAGTGTGAACAGTAACAGCTGTGTGAGTTCTGGAAATCTAAAACAAGAAAGAATTGAAGATCTGCTTCTGCCCCTTTGTTACCCTTTATGTAAGGCAGTGCTTGTCTCCTTTGGGCTAGGTTATGTTTGCCCTTATGGAGGTGAGCTGGATAATTCAGTGACTTCTCTGGTAAGATGCTCCCAAGGCAGAGCAGACCCTTCCACCTTCTTTCTGTACATGGGAGATGACTTTAATTTGACTATACATGTCTGAGGGCTCAAAGAGCAGCTCTGCTAGCAAAATTTAGCATCTCTGAGTGAGGATGTTCACAGGTGGGATGTAACTGTGAACTTACGCTTTCACATACCACTTAGTACCACCAGAGGGGATGCTTTTGAATAAGGTAGTGAGATGTGCAGGTATGTGTGTCTCACCCACAGCAGTTAAGGCTTCCTCAGGCATCTTTCTGCATGTACTCACTGTGAATAATGTGCCTTGCCTCCCAAAACCAGTATTATGGCTAATTATTGAAAGCATCCCACATGTGCCAATATTTAGCGTAATTAAATTGTATCTTGCTCATGGGATGTTGCAATGTTGTTTGAAAAGATACTTTGGAAATGTTTTTATTGAATATTTATTTGTATGTGTAAAAATGCTGGAGTCTGGGGAGGCCAGCTGTTCTGGCCCATGTCTGTCAATGGCTTCCCATACAGATTTCAGCCACTCACTTCAGCTGTCACTGAAAATAAGGATGGTTTAGGTGCTTGCAGTATGACTTTGGAAAAGTTTGACGGGTTTTTCCAGGATCCACATTAAACTGTAATTATTTGCTGTTGGGTTTTTTGTGGTGGGAGAGAGGTGGGTGGTGGGGTTTTTTTTGTTTGTTTGTTTTGTTTGGTTTTGTTGTTTTTGTTCTTTTTGGTTTCATTCATCAGGAAAACTTTTTAAACACATAGCAGAGAGCACAAGATATAACTTCAACCCAGACTTTCTGTTTTTTTTAGAAGCAGGAGGGAGGTGCTCTGATTTAAAACACTCTGTATGATGTTTCAGTGTTATGTAGTTCTAGTTTTGAAGATACTCATGGATGTATGTTTAACAGGATAGGTCATGTAGGTATTTGAACTCATTTTTCCAGTGGGTTCAAAACTGCTGATTGAAATGGCAATACTGAATATTAGAAATACACAAACTTTCTTTCTTTTGCAGGACAAGAGAGAACTGCTCCTTTCCCTCCTTCAAATTTCCCAAGTTATGTGCTTTATTGCATGTTATTCTACTTCAATCCTAACTGGAATTAATTTCCTTTTTATTGTAGGCATTTTGGGGAAATGTCGCTACATTTACTATGGAAAACATTCCGAGGGCAACAGATTCATCCGAGATGACCAGCTATAAAACACAGCGCTGTTCCGTGCCTCTTCAGTCCCTCCACATAAGAAGCACAAATCACATCTACATTTTAAGCATGTAACTAAAGTCCTCTAGTGCCTTCTGCTGACTTTGCCGAGCCTGTCAAGATCATCCTTCCATCTCAGTCTGAGTAGTCACATAGAGATTGACATGATTGCCTTTAAGCAGGTCCCATCCACCAGTGTGACAGACAGCTGCAGCCGAGCACCCGGCCTGGCAGGGGGAGCACGGTGATGGATTGCCTGGTCCGGGCTGCTCGCAGGAGAGCAGGGTCACACCTGGGGCTGGACTGAGCCCGCTCCATCCGCGGCGCCTCCCAAAGCGCCGCCTTTATCTCTGCCTGGCCTGTTGAGCCAAAGTGGATGCTGATATCAAAGTGTTTATAAAAGAGAGAGGCTGTAATTTCAGATGAAAAAGCCCTTATCTATTATTTTTTTTCCCTGTGCATTTAGTGCTTGTCTTTCTATAGACTCATACATGCTTACACAAATCCTTTCACAATTTGGTAGTACACTCACCCACCCCCAAAATGAGCCTAGATGGATTATTTTTTCTTTCAGCAGGGAAAAATATCCATCCTGAAAACATTTTGGCCATGCAAAGCACTGTCAATTTATATAGATGTTTATATGCGAAGGAAAAGGATTTTAGTAATTTCCCAGACAAATTTTTCTAATTCTTGAATCACATCTCATTGTTTATTAGCTCTTACCTTCAGAAAAGTGAACATTTTTTATGTTGTAAAATAATGCCATAGCTTAACTGTTTACCCTTGGAAAAGTCCTCATTAATGATATTGACAGTGTGTATTATTCCTGGTTTATTGCACAAGCTATTTTTAACTTTTAGGGATTATGTTTATAATTAAATGCTTAAATTTGGGGAAAAAAGTGCTTAAAAGGAGTGATATGAATCTGCCACCAGATGGGTGTGATGATTCAGATGGAAAAAAGTCAACAAAAGTAACTGGTGGAATTAACATAATTAGCAGCTTTATTAATATATTGGAGAGATGATATCTGCCTTTTGATATCTATGTAAGAAAGGCTATTGTCAAATTTTCAGTCAAGAAAATAAAAAGGCATGGCAAATGTTCTGCTTTTCTGATAAAGAGGTTGGACATATTTAGAATCATTAACTTGTTACTGTGGGAAAAAAGTTAAGTCCCATACTTCATGCATATATTGTGTTAAATTCTACTTGATACAATGGGATTGGTCAAGGAATATGCAAAAATTCTGATCTCTTGGCTGTTCCAAACCCATTCATATTGATCCCAGTTGAGAGCTATCGATGCCTAGCTGTTCTTGGTTTGTTTGAAATTACTGGGTGGTCTTTATTCACTTTCCTGGTTAAAAAAAATTAAAAATATGAGTCTTTAGACACTGTCTACCTTGGGGGCTTTTATCAGCTGGCATTGCAGGTGGAAGTGAACTGAACATGGAAGGCAGTCGTGAAAGCAGATGTGACTGATGGAATAGTGAGGCACTGGCTGAGTGCCAAAGGAAAGCTTGCTGCTGCTCAGCATTTTAGGCCTCACTCAGTAAACGGAAGCCTTTGCTCACTCTGCAAGTATATAATAAATCTTTAACAGATACTTAAAACCACTGATGAACATAGAACGATGCAGTTCACACCACTTGTAGCTCAAATGGAGCTCTGAGCTGTTTGATTGGTGTCTGGAAAGCACATTCTAGCCACTTGCCATGCCTCTTCTGATGTCATACATGACCACAAATGAAAGGCCAATTCACACTGCAAGCCCGAGGAGACACCAGATAAATGAAAACTGCATGCCTTTTTCTTTAAGCAAAAATATTGATAGAAATATTTAGGGCACTTGTCATCTGTTCTGGTTACCAAAATAACAGCAATCTTAGTTTGTTCCTATCATGATGTCTGTTTTGAAGCCTCCACACATTTTGGCTATGGCCATGTTTTAGGCAGCAGGATTTGGAATAGGGATGTTTAGAATAACCTAATGTCACTTTCAGTCTGTTTGCATATATGTTCTTGTCTTTATAAAAGGCTTTAACCCTGCCTCAAACAATAAACAGCACTTGCAAACTGACCGCATGATTTTTCCATCTTTATTTTGCTTGTTTACTTTTCCTAATGTCAAAACCATTTGTATCATTTTCAGGAGTGTTTTTTTTCCCAGCAAAGCTTTGGAGGCAAAAATATTTTTGGAATGAAATTTGAACAAATTCTCTTCCATTTTGGATTTTGTTTTCACTTGGGGGATTATGTACCTAGAATTAAATACGGTAAAGCCCTAATTGAAATCTGCTTGAAGGGAATTCACACTAAATGTCTCTGATTCTGGAAAATCCAAAAGAAAATCTGTGAATAATTATTTTGTATTACTAGCATGGATTAGGATATTATTTAAAAATATGCATGGATGTGTATTACTGTTCAAGCAAACATCATTTTCTTTTTAAATATGCAGAGTGTTATATTTTCAGATGTGTTCTGCTGAAGTTCTGGTTCAAGAGATGGCAGAATTTTCACACCTGGGGTTGCTACCTATACTTGGTTCTCTCCTAAGTGGGAACTGTGCCTGAATTTCTTAAATGAACTATCATTTAGCATGAAAGTTACAGTAAAGTGATTTGGAAGAAGTTCCACTCTCTTTCCTTTGCTCCCACTTCTCCATATGTGCCACACTTTTGACTCTCAAGATTAACTAGGCTATTAAAAATAAAGGATTTGCCTACAAAATTAAAAATATTTTAAAATATATGCATTTCAAAGGAACTACTCCAGTCTTAGTTCTTTGAGTTGTAACTTCAGTCCTAGGTTCAGTCTTGAGATGACCTTTGCCTTTTGTCAGACATCACCTCTTCACAAATGAAGACTTGGAGGCAAATGTTTTTACTAGGAGATGCCTAGAGAAGCTGTGCTTAGTACATTTGTAACTTTGTGTATTGAAAATGTTAATCCCTAACCTTAAAATTAAAAACAAGGAAAGGATCCAAACTAGAAATTCACTTCAATGTCACAAAGACAAATGACCTTCAGTGAAAATCCTGCTGTTATGGATACACAAACCTAACTATAGAGCACATTGGCTTTAATTGAATCTGTTGCATGCATAAATGATTTATGGAATTGCTGAAAGTATGTCACACTGAAGCCACTTTTTTCTCCTTTCTTAGGGCTGAGTCTCACAGTATTTACTCTAGAATTTGCCTTACTCAGACTCTGAGTATCTTTGAAGTCAATGTGTAGCGATGAGAATTAGAGTTACCGAGTTTTGGAAGGCTGATAGGCAGCCCTTTAAAAGGCATTTGTTCTCTGAGCAGAACATTACTTGATTGCTGAGTGTTGATTTCTCACATCCTTACAGATGAAAAGTCACTGTGTTCTGGTGTACCATTTCTCCCATTTAAGACAGAAGAAAGAAACAAACCTGTTTGTGCTTTTGAAAATGCTGTCTGTAAAATAAAAGGGTTCATTTGCTGCCAGTGCATGTATTAGTATTTTTTACTCCTGCCAAGAGTTTGAGTATGTTGGGAAATGTTTGCCCCCAGCAGAACTTTGCTGGATGCAGCCTTTGTGGTGAAGTTCTGAATCAGCCCATTTTATACTGACTCACATTGAGTCTTACCACATATTTCTTCTTAATGTGGTGTGATAGTTGGCACAGGAATCTCTGCTTGCCCACTTCGGGAAAGTTTATTGTCTTTATTCTGTAGATCTGTCTTTTTGCTTTGTTAAATGGTTGGCACATGTGAAAGAAAGAGATGAAATTCAGCTTTCCAGAGGTGTAAGCATATAGCCAGATTGATTCTTTATGTTTGACATGGATTTCAAAGTATCTGTTTGCAGGTTCAGTCTGCAGAATCTGACAGCAAATCAGGAGACAAGAAGTCAGGGGTGTTGCATGGCCTTCTAGCTGCTGTCCTCTGTTCCTGAAGATCTCTAGTTGTGTCCTTGTCTGCTTCAATTGCCATCTCATTGCACTGCAAGCAAATGATGGCACAAAATAGGTAAATGCTCCCCTTTTGTTTTTAAAGTGAAGTTTCTGCTTCTCTGCTCATAGTATAACAATTGAAATGCACAGTTTGCTTTTTTCCGTGGTTTTATATCTACACATGGTAACTGTTACATCTCACTGGTTAGTCTTTTTCTGCTATTTAGTTAAAAACTATTTCCCCCAGTCTTTCCTGCTCCTAGTAATGGGAATAAAACAAAACAAACAACATATGACTGCGAGAAAACAATAATTTAAAAATCTTATTATGGGACCATGGCTATGCTAACAATTCTGAGGGACAGGTGTGTAGGCAGACAGTTTGTGGTAATTGGGGTGGGGCTGGGCTGAGCCTCCTCCCCAATGAGCTACAGCTGTGAGCAGCAGGTGAATCATATTGGAGCTAATGAGCCCTGGAGAGCCCAGGGGCACTGACCAACCAGCAAAGGGAGCAGAGGGCACACAGGTGCAAGGCATCAACAGGAGGGGATAAAAGGCTGGGCTGAGGAGCAAGTGTAGGTGCCTTAAGTCTTCTGGTGTGGTGTTTTCAGGTCTGTTTGGGCTGGAGCTTTCTTTCAACTGTGGCATCTGTTGTGACACGGGTGAGCATTGTTATTCACAAACACATCTAAGTGGATTGACGGACCAAGATCCTGATTTGAAGTCTTAGAGTTAGTCTGTGAATGTGGACAAGTGATGGAGCCTTTGATTTCCTTGTGCCACTCTTGGCTAGAGAAAGTTGTCTTGCCTAAAATGAGTTAATGCTCATTTCTGCTAATGTTATCCAAATATCTTACCAAGGCCTTGGATTATATAAGAGCTAGGCCTGAGAAAAATGGCTTCTTCTAGTGACTTATAACCTGCTCTTAGAAGCCTTAAGGGTATTTTTTTTGGCATTTGCTATGTGAGAACATTCAGGATATAGTCAGCACTCCTACTTCATCAGAACTGGCTGAATTAATATATTTTCTGTATGCAGTTCTAAAGCAGTTGAATCTTTCTAAAAGTTACCTTTTAGGTTAGGTGACTCTGATGGACTTGCCTCTGGTGGTGTTGTCAACCTGAAGCTGACCCTTCCTTAGAGTTGCTGACAATTAGATTAAGGTTTCAGATCAGGATTTTCACAAGCCTTCAAGGAGCAGATATTTTTAAGGACAAGCTAAGTCGTGGTCATGGCACATTCACAAAATATCATCATCATCTCAGAATCCTCAGCATTTTAAGGAAAACAGGATTTTGAAAAATATGTTTCATTCTAACTTCATTGTGTTCGTAGGTTTTAACGTGAAATATATTCTGCCTTATCACATTACATGCAAGTTTTAGGCTGTGAGACCACGTTCCTGAAGGTGTTCAAAGCATCCTTCAAAACAAGTGTAAAATCTCTTGCAAATATTTTGCATTCTGATTGAAACTTTTGCTGCAAATTCAAAACCAAAACTGTGATGTCAAGGCTGTGGATTTTTAACCTAGTTTTATCTTAATCCACAACTTTTATAACAGATCACTGAACTCTCATCCATAATTCCTCTTAGAACAGAGCTACATATTAATGATATTATACCTTTATAGTAAAATATATGGGAAGGAATCTGCTTGGAAATGTCAGTATTAAATGTAAGATTTAATTCAGGATTTTATTTGGAAATAAAGAGGAGCTTCAAAGGATCTCTTCAGATCATACTCTGGAGAACATAAAAGGCAGAATTTTGCTGCTTAAATTCTACCTTACTTTTACAACTAAATTGGGAAATAAAATAAAGAATATGAAGGTAACCAAAAATTATATTCCTGACTTTGTTTTTATCTGCACTTGCCCTCCTACTTTTAATTTAACAGTGTTTTTGCAGTTGAGTATTTAAGATTCACTACAGGAAAAACAAAGAAAAATAAATATTTCATAAGACAATCTGCTTATTCGTTTTATAGTCTTCTCTGATTTCTTTTTTTAAGACCTTTTGAACAATGTGAGCACTCAATTAGCTGGCATTGTGTATCTACCAAGTAAGCAGACAGTTGTGGACTTCAGGGAATTTTCAAACACACATGCTGTTCAACCTCAGCAATTTTCTTTTACCTAGGAATTGTTTTCAGAAATTCCCTTATAATGAAATTTCTGTTTAAGTTGATAGCTGTAAATGAGGGCACAGTTGCTTCATTTCCTTTTGACAACAAGCCAAATTCATCCCTGGTGGAACTCCATTGATTTAACTCTACTTGAGCGAAGTTACACTGGGGATGAATTTGACCCAGCTTGAGATTTTTTTCTATTCATCTTTTCTTTAATTTCCTTTAGCTTAGTAGTCACTTTAGGGCTGGACAGAGAATTACAATGCAAGAGAGGGGAAAAGCAAAACTTCTCTGCTCAAGAGTCATTTCCTTTTTAATACCCTACTGATTTAGCCATGACTTGTAATGTGTTTCAGGTAGCCAAATTTCAACATCAATTTTGGAAGGAAGTTCACTATACTTTGAGTCTCTTTCCTTGGCTACTTCCCAAACCACCAAATCACCACCTACTCTACAATGCACATTTTATAAAAGGCAGTGTTAATGTCAGTGCTCTGGGAAACGATCTGGATAAACTGCAGTTGTCATGGGGTGCCTGATATGGTGAGCTGGAGCTCCCCTGATTGCACCCCTCTGTCCCCTACTTCAGATGGTGGTGGAGCTTTGAGACCTTGACATCTGTAATGCCCAACATAGCTTTCCCCAAGCTGCCACTTGCAGTGCCTGGATTTCTGTTCTGTGAGTCTTGCATGATTTCTGCCCACGTGGTAATCACGGCAACCCCCTTTTTTTTTTTTTTCCCCCCTTGTAAGTTCAGGGTTTTGTGTGTTCACACCCAATAAGTTTCAAGTTTGAGCAAAAGCCGAAAGCATCGTTCAGCCAAAATCTCTGCTGAGCTGTATGTGGTTTTCATCTGAAACTGTAAATCCACTGTGTTCACTGAGGGTTTAGCAAAACTGGCCTGAATGTCAGACCTTTAGCAGCTCTCCCAAATCAGGCTAGTTCTGGGTTTCATTACAAAAAGATTGCACAGCTCTAGCTAAGCCCTCATTTTCCACTTTCAGATAAATGCTTTCTCAGCTGTATTTATGAGGCTTAGCGTAAAAAAAAACCCCTACCAGCTGTTAATGTTAATCACAAGTTTATATCATAAGCACATTCTGAGTCTTATCCTCTTTCCATTCATGTCAGTGGCAAAGCTTTCAACATCAGTGGCAGTAGGAGAAAATATCACAAAATATAGTAATGCACACTCGGTTTAAAAGGAAAAAATAAAGGTCTGTCTTAAACTAATAAAGCCAGGAGTAGGATTCTGTGCTGTTGAATGTCTTACTGCATTTGCACATTCCCTTTTGCACCCTGAAGTACTTAGTGGTAACATAGAAGCAAGCATGAGGCTCAGGTTCATGCTGGAACAGTTGGCATTTTCTTATGGGTCATCAAAATAGACATTAAAGCAGGGCATTTGACATAAGGAATCAAAAGATGTGATATAAAGAATGAATGTTTATCACCAGTCCTAAGAAAGAAACCCAGATTCATTAGTTTTGAAGCAGCTGTTGAATGATAAATTTCTGGAACTTTACACGGTGAAAACATTATTTTATATATCAAAATAGAAATTAATATTATTTTACAAATTTTTAATCTATTCCAAAAGTAATTATACTTAAGCTTTTAGAGAGGTCTTGTTGGTTTGCTTTGTGTTTTTTTTCAAATCAAAACTTGAAGGATTTAATCCCTAGGGCATCCTGCTACATTTTCCAGTTGGGTTTTAAGGTTTAGTAAGTTCACATTTTTCCAAACTCAAGGGCCAGCTTCACTGAAATTTTTGAAATCTGAACGAACAGTGGACCTGCAGACTGTGCTAGTGAATGTTTTACAGAAAACAGCAAAGTGAGTTTCAGGACTATGAGACCAGATAGGTGGTTTCAGCTTGTGCCAGTTTTAGCAGTTTACTTTTAAAACTTACAAAAGTAAAAATATATGTCCTAGTTTTCCTACTGTAATAATATAGCTAATGTAACCTTACCTGAGATTTAATTAACTAAAATGTTCCTGCTCTACTGGAATAATATACCAAAATAATTTTGCCTATTCTGTTTTTATTTTATACAAAATGCCATATTTAAAATATTTTTTTATTTTCTATTTTTAGTAAAACTAAATCCTGAATGTCACTGTTAATACCATTGTTAAAATTTATCCTTAAGGGCTTTC
Source organism: Euphonia xanthogaster (assembly GCA_034509185.1). Taxonomy (NCBI): domain Eukaryota; kingdom Metazoa; phylum Chordata; class Aves; order Passeriformes; family Fringillidae; genus Euphonia; species Euphonia xanthogaster. The sequence continues at coordinate 11,839,227 of JAYDZK010000271.1, read as the reverse complement.
AGACATAAATAGCAATGATAACAGTTACCTTTTTTTGAAGCAGTTTGAATTTAAGGACACAGTATGAAATATTTTCTGAAAGTTATTTTTTTGTGTCATTGCTTATCTGTCTTAAAGCAAAAGAAGGCTGTGACTCTTTTCTTGTTTAATAATGGCTGTATCACGTTTGCATAAATTGCTGTAGCTCTTGGCTGGATTGCAGAATCCTTCCTATAATGCTAAGTCTCATCACCAGCTTGTAGGCCACCTCTCCTCAGTCCCCTCAGAGAGGAAAAGCGGGATCATGAAGGATTTGGGATTCGTGTTTGTCCTTAAGTAGTCGTGCCTATGTAATTGGTAATATGAAATATATTCTGCTCCTTTCCATCTTTCTTTCTGCTACTCAGTCACTGATTTCCTAATTACATGGAATGCTAAAGTGAATTCTTGACTGTGCAGTGATAGTTCTGCTTACATGTTTCTATGATTTGTTTGGTATTTACTTTTTAATTTAGCCTTCAGTGCAGCCAAGAAAAAGGTGACTGCAGAAGCATTCAGCTTTAAAGTGAATACTCGAGTTTAATTGAAGCTTATGAATTTTTATATCTGTAACTATGTTAGATTATCTAGCAATGAAATAACTGGGGAAACAGTGCCTCAGAGGAAAACCAAAAAACTTACTGCCAAAAGGCCACAAATGTCAGGATTGAATGCACAGTGTGTTGAGTACCCAGCAAAGGCTGGGCACAGCACTGAGGACTGGAATATGCATCCATCCAGAGGGAGAGTGGCTGCATTTTACTTGGAGTTTTGGCAATGCCCTCTGCAATGTCTCAGATTATCCTCTGCTAAATGAGCATCTCCCATCTGAACCCAGGTTTTTCCACAATCAGATGGAAGAAGGCAGAACACTTCCCCTGAAAAGGAGTTCACCCTTCTAGACCTAATATGGAATATATGTTATATTTTCAAAAAATGAGATTAAACTGCATGTTTGCACATATGCGCATGCTCATGTGCCATCATTGCATTTCTCTTCTTTCATTTTTAAAAATAAGTTGTACAGAAAGCCCAAATAATTATTTTAAGAAAATAAGAATTTTAGGTCCAATTTAGGTCAGCTGGTAGTCAAATCCAGCTGAAACATGACCAATTGAAACAGGCAAAGAGAGCCCCAGAGTAAAATTACACAGTGTCTAACTGTGTGAAACATGTCTGGCTGTCCATACACAGTCACCAATAACTGCAGGAGAATCTGAAGATCTTAAGCTGCTCAGGGAAAAGGAGGAAAAATTAGTGTTTTTTATATCAATTAAACCCAAAGGGCAAATGTCATAATCAAAGAGTCTAGAGTTTTAAGCTTCTTTTTTTTTTTTTGGTTTTTTTTTTTTTTTTTTGTTTTTTGGGTTTTTTTTGTTTTGAAAGACAAAGAAAT
>JAYDZK010000271.1:11777888-11837713 GCA_034509185.1 Euphonia xanthogaster | reverse complement strand
TTTTTTTTTTGTTTTTTGGGTTTTTTTTGTTTTGAAAGACAAAGAAATCCCAATTGGATCTTAAGAATGACATTTATTTATTTTCAGTGACTGATATTGACACAAGACTGCTCTCTTCTTTGGAGCTGCATTTTCAAATCCTGGAGTCCTGCCCTGAGACTCCTTGGTGTCCATTAGCAGATCCATTTTCTACCCTTGAACTATGTATTCTTATCAAAATGTTAATTCTTCCAAGCTTTGCAAAAAGCACCCCGGTACACTGTGTATTTTATATGCCAAATTATTCCACTTTAATGGAAAAAGAACAGAAATGTTAAGGAATCCGTGTGTATCTGAGTTGTGCACATCAATCTTCTAAGGCGGCACATAACAAAGGTCAGAAATAGCCTAGCGCTGTGTTTTGTGTAGCTCATCATTCTATGAGAAAATGTGCCCAAGTTCCTCCTAAAACATTGTTTTCAAGCGTGGTTACTACTGAATATATTTCTAAATGACAAGGTTTATTTGTCTGTATTTTGATATGTTTAGGGGAAACTCAGGCTGACAGTTAGAGGAGGCAGGAAGAGGGAACCACAACAAGTTCCACCCAAACACAAAATGTCATCTCTTCCCTAGCTAAGATACAGAAGCATCCTGATGAAAAAAGAGCAGACATTTAAAAGTTTCTGACATGTGTCACAGATGCAGCCATTGAGCCACTGTTCCTGATGTGGCTCGAAATGACAGCATCCCAGCCATTGGAACTGGCTGCAGGACATTCAAAGTTTGGTGTGTGTCGCATTTAATCCTTGTCATAGCACATCTCGAGAATAAAAAAGACAAATGGACACAGGCAGTAGTAATAGTTCAAAAAACTTAAAATAAAGCTTCCCGGTCTAATTGATATTATCAAGCTGTGCTAACATTTACCAGCCACCAAATAGACAGACAGGAGGTCAGCACCCTTTTTTCTGCAATTTTCCCCCAAGTCAGAAGGATAAGTCTTTCAAGCTTTCTCTAAGGGTGACCCAAATACGTGAACTGTTTATTCAGAAATAGCACTGACTTGCCAAAGATACTTCTTAATAATCAAAACATGTAAAGGCAAAAAGGCTTCAGCCACCGATGAAGCGACTTGTCATGCATGACCCATGTTATTTATTTACACTAGCTTAGGATCATGCCAACCTTGGTGATTATTGTACAAAGGAGATGATAATTTATTGATTGTGCCACCTCTGGATATTTTACAGCCTTGTAAAGCTGAGGTGCAGGCAGCATAGAATAACATTCTTTTGGAGTTATCATGTTGGCATCCTCTTTCAAATAGTGTGTCTTTTATTGCTGGCCAAAAAAGTTTGTGTACATAAAATTGATTGTCTGCAGTGGCTCGGGGTCTGCAGCACAGATCCCTTGAATCAAGAGCTTCACATCTAGGTTTCCAGAGAATTTATAGTCAACAGCCCCATTAGTTTCTCATTGATTGCAGTGGATGAGTGCCTGCTCCTCATCTAACTTCCAGTTTAACATAGGGGATACTTTTTCATTTAGCAGCCTGGGAGGTGAATAGAGAAGATTCAATTTAAGCATTTTCCAAATACAATCAGCCTCTGATAATGTGAATCCTCTGGCAAGTTGAAAAAAAAAATAAAAATCTTTTGTATTAAAAAGTCAGTGGTACCTACAGGCTATTGGACTGGTTTCTACTTAAATCATTTGGCTACCTAGGCATGGTGATAAATCAAGCAGGGTTTTAACAGTCCTTCCTTCTGTATGTTAAGAAGGACTCAAAACATCCACGACATTATGGCAGTGGAAGAGAAAATTCAATAAAGGAATATGTTTAATATACACATTTTTTGTACAGTTTTATTAAAATATTGAAGAATATATTTGTTACCACCCATTTAGCCATCACATTGTTTAGAAGGAATGTTGTATCATTTTGTTGTCTGAAGTACAAAAATATATTTTAAACAGTGTTTTTACTTTTTATCTTTATATCCAACTGCAGAGCCAAAAGCTTGAAAACATTGTAAAAAAAAACCCCATATAATGGTATCGTTCTAATTAGGTCAGAAATACAAAAAAAAATACTATCCAAAAACACCCCCACCTTTTTTCCTCTACTCTAAAACACAGGTTTGGAAGAAATCAAGTTAGTGTGCTGAGACCTGAATTCTGACTGTGTCAAGGTTCTCCTTTTGAAAATACTGATGTTAAAGTGTGATTGGCTTGGTTACCCCAGAAGAAAAAGATGCTCACAACTGAACATCTGCATTTCACATGATTTCTTGTGCCCTGGCTGTGTTTGTGAGGTGCTCACCCAGTGAACCCCTTCCTGTCTGCATTGGAGGGTGGTGAAGTTCACAGCACATGAGAAAGTTGCAGCAGGAGCTGGTGCTGCTGAGAGGCAGAGAAGGCAGTGCTGGCTTTGCCCACAGAGACTCTCAGTGTCGGGCTGGGAGTTCTTTCTCCACAGTGCTCCCAGTGAAGGGAAAAGGCTGGCTGGAAGGTTTTCCCTTTCTGCATGCAACAGGCAGATTGGAGCTTCCGTGGTACATGGACTCACCCCCAAAATTCTTCTCCTCAAAGATCTGCAGTTGAGACCTGTAGGGATAGCAGAGAAAAATCCATATCATTTTTAATGGTACCTCACAGAGGAAATAAGCCTTGTGTAACAGCGAAAATGTAAATCAATGCTGCTCTCTGACAGGTCAGGTTGCATCTTGAAAGGCAAACCACATCCCTTTGTTCCCATTTACAGTGGCACAAGGTGGTTCTATTGCTGGCAGAGCATGACGCCTGAAATTGGTTTGCTGAGGCTGTGGACCCTTTCTATGTTGTGAAGACTGATGCACAAAAGACTTGGAATGTAAGAGTGTGTAAGCTGAGATGGTAGATTCTTTGCTCTTTTTGGGAACACTATAAAGTCCTTCTGTCAAGATGTGTTTGTACATCTACCTCCTGCAACAAAATCTTTTGTATGTATTATGTTCCTTCTAAACAGTGAAATGAATTATAAAGGATCAGAAAATCAGTAAGAAGAAAGGTATAGAGGGAAAAAGGCATAGGCAATGACTCATTCTTTTACAGTAATGACAATGATGAGAAGTATTAAAGGACCTAGAGGATAGAAGAAAAAAATTTACAATGGTTTTTGTAATATATAAATGGCTATAGTTTGCAATCTTCATAAATCATATATGGATTTATTGATCTTTGGAAGTAAGTGTTTTCCACAGACTAGAGTTAATATTGTGGCAAAAACACTATCCCTGAGCTTCTTTCTTCACTGTGCATCATCTTCCTGTTGAAGACAGGACGTAGTTATTCTTGTCCTCTCTCATACATGAGCTATCATCTCAAAGAAACTAGAATCAAGTGCAGAAGAGAGACCCTTCATTCAAATTATCATCTTGGATTCCATCCCCTCATTTTTGTGTCATTGCAGAACATGTTTGTGTACTCATCAGCAATATAGGTTTATCATTTCTCTCAGATGAAACTCAGTTTTCTGCCAGATAGTTTCAGAGGATTTATGTAAGCTGGAGATTTCCCATTTGCCTTAATGGGAGTTACCCCACACTGTACAGCGGATTAGTGGCACAGTGAAGGAAGATAAGTCAAAAGACCCCTAGAGTGCAATGTTGATTTTAAATATTTCCCTTCTGCTGTAATAACTTCCATAGCATCCTATGCATTATGAAATGCCTGATTGAGCTAATTTCCTGCATTGTAGAAGAAAGCCATAATTATCATTAAGTGTAATTAACTGCACATATGATCACCACAAAGAATAGAAAAAGACAAAGATAGCAAATCACTCTAATATCATAATTACTGGTCTGTTTGGATTGTCCTTGTTAAATATGCATCTGCTAAATAATTTGATTTCGTATCTTGAGCTGTGTTGCACTCTGCTTATCCTATGCTGATTATAAAGGCTTAATCTTTTCTAGGAATCCTTATTATCAATGTGTGGGAAGGAATGAAAACAAACAAAGCTTTATAGGTTTTTTGGGCCTCTCCATAATGACCACCATTTCCTAGACTTGTGTCTTCTAGTAAAAACTTTTTACTGATTCTATGTATTTAATCTAATGGGTCAAGGCTTCTGGTGGTAAATGTAGTTTAACAGAGATTCAGTTGGAAAATGGTCTTTGCTAGGGAAGAGGAAGGAAAACAATCTTGTGCTGTGCAGCAGTAAGTCCCAACATTGTTGAACAGATTCTGTAGGTTAATGGAGCAGCCTTGACTGCAGGTCTTGAGCAGAGGTACTAATTTGAGTGATCTGTTGAGAACTTGGTACCACCTCTGGTTGTCTGACTAGTGAAAAGAAATAGTTACAAAGCTCTTGTGACCTTCAAAATGGCAGCCTTAGAAAAAACCTTTCACATTTACATCTAGTATATTAAGATGGGCCAAAGCTTGAAAGGCTTCCTAAAATCAGATAAAATGGTCTGGATCTTTTCTTTGGGATTTAAGCTTCCTTTGTCTTCTTTTTTTAAAAGAGCCTACATTCAATGAGATTTTTTTGAGAAATGAGCTAATTAATGAAAAAATATTTCAGGATTTGGCACTTTTGTAGGAATGTCACAGAATTAATGGGATTAGTTACCAGGGAAAGAGGTTGCAGGACCTCCCAATAGTCTGTTTATGCAAAAGGATTAATTTAATGTGTCTTTGAAGTGAAACCATTGTAATGATTTCTGAGATTTGCCTCTTGTTCTGGTCAGGTGCCATTTTTTTTCCTGAAGCAATATTATAACAGCATCACTTGTAGTATTTTCTGCTTAGGTCAGAATATCACTGATTCCCAAAAATAAAATTTTCAGTTTCCCTGAAGATCTAGGAGTGCTACAGCTGAGGTTTGGGTTGCCGCATTGTTATTATTATTACTACTATTACTATTATTAATTTCTATAACAGTCAGTCACTCTGGTAGGAGAAAGGAGCAGTTAGAGAAAGGTTTCAGTGAGGAGCATCTGGAGGGGCACTAGTGGAATTTTTGCCAGTGGATGTATAGCAGCTTACTGTGGTGATGGACTTTTTCCTGTACTCTTTCACAGAGGCTGGTTACCTTTTTTTAATATAATAAAGGACGAAATAGTTAAATACATCACAGTTTTGCCAATAATAGGTGTTGGTGTATAAGTCTAACTGGCAGTCAGACTGCCCAGGTTATTGATTTTACTGTCTAATGGCTGAAAGAGATGTTATCTTGATTAATTAGAAGTCAAAACCAAATGCATCTTGCTTCTGTTAGATCTCCTGGCATTTGTTTTCTTTTTTTTTCTTCCTTGCCGGTGTTGTCGTACATGCACCTTTAAAATGTTTTAAACTAAAAAGCTATCAAGGTCAGCAGTATACAAGCCCTAGGAACTTTATTTCAGCTGTCAAGGAGTCCTTAACAGTCCTGCACTGCTTTTGGTGCTGGAAGGTACCCTTTTAAAGCATAAGGCTATTCATTTAACCTCAACAAATTAAAATCCAGTAGGCTATTATTCTTAGGGCTCTTGAAGTAACTTATCACCTCATTATGTTATTGGGCAGAAATGCTGACATGCTGAGTATTACTTTATATATTTACTGATGGTTTTACAGGAAAATATATTTTTCTCTTTTGGAGTATTTAGTGTTCTGCAAACATGTTTAGTGGTTAATGTGAGTAAGCATTATAAAGACCACTGCAACATGGGAACAGAAAAAAGTAGGCAGTTTTCTATCAGCTACTTTGAATTATGATCAGTAAGATAATAGAAAAAAATTATAGATGGTGGGGGAAAAAAGTCTAGGGTTAGTCAGCAATAAGAAAACCTGCAGATTTTTAATATATTGTATTAATAATTACTTCCTGGTGGTTTACATGCTCTCAGAATGTCAAGTACTAAGGAAAAAGGAATCTTGCTGCATTTATAAACAATTTACATCTCCCAGAGTTTACTTCCAGCAAATGAGTAGTTGTTTGATTTAACTTGTTTTGTGTTTTATATGATCACAGTCTAGAGCTAAAATTTCCTTACAAAGCATACAAAAATAGAATATATTGCACATTTCTGAACTAAAGTGAAATTGCCATGTTTACATATCAAAACTTTACCAGAGATTCTATTGTCACAATTGGTCTGATTCTGAAAATCGTACAAGAATCATAGAGTCATAAAATGGTTTGGGTTAGAAGGGACCTTAGAGTGCACTCAATTCCACTGACAAAGATTTTAAACAGCACCAATCCAAACACCCCTAAGGAATGCCACACATCATTGGTCTCCACTTCAACAAGTTGACCACAGCTTTTTGATTGTGACCATCCAACCAATTCCTTACCCACCGAGTGTTCCATCCATCCAATCCACATCTCTCCAAACATGGATGTTGTGCAGGGTAGTGTCAAATGTGCACAAATCCAGGTCGATGATGTCTTTTGCTCTTCCCTTAGACACCAGTCTGCAGCCCCACTGCAGAGGGCTGTCAACATTGTCCGGCGCAGTCCGTCCTTGGTGAGGCCCTATGGGCTGTCACCAGTCACATCCCTATTTCCTATGTGCTTCAGCATAATTTCCAGGAGGATCTGCTTCATGATCTTGCCAAGCAAGATTGCCTAGCCTATAGCTCCCTGGGTCTTGTTTTCTTAAAATACCAGGGACACATTTCATATCTATTTGAAATTCTGGGAATCCCATGAATGCAGTAGCTTTCTATTCAAGTGTGTAATTTGTTACAGAAAACCACAAAGCACTGACTCAAATATTGCTACATCATACACTGAGCAGATGGTTTACATATATTCCTTTCTTCTTACTTGCTCCATAACATTTTAGCATACAGTTAATCTGCTTATCAGGTCTCAATTCTCTCCTTTAGGTTTTGTTGTCATGAGTGTCTAAAGAAAGATGACCTACAGCACTACACAATTTATAGGTGTGGAGTGATTTAAGTAACCAATTTGTAAAGCTTCAGAGTCAATTTATCCTCTGCTTTTCCCATGGAGTTTACCTAGAAAAAGCGAAAAATGAACAAGACTGTTGAGCTCAACCCCCACTCTGCTTGTCTACTTGGTCTTCACAGAGCAAAAAGCTCTACCAGGAGCCTGCTCAGTCCAAGCAACAGACTGCAGGTGTTTTCTGAAATAAGGATATAAAAGGACAGAATGTAAATCAAGGCAGCCCTGTGGTCATTTTAATTGGCCTTCTTACCATTTTTCCAGGTCCATGCTTACTTCTTACTGTGCTGTTGCATGAAATGAGAAGTTAACACAGCCATTGAAATGTCCTTGGCCATTTTTGACTATAGGTCTGCTGAAATATAGACCTCAGCTTTATTTAGTTGAAATTCATAGTACAGTAAATTTAGTGCTGCTGAGAGCTGTCAGATTGAATGCATTGGATAGCAGGTTTAGGTAGTGGTCAGATTAGCTATCTTAGACCTTCATCTAGGCAGAGGTATGATTCAGTATTTGGCTTTTGTTTGGAGACCACCTGTGGAGGGGGGTTTGGTAGTGCGAGTTGTAATGCTGAACCTTGCTGTGAAAAAGCTAGGCTGAGTCCACCCTGTATCACCTCTACAAAGTGAATATATGGTGTCTATATGGTTGTTTCCATTCAGAAGAGATGTTGACTCCTTGCCCTCTTACCAGCCAACACATCCATTTTGAATTCTTCAATGAAGAATTCAAAGAGCTGAACCAGAGGACAAATCAATAGACACTGAGGAGTGCACACCAAGGCTAGTATTGTGATCATCCTAATTTTTACTACTCTGGCCTCTATGTAAATAAGACCAAAATCTGGTAACAGTTGTCACAGTGTAGGTGTTTCTAATCTTGGAGAAAAACCCCAAACAAACCAAGCCAGAGGCGCTCAAATCCCTTTTTGTTGCAAAGAAAATATTGAAAAAACATAATATGCATTTATATATATATCAAGTATTGAAAAATGGAAAAGAGGAACTGACTTTGGGTTATGTGGTGCAGAAGAGTTTACACCAGCACACATCATGCCAGAATGGCACCAGGTCCCTGAGCAGGTGAGCATCCAGGGCACCAGGATACCTTAGCATCATCCTGTGCTCTGATGGAGGTGATAGTGTTGTATTGAACCAGGTCCTTTCTTTTCCTCTGGCATTTCCCCTCTTTTCCAAGATGTCCTTCCTCTTATTTCCTTGTTCCAAATGAGTATTTTTTTCTGTGCAATGTCACCTTGCATTTGTGGAATAAAGGGAAATAAAAGCTGTAAACTGTCGATTGTGGAAGTTTGCATGAGGGAAATATAAAGTCTTCCTTCTGAGCCTTGGAATGGCTGACAGAGTCCTGCCTCAGCTGCTAAGAAGGGCCCAGCTAATGCAGTCAGGTTTGCTCCATCTGCCACGGCTTTGAGTGACAGCCACGGCCCAGTGCACATCCACTGAAAACTAGCATCAGGGAATGACATACAGTTTGATAACATAAGATGCTTAGGTTTTTTGGCTCAAGTGAGATGTTCAGAGCTAATAGCCCTGTGAGCAGAGTTTCAGCTGTGATCTGTACCTTGAGATATTGGTTGTGTCTGGCTCAGGAAAAAGGGGAAAGAATGAAAGCTTATTTCTAGAAAGGTTTCCGATGAGCAGCATTTGTCATTGAAGGGGAAGATGGGTATAATTAGCTTGTCAGTCTAGTTTGGGCTGAGCTGGCTTTCTGTGGTAAGAAAGATGGACTAACTGCCAGAAGAGCTGACAGGCAGTCGATAATGCAGCAATTAATGTCATAAATAATTCTGGAACCAATTATATCAAAATGGACTCCAAGCTTTAAAAAGGAACAGAATTCCCTTATTCTTCCTGCTAACAGCAAGAAGCAGCTTTCATTTTTCTCTATAATTACTTTTCATTGTATATAGCAATAAAGTAGGGCTTTTCTGTCCATATTTAAAACTTGTCTTTCTTGCCTTCCCCCGCCTCCTAAACACTCTTTACCCCATAGGACAAGGTTGCTACAACAGATCTGCACCGAGGTGAATGTATAATCTTTTCACATGGTTGTTACATGATAATTTCTGCTGCACCTAAATGACTAAGAGCCAAGTTTTCTCAAATGTCATGGGCAATGACAGTAGAAAGTACCAAACAATGGCATTTGGAAATAAAGACATTTGTGAAATAAATTGATTTGTCTTATTATTTTAAAGGTTGCTCTGACTTGCTTACACTGAACTTATTGATTTTTTTTCTCCCTTCTCTCTGTACAGTTACAGCTATGGAATCTGAGCCAAGCTATTCCCTTTATGCTGCAAACACAATTCAGAACAGCCCTGCAAGTTAATGGGCATTCCCTTACAAAAGACACCAAGTTACAAACACTCTCTAGAGTGATATTCTCCTTAGCTGTTTCTACATGTGCTGTAATACAGATGTGGATAGCACAAAGCCTGTACTGGCAAAACCCCCACAGTACTGCTTTTGCTAATGGTCTTTCTGTAGTCTCGTCCTCTCTTTAAAAAAAAAAATGGACTATAGAAGTAGTAAATTACTGTAGCATTCGTTCACAGCTTTGTTCAGCGCCTGACAAATGTTTCCAACTTTTCAACTATGGTGGCATTTACTCCTGGGAGGTTGGGGAAAACAGTTCATGAAGTTCCCACTGTTTTAAAACCAGAAACATCTGTTGGTGTCACATGCAGTTTGCTGGCTGGGTCCAGGAATAAAGAAATCCTGCAGCCGATCAGCTCTCCCCTTAGCAGTAGGTGTCAGTATGGTGAGTGGTAATTACAACAGAGAGTTTTAGAGGACACACGATAATTAGGACAGCTAACAAAAACATAAACACTGACATTTACCATACTTAAAGCCAGAAATGTTGTCTGCTGTGTCTGTACATTGTTTCAGACCATGACAATAGAGCCATAATTAGTTCAATCATGCTTCTAAGGAACAAAGGCTTTCAGATTTTGGATATGCAGCTCAGTGTTTTAGCAGGAGGAATGGCAGAAAGGGGGGGAGCGATCTGTGGTGTGCAGAGCTGGGAGAGCTGGGTTCCCTTCCAAGCCCTGCTGCAGGGATGGTGCTGAGTGAGTGCCAGGGAATCATTGTGTCTGTCATCACAGCTCCCCCAGCCAGGGGGACAGAGAAGGCTCACCCTGCAAAGGTGGTGTCCATATGAATGCATTTTTAAGGTCTTTTTAAGCACTTGGAGTTTGTCTGTAAGGAAGGGTGATGGAAATTCAGTCCTATTGAGGGAAGAGACCATCTGTTTCACATCTCATTAAGAATTATATCCTGTTTCTGCTCTGCGGCCCAGCAAGGCCTGAAAACAAGGAGCTATGTTTAAACAATACTTCCTCAGTTAAACTACAGTGTATATAAATTGAATTCAGTTTTGCTCCAAATGACCCACTTTCTCTGCTCACAGATTCTTCAAAAGGTAAGATTTTTGTCAGAATTTTGCAGGTCAACTCTGTAGCCATTCAGCAGTCTCACTATCATAATTTTCTTTTCTATGCTCCTGCATTTCTAGGGAAAGTACTTCGCTGCTCTCATGCCTCAGATCATTCAGTGCACCACTTCTCTTCAATAGAGAGGGAGTGTCAATGTTTTCCTTATACTCATAAGAATGATTTCAAGCATAAAGGTAATATCAGTTAAATTTAGTCTGGAACAAATGCTCTAGCAATCATTATTTAGTCTGCAGAACTCTTACTGACCTCTATTCTGAGGAAAATCTGTTCTCTGTGTAAGTGGACTTTATTAAAAAAAAAAAAAAGATATTTAACACGTCAAATGAGATTTAAAATGTCAAATTAAATGAGCTTAATTTACTCAATGTCATCTGCAATGCCACCCCAAAAATTTCGGTTTTCTCTTCCAACTGCCAATATGATTGATGTCACTATAGGAAACTTATGGCTAAGTGAGCAACTACTATGCTTGGAACAAGTACCAGATTTTCAGTTTGTCAAGATGGTGAGTTGTCAAGAAGCAATTAAATATTACCTCAGATGTCTTGTATCACGACTTGTACTTCTAACAAAAACACAGGAGTTATTTTATTCCTAAATGGCTTTAAATAATCTGTTTTATTAGGTATATTTTAATGGTTACTAAAGAAAGAAATGAAAATCCTAGGAGCTATTTTGTAGTCCTGAAAGGCAAATGCAGCGTAAACTAATGGCCCTACTTACTTAGATATTGTTGCTCCTTTATCCTCTAAATGCCTGAAAATAGCTTTCTGTAGAGGTGAAGTGCAGAATGCAATGACTTTAGCACCTTGGTTTAGCTCATGATGAGAGATATTATCTAATTTTATCCTCTGTGTGTTAGGTGTTATGTGTTTTCATCTGTTGCTTGAAGTTGCACATTAAAATTCCAAGCTCTTCTGGCTATTTACTACTGAGAACATTGAAAGTGTACATACTCATTATAACAGTGAACTGGGGATGATTACAGGCAGTAATGACCAGATTTTCATCCTGAACTTGTGTAAGCATCCTTTTGGATTAAGCTTCAAAAGGATGTGTTCTAAGTCTGAATCACAAACACAGGAGTGGTCATAGTGGAGTAATGCAAGGCAGAGAAATGGGAAGGTGGGCAAGAGGCAAGAATCTGGCCTCAATAGGGAGATGAAGAAGGTTCATAGACATCAGTAGAATTGATCAGGTTTTTGGTTACTTTTTTTATTACTGGCTGACTGATTTACATAAGCACATAAATTTGTAAACATACTCCTCCTCTTTAGGTGTAATAAGCTGCCATTCATATCCGAGTTGGGTTTCCTCTGTCTTTCCCCTAACGCTCTGTTTTGCTGTGTCACTCTTTCCATTTCTTAGATCTAGCTTGTCAGTAGGGCCCAGCATGTTCAAACAATGACAGATTTTTCCAAAGCTCAGGTCTCTGTCACGCAGTTAATTAAGAAGCCAGGCTGATGGTGGGCAGAAGAGGAAAGGGGAAGGGTTGGTGGGGAGGATAGATGAAAAAAAAGTCTTATTAGTTCAGCAGGTTTGAAAACCTGGCCTTCATCAGGTAGTTACCTTGGAACTGAGGAACTAGAATCTTTCACTTTGGAGCATGAGCTTTGAGGGCAGTGACTTTTCATGTGAGTTCATACAGCATTGTTCTGAAGGGATTTTTCTGAATGGCTTTAATAGAAACAGTAAATAATATGGCATGAGTGCACAGAATATGAGTTTCTCTCTAGCATTTCTGTTATTCAGAGGAGTGGTTTGTCTTCTATGGTGTTTCCAGCAGCCAGACTGACATTCATTTTGTTTTAAAGCATCTATCATACTTTATGGCTTCGGTAGATAGGCGTGCTTGAAAATGTTTTCGTTCCTAATACATATTTACTTTTCTCTATCTTTCTAGATCAGTTCTGGAAATTGCAGGAAGGTCACCAGGGAAAGACAGAACACAAGAAAAGGTTAATTGAGAGCATGCTAGTTACTTATAATAGCAAACCCTTGTATGTCCCATAATGTGAGCAGGGTAATGAACCTTTTTATTGGCTGAAAAGAGAGGATAAATAAATCTTGCTGAAGAAAAAGAAAGACAAATTTGAGGCATGTGAGTACAGTGCTGTCTACTGCAGCACTTTGGGATTATTGTCTACCAAAGTACCAGACTTTGTATGATCTGAGATGTGACAGTAACACCTTTGCTGATGCTGGTGGTGCAGCCTCCATGGAAGGCTAGAGGATCTGTATTACTATATGCTGAAGTTTGTTTTATTTTATAGAATTCTTGACTAAGATGTGCATCTAAGATAGTCTTACCATCACATTATGTTTCGTCACCAAAATCTGCTCTTGGACTTAATATTAGATTTTTAATAGCTTTGATTTTCTTGGTTGCTGAAGGAAAGCTTCAAATTCAACCAAGCCTGTGCCCCACCACTACATTGCTATATAATGTTGCTATAGAAGTTATACATTTTTATTGTTTTATTTTAAAAGGCAAGTAATTCACCACTGTTTGAATTTGTGGAATCAGCAGTCCTACATTTCTCTATTTGACAAACAATGTCAGCTTGGATAAAAGATGAAAAAGATGTGGTCTTGGGGAAATTATAAGTTGGCTTATGGAAGAGGAATCTGTTACTCTTAGACAAGATAGAAGTTTAAGAAAAGAATTAGTTTAAGAAAAGAAACCCTGAGAACATCGTGGTGTTATTCTCATTGAGTTTTTCTTCTTCAGAGTGGATAGCAGAAGAGTGTTAAATTACTACCCAGAGTATTTAAACATTTTCCTTTCAGGGGCTTTTGTAGGATTAATGCAGATATCAAGTGAAAAAAATAAATTTCACCCATATTTTCTCTAGAAGTGCTTTTTTTTTTTTTTTTTTTTGGCAGACCCCACATGAGTTTAATTGTTTCTGATTTAACAGTGGGATTAAGATTTTTCTCCTTCTGCTCATGGGGTTGTTTCCTTCCTTTGGTTAATGTGTCAAACACCAATCCAACTCCCTCTCTGTCTGCCTTTTCCAGTAACTAACTATGTTGAAAAACATAAGACAATAAGAGAATGCACTGTATAATCAAGTATAAAAAATTATTATCTTCTACCCCAGTAAATCATAGCCAAACAACACAGTTATAATAGAAATACCTTTCCTATGTCTGATCCACTAACACTTACTTAGTCAGATAACAAATAACTTGTTCTTGGAGAGAGTGCCTTGGGTTTGATTTATCTGTGAGTGTAAGTAAATATGAAAAGGCTGCCAAATCTGCCTATATAAATCTCAGCTATCTCAAAATGTCATGTATGGGGGAAGTGAAAAATTAAGAAGGTGTTTCTGTCTTAATAGGGTATGGAGGCAAAAGGTTCTGCTTTTAATTCTTCTTAGGGATGACGTTTCTCTGGTTGATACCTGGGAAGAATTAAGGAGAAGCTGGAAAAAAAATGCATACGTGTATTGTGCCAAATAACTGCTCTTATTTTTGCTGATGTAAATCTGGAGTAGATCCACTAAAGAGTCTGGAATTAGTCTGGCTTTGTCCCAGTGTAGCTGACAGCAAACTGAGAGCCTTTCAAATTAATAATATTAAATCTCAGCGTTGTTAAGATTTTTCATTTTGGCTGTAGTGGCCATTGTTTGAACAAATAGAACAAAAAGACATTATCTGAAGATACTTATATACTGCTGCACAAGCGAGAATAGAAGGAAGACTGGGCCAATGTGAAAATCAAGGGTAAGAAAATAGTTTCTTTTACCATTGTTTGCATATGTTTATTCTTGTCTGACAACACCATACCACACTTAGGGGTTCATTTACAAAGAAAAAAAAAAAAGAGATGGCATGCAGGGCTAGATTATTAACTCAAGTATTAAGAAGTATAATCCAGGCATAAATCCTGCCAATTTGTGAATTTTCACCCCGGGGCTTTATATTTTTCTCACTTAATATTGGGGTCATTGGAATTACTCCTGACTAGTACCAAGGTGGTTAATCTCAGAATCATGCCCTCTGCATCCTGTGTGGGTTTGTGAACCAGATGCTCCACGTGACAGAGCACGTCAATTAGCCTGAAGTACTTGTTGAGCCTCAGTCCATCTGGGATTCAAAGGTAGTTTGTTACCTCCGAGGTGGGGGTTTTAGTTGAATGTGTCATCCCACTCAAATTCATTAGATGAAAAGTGAGTATCATCTTACATTACATAAGTTCAGCTGGAATGTATACAATGTCAGTAGCATGGGAGAAGAAAACATGTGTTGAATACATCTAGTGTGTCTTGGGGCTCTGAAGGTCACTCCACTAAAGTAATATATAGTGCTGGTGCTAGTGGCTCAAGGTCAAGTCAGCTTGCTTTTCATAATGCATAAACCTCAAGCTCGCTCAGACACCAATCATCTGACCTAAACCTTGGAACAAATATTTTACTAAGTAAATCAGTGAGCATGCTGGCATTTCTATTAACCTTCAATGCACTGGTGACAGAAAATGAATAATGATAAATAATAACTCAAGCCTGTAAATCATGCTTAGCATCAGAGGGAAAAAAAAAAGAAAAAAGAAAAAGTCTGGTGTACTACCATCTGCTAGGCTGGCTGAGCCTGTAGGGAGAAACCCACAGCAAAGGGAAATGTGCTCTCTCCCTCCCACAGCAGTTCCCTGGGTTTGAAAATTGGGGGTGGGATATAGTGGGCTTTGCAGAGACTGGTGAGAAAAACACTTGAAAGTGAAAAGCTGAGTGTACACAAACTGCAGGGAGCCTGGGTAAGAAGAGCTCCATTACTCAGGGTGGTAGGGTTGTTTGGCAAGCTTTGAAGTGGATGAACTCTTTCCTTATCCTACTCTCCCACTGACTGGCCATCGGCAGCTCGCTGGTGGTAGGCGAAATGTAACAGACTCCCAGCAACTCACCAGTGCTGAGCACCTGCTTGTTTTATTTCCCCAGTACTCTTCCACTTCATTTTCTTCTGTTTTCCTTTCAGCTTTGCTACTGGTTAGGGTCACCATAGCCACGCAACTGCCTTAGGGAAATTAAGCTCATAAATTGTGAAGAAAAGACATGTTTACCTATATCTTCCACCGTATGATACCTTCACTTGTTTCAGCTTCATTCAGAAGTGCTCCGATTCTCATGTCCTTTAGATTTTTGTGAGGTCTAATTTCAGAAAATT
This sequence comes from Euphonia xanthogaster, assembly GCA_034509185.1. Classification (NCBI taxonomy): domain Eukaryota; kingdom Metazoa; phylum Chordata; class Aves; order Passeriformes; family Fringillidae; genus Euphonia; species Euphonia xanthogaster. Next base: position 11,822,141 of record JAYDZK010000271.1, on the reverse strand, counting down.
AGCATTAATTTGTTATTGAATTTGTTGCAAGGAAGGATTTTCTTAGCCATTTTGTTTAAAACATTTGCATTTCACAAGCTTTCACACAATATTTTTCTTTTCTCTTTCTGAAATTTTTTTGATAAAAAAATAAGTGCTGATGGATCAGTGGATTGAAGTACATCTTATGTTGAGTTCACATCTCTAGCTGGAAATGCATTTGTAATGGATTGTCAGGTTGGAGACCCTGGACACATTTGTGACCCTGCTGCAAGAAGGGAAGACAGCATGCACTACATAAGGTTGCTGCTTCCAAAAGCCACAGTAAACTCTCATGGAGAACCCTTGTCCTTTCACAAATGGGTGTGCTGTGACACTGGAAAGGAAGAAATATAGGGAAGAGAAGCACAGCTGATGTTTGCTTTCCATGGGATCACAGCACGAGGCGTGCTCAGCGCCTGCTACAGAGTGATAGGAAGAATGTAACACACAGCACTGGCTGTGTTTGCTGTGGAATCACAAAAAAATCCAATCCACAAAAAAATCTAACCCAGATATGTGAGGAAGGGTGAAGCGAGAGGATAAAGAGAGTTAGGGGCTTGAGTTCAAGCCCCTATCTGTAATTCATTTTTTGTCAGAAATGGGTGTGAAGCAGAGTTTGAGCATCTCAAAGAGTAGAAGCATTCCTGTTTTCAGTCTGGAAAGCAGGCAAAGGCCAGTCATGATGTTAAGATTCATATCCAAGTTCAGATTTGCGACAGACCTTTGTCAGAACAACACTAGGTGCCTGAATCTTTTTGTGCTCTTTTTGACCATTTCTCTCTTTTGACCAAAATAAAAAACAAAAGTATTGCCCACCAGCTGAACTCATGGTACTTCCAATGATTTTGTTTAAATTATATTCCCAATTGGATTAAAGTAAAGTGATAACATAATTTACAATGCAGTAACCATCTGACATCACAAAAAAATATCTCAGGATACTTTATCCCTTGCTTGAGTCTCAGGACTGGTATCCTATGGAATAGGAGGGAGAGTATGGAAATCCCAGTGTTTCTGTCACTGCCAAAGTACCATTTATTTAAAGCCAGTTTGGAAAGGGCCCTTCACATAGGAAAATTAAGTGAAAAAGATTTCTATAAACCAGCCTCCTCATGCCAAATTTCATGCAAGTAGAATGAGTAATAGTAAATCTCCAAATTTTGGCATCTTATTTTTAATTAAGGGTGTATTTTGTGAAAAATGTCAGAACCTCAGAAAAAGACATGATCATATTATTCCACAAAAATGGCTGTGTGGACACTACTTCCAGGAGAAAATGTATTATCCTGAGAAATTATGTAGAGGTGGCTGCTGCATTAATATACATGCATTTCACAGATAACTTTAGGAAAAATTAGCCTTATCCCAAAGGGGCCATCACTAAACATAATTTATTCTGTCCTTTGCCATATCCTGACTTGCCCTTGAGAAGACATTTTCCATTAAGCAAAAGTGAGCTTAGCTCATATATGTTAGGTATCTGGTGTTGACTATCCCCAGCAAAAGTCAACAAATTAATTTTAAAGTCCCAACATTGACTGGTAATCTGAACTTTAGTATCCCGATCCTTATATCTTTCTAAATAGTATAAAAATAATTTAACAAAAACTGAATAAGTGCAAAAAAGGGCAAGAAAGCAGGTTGTGAAAAAGAATAAGTATATTAAGTATACTTTCATTTTACTTAATTTAGCTGAGTCTGTTCACTAGTTTGGTGACTTTGTAATTTATTTCATTTTGTGCCTAATAGGAACTGTGGCTGAAAATAATAATTCAATTATTATGCCATTAAAATAATAATATTTATATTCTTAATAGTAACATTTCTTAATGGTAACATTTAAAAGGCAGAGAGATTATTTTGCTTATCAGTTAATTTGAAGTGGTGAAAAGAAATTAATAGAAATCATCTTGTTTTTACAACTTAATAAACTAAAATACAAAGAGTTCAAGTAGTCTTCCCAAGGTTTCACATCAAATCCAAACTAGAACCACAAATTATTCTTTATATTAGCTGCAAACTATAATAAAAAAATGAAGATATATTAAAAGGGGAATTCCAGTTTTCTTATCTGGGAAATACATAGCTTGATATCTGCGGCACCTTTTGCTTCCTGGCCCAGTTGTTGTTAGTCTTATGCAATTACACACACACCCCTCAATGAAAAAAATCTCCACATATATTCAAATTGAAATAGTTATGCACAAATCAACACTCTGACCTTCTTTTTAAACTTTTGAGGCAATTCCCCCAAAAAGCTATAGGCAGAGAAGGAAAGAAAAATCCTTAGTAATTTGTATTTAGTAACTACTTAATAATGAGACTCTATCAACTTAAAAGTGATTGTCTTCAGTTAAAATCTGGTGTGTATTTTTAGCTATTCATATTTCTGTTGAAAGGAAGGACAGTATGCTGAGTAGGGCTTGGGCCATGGTGATTACTCAGCCACCTTTATTAAAAGCTTTAAAATACTATTTACCTGTAAGCATACATGTGGCAGGGCAGGGGTCAGAGGCCAGGGCACACGTGGGGAAGATTGTGTGCACAAATATGACACCACAGAAGTAGCTGGCAGTGGCAGTGGATCTATCCTAACGTAGGTGCTCCTCTCTTCACATGGCTGGGAACCCAGGCTCACAGCTGAGCATCGGTAATGGGAGAAGCAAATACTGGTGTTTTAAACCTAACCATCCATTTCTCTAGTAAATTTGCTCCCATGTGTTTACATGTGGATAATAAGAAATTTCTAATTGGAGGGCACAGTACCTTTTGTCTTCTCATAAGAATCATGTTATGTATGGAAAACCTGCTAAATAACTAAGTATTTTCATCTCTGTTAGCAGACCTGTTTGCTGCTTCTGCTGACTTCATAGAATGACCCCAAACATTTTGCTGTAAATACATTTTAAAATGGGAGAGGAACTAAAGGAAGTTCTCAGAAAGAATTAAACTCCTAATTAGAAGGGACCAGCAGATGTTTTTCATCTGGTTTCACCTTTCCAAAAAATTCTTTTCTGAAAAGAATGTATATGTTGAGATGGTGCTATATAAAGAAGCTTATTTTTCTTTTTCCCACAAATTGTCATCTCTCTCCAAATTTGGTTTTATAACTATAGCCACAATTATTTTTCTAATGTGGATCTTCAAACCCCCATTATAAGGTTCTTTGTGCATCAAACTATTCAAACTACAATACATTTACAAGGAAGACAACTTCATTTCATAACTGAGACATGTTACAGCTGGTTGGAAGTCTATTTACCTGATAGTTTAGATATTGACAAAAAGTCTTACTTGGTACATGGTATCTGTGTCTGTGTCTCTAAAAAATTCAGTAGTGTCTGGATAATAGGTGTTGTTCATAGTATCTGCCTCTACACCTCAAAAAATTGATTTTTCCAAATACCAGGATGTTGAACTGGGTTTAATATACGGACAGAAATAAAAGTAATTGTCTTGTGATGTTGTGTCTACCTAGCTTACAGGTTTGAAAATTCCCAGGGTATTAATATACATTTTATCTTTTAGGATGGTTATGTGCTCTCTGAACTCTCAAAATAATATATCAAATACCCAAGGCTCAACAGGCCCTGATCTGCATGAATACTAGCTGGATTTTTCTAAAAGCACTTTCATGAAAATTAAACAGTGACTTCTTTTACATTGATGGGTCTGTGACTGATGGCTCTGAAATTCATGTCACAAATAAATGAATGGCCCTTCAACTATTTCACATGTACTTACAGACAGGCAAATGTGATCTATTGCATCCACAGACATCTCAGTGAACATAATCATGATATCACAATATATCATGTTACACTTGTATATGTTCGGGTCACATAATTTACCATCAGCAGTGTGAGGTTTAACAGGGTTGAATTATATGGATGCTGCATAGAACACTTTGGATGCATTATGCTGATGCTCTGGACTTTAAAATGTTAATATTGCAAATGAAAGGTACACTTTGTGTATCATAAATCTGAGTGTCTATTCTTCCTGTGTACTCAATAAATACACTTCTCATCAACTTTTAATTATGCTGTTTGCATTATTCTGTCCTGAAGAGGATAACACTCTGTAAATCATCCACTTCTAATGTACACTGCAGCATAAGTTTAGTTAATTAAACCATATATTTTATTAGTACTTGCACTTCCATCTTGTAAAACTGCTAGGAAAAAATAGAGAGAGGGTTTTATTTATTACAGCTGAGTTTAAGATGGCATTACAAAAGTTTAGCAGGGTTAGATGTGCATAATGCTGTTGCCTGTAGCTTACTCACGAATACCCACTCTCAAACTTACTGTTTACCTATTGCTATGAAAGTGGGAAGCTTCTTGAACATGTTGATGTATGTTGATGTTCCCACAGAACCACTTCAGTGTATTTAATGGTTGGCATAAGCAGAACTGAATCAAGTATGTGCTTGTCCATTTGTGCAGAATTTGTTTTGTGAAATCACCAAAGACAGTTCCCTTGTAATGAAACTCATGGTAAGTGGAATTAGGAGAGCCTTTTTACTCTTCTTGCCTGCAAGTTTCCTTTTTGTTATTGAACCCAGTTTTTCACAGCACACTTACCATAAGCAGAGCTATTTTATGGTCCAGTGTAGGTGGGGAGTCATCCCAAGGGCTACAGTGATACATAAAAAACATTACTAGGACACTGTGTGACAAATAGCATGAGAAGTGTAAACACTTGCCATAGCATTATAACTGTCTGAGGATTAAAGCCATCTTTGGGCAGAGTGCCTAGTATTTTCTGTTAGGATGAAATAAATAAATAACTTAATTTGAACTTCGAGGTAAAAGTGCCCAGAGAAAGAATTTGACTTTGAGGCTATTTCTGATTGACATAAAGACACTTTCATACTGACAAAGATGATTCTGAACTAAAATCCTTGAATGACTCAGTCTTTAACACCCTAGCTTGAATGCCCAAATAAAATTTTTTCAGAGGGATTCTTTTGCAGAATGGTTTGAAATTAAATATATATTCAGGATTCTCTCCATGAAAGCCAAGTAAACCTGCTCTACCTACAGACTCTAGATCTATATAGTGTGCTTAGTTGCAAATGCAACTCTGCTGAATAAGAGGGAGTGTTACATTTTACTCTGTAGATGTTATTTTCCAGATTTCAGAAGAGTATTTGGGAAAAAGTCTCGGTAAAATGGCAACCTCTTAACATTAAATTATAATAGTTTTAATTGGAAGAAAAAATAAATAAAATGTAAAACGACCACTCAGAGAACAGCAAACCCAAGAGCATAGTGTTTAAGAAAGCTTTTAGTGTGGTGTAGGAATCAAATTATTAGGATTGAGCTTATGGACTATTTTCCTCACTCTACATATAAAGTTGTCCTTTGACATGATTTCAGGTTCACTGCTTACATACAAAATGGGAGAGAGAAGTTAAAATGTAGTCCTTTCCTAAAAGTAAGATGGAAAGGACTGAGCAATTTTCAGACCTGTGTCATAAGGAGATTGATTGTAATTATTTAAAATATGTTCATTTTGAGTGCCCATGCCCCGCAGATTGAGGGAGTAGAGATGTTTCTGTTATATAAATGTAAAACCACAGTCTCATTAATCAAGTCCTCTTTAGCAGAAATAAGTAGGTCTTGACTCACACATGATGCAATTAATACTCCTAATTTATTAGTGCTTGAATTTGACAAGGACTTTGCTATTAAGATTTTCATCTATGTTTCTTGACTACTGTCTGTGTTGTCATGTAGGATGGTTTCAATTAAGAATTAAGCCAAATGATAAAGACTCCTTTTCTACTCAAAATTAACAGAACCATGTCCTTAAAGAAGCAACATCTACAAAAGAAGTGGGACTTGAGGAGGCTTACTCCTTGATATCACTTCCTAGTTGATACTGTCTTTTTAGGTTGGCCTATTTTTTTTTCTCTATGTTTGACTTTCACGCATATTAGAAGAGGCTAGATATTAGTGTAAGGTTACTGTGATAGGGAGCATTTCTGCTCGTTTTTTCCCTTTTGACACAACTGCCTCAACACCCTTTGTTGCATGCTAATCCATGGCCTGGCCCCACTGCTTAAAACACAGAGACATTAGCAGGGTTCTTCCACACTTTTGCACAAAATGTGTTTATTTTTACTTCATATGGTGTCATGAAGACACGAGGACACAGAAGGAAAGGGAGAACTATGGCTGTTGGCCAGCAAAGACACTTAGAAAACTGGTGAGTTTTAGGGAGGCTTTTAAATGCCTGTAAGGAACTGCAACCCCCAAGGAATATAGGCAGGATTGTTTCAGTTGAAACAGTACAGGAAGGACCTTTTGTTAAAAGCAAAAAAGAGCTTCTTTCTCTCTTCACTACTGCTGAGGCAATTAAGAACCCTGTATAGTTTTTATGCCCCTCAGGGCAGCTGTGTTTTATTGACAGAATGGACTCCTGTGTAACCCCAGCACCCCCTGTGCCGTGGCTAACATCAGCCTGGCCTGCAGCTCTGAATCAGCAGGTCTGCCTTTAAACCCAAAGAGCAGAGCTGCATTTACTCACACGATTATCACCAGCCAGAGAGGAGCACGGCAGGCAGAATCTGCTCTTTCTGTGACTCTGCCTCTGCAATGGATGCCAGCTGGCCAGGGCCACGTGGGCAAGTTCTCCAGTGCCAGAGCACCTCCAGCTTTGGTGCTGTGAGTAGGGCTGGTATGATGGGGCCAGTGATCCTCAAGTGCAGGTTGCAGGCTGAAGGAAGCTGATGTTTGGAGACAAACCTCTGCAGAGCAGCCCCATTTCCTCTTTCTCATCAATATTTACCAGCTCTGCTCCATCTTCAGGGGTCTTTCCAATATGTTTTAAATATATTTTCCTTGCACAGACAGCAAATATTTGAAATGCTTCAAGAAAAGTGATTTCTTTCATAAAGTGACTGAGATGACTTGAAATGCCAGAGTTTTGCTCAGAGTGATGACAGCCAGCAAGGTCTGCTGGGACTGTGCTTGGGCCATGGAGAGGGCTCAGCAAGCCCTGCAATCACTGCCTGCAGGGAGCACCAGGCTTCACCCTGAACACAAAGGATCAGGGTTACCACTTAAACACTGAGATTTTCCCTCTATCGTTCCTACACGCACATATGAGTACATTCATTATTTTTATCAGCAGAACTGGGATCTGGGGAGCTGGGGAAAGTGAGACTGAGGAGTTAAATCCTAATGGGGATTTCAGGGCCTCAGCTGGAAAATCTCCACAAGCTTGGAGCAATCAAATGCAGCTGAGGCCAATTTAAAACAAAACAAAACAACATCAACAAAAATCTATCTGTTCTCATGGCAGGGGGATTTGCAGAGCTGCTGCTGAACAATAGCTCTCAGGCTATGAAAGGCTTGCTCAGAAGTTACCCCCTTTTAGGCACGTTAAGGTATGTGGTGGGCAGGGTGTCTGCATGTGCAAGCATGTGTGAGCAAAAGAAGGGTGTTTGTTTGAATAAGAAACCCAAAAATAAACACTAACATCAGAGAAGTCTTTCACTGTTTAAGCAGAGTGCTCTCTGATATTTCATACAGTGGTTATTTTCTGGCCCTGCCATAAAACCTGCAGGATGAGTGAGAAAAAAACCTCTGTCTTTTTTGTTTCCCAAAGTATGTAATTTCTCCGACCCGTGAGGCATTGTTGTTTCATATTAGATTTGTTCAGAATGTTGAAATTGAAATTTATTTTTTATATTTGGTAATTTCTTATAAATTTTGCAACTAACTCAGAATTGCATTTAGTAGCTTTCTCATGAGTTGTTGCTGTATTTAGGATTTGACATTTTGTAGGTTGATATCAGTTCTGTAAATCCATGGATATGTGGGTTATTTTTTTTTCCTACTAACTGTATCTACAGAACTAACATATTTATATAAGTATTTATGGCTAAGTGCCTTTTAATCCTCAGTGCTATATTTATTTAAAGTTTGCCATTTCTGCTTGCACTACTGACAATAGACTGATTTGTTAGATTTATGTAAAGTGTGCAGTAAATCTTAACATGAAATTTTAATTGCTCATTTTAGGAGTTTAAAAGAGTTTCAGCCTTTTTGTTGCATGGAAGAGACTTGGATTTTTTTTTTTTTTGCATTTGCTTCCTTTTTTCTTTGCTTCCAGGTAGGATATGAAAAGTCTCAAGTGAGTATATTACCAATTGTACCACATAATCTTTCTCTAACTTAAAATGCCCTGCATATATCATGTGTCATTGCAGAAGAGAATTCAAATTTGAATATCGTGGTAACTGTATTTTACACAAACCTACATTCATGATAAAGTTAATATGAAAATTTGTATTCTCTCTCTTTCTATTTTTGTTCATTTGTTTGTTTTTGTTTTAAGGAAAACCTCATGCTCTATTCCTTCAAAGGTTTCTGAAGCTTTGTTTTTCCCTAGAAGATGTCCTAGATTTTATTCTTTAACGTTGTCCCTGATTTATTGGATGTCCATGTTTCCCTGGATAGTACCATCTTTTGAGTTATACATCATGGGAGTGACTCATTCCGATGATGTATTGCATTAATACATCATCAAAGCGCCTTGCTCTGCTGTTGCACTAATGATATGTTAGTGTAATACATCATCAGAGTGAACTGCACTCATGATGTATTACTCAGATGGTGATGGCATTCTGTGAAGAAAAGGTTGAGGAGCAGGTTCAATACAGTCACGGGAGAAAAATTAGTCAATACAGAGTATAACTGTTTCTGCAGTAGTGATGCTGATGCTAAATTAGCACCATAGCCCCTGATCTGTACCCTTGCAGAAGCACTGAGACATGCATTATCCCCGAAAGAGGAATGAATTCAGAACACTCAGCTGAAGGATTTTACAGAAGAGAGGAGAGGTGTAACCATACATATCACTGGGAAGCTAAAGGTTATATATATAGCTATAATTACTGGCTACTGAGAGATGGAATGAATCAAATGGGGCCAAAAAAGACCAAAGTGGAGATATGTTCAGTAGCTGCCTCTCTGGTGGAGAATGTGACACAGGGAGACAGAGATATAAGAGCTATAAATATGCTGTCTGAATTAAAACAGCTGCCACTTAGAAACACTGAGCAGGGGTATTTAAATATTCTGAGGCATGTAGGAAGGCTATGCTATAGCTGGCTTTTTTTAAACTTTAAATTAGATACATTTTTAGTCATGCTATGTCACAGGCAGAATACCACTGTCTCAGTGCTGTGTGCTCTCTCATGTTCTCCAGGTGTGCTCAGTAACAGAAAAATTTCTAAGTGTGCACAGCTGATACACATAGAAACTAAAAGATGTTAAAACTTTTGGTGCTCAAGTTCCTTAAAACTTGATTAGAAGATTAGAGGACAAAATAGTGTATGTGCATGTATGGCTGGAAATCCTGCAAAGTCAGGCTTGTGTTATGCTGATATATTTGTAAAAGTGACTCTTGAGATAAGTCACACTTAATTTCTCTTGCTTGTACATATCTATCTCTTGGTTTGATCTTGGGAGGGAGGTTCTGGCACAGCTACCTTCTGAGTTCACCTTCCAGAAAGGTGGAGGTGAAAATAGAGCTAAAATGAAACCTGTCAAGCTTGTAGAGAAGAGGGAGAAGGTATTATTCCCAGATTTATTTATCTAATGCAAGGGATGGGCTGTGACATACTTTCCTATATGAGAACAAAACATAATACAGGTACAAAAAGTGTTGTGGCATGTTGTTCATGTCCCTGCAGATCTCGCTTTTCCATCTTCTCCCTCATTCTGTTAACTCCTAATTACCTTCATTTTTGGCAGCTGTTTTGCAGCCAGTGCAAGGTGGGTTTCACACTCCACCATTCTCCCCACCCCTCCATTCCTGCCCTGCCCCTCCTGCAGGGCCAGGGTGGGCCTGGCCTTTCTCTGGGATGTGTGGGAGCGTGCCAGGCCATAGCTCCAGGACCCTTTTGCAGAAGGGTCTGTGCACAGCTTCTGGTGCTCTCCTTGCCCCAGAACTTCATTTTGGCTGGGCTGGCAACACAATCAACTCCCAGTCTGGGTCACTTTCATCTCTGAAACTGCGGGAGAAATTTTCCTTGCAATCGTGGATTGCCCTCTACTATCATGTGGGTGATTCCCACGCTCACCATTGCCCTCATAGTCTCCTTGATGCCAGACCAAAAAAAAGCCCAAAAAGCCAAAAGGCAGCTAAATCTGCTTTGTGTACCCAGCCAGTTTGAAGAGCAGCAGTGCCAGGAGGTGCAGCAGGGTGGGGCTGTCCTCCTGACAGCAGGAAGGGAACACTCCTGCCTGTCTCAGCAGCCTCCTCACAGAGCTCCCTGAGGACTCCTACTCCTGGCTGTTTCATGCTGTATTATATAAGCTTCCAAACCAGTCCTCCTTTCTTCCATTTCTCTCCTGATCATCTGTCTTCTACAACTTGCAGAAAGACAGGGTTAGAGTGGCTTGAGATACTCTTTTGTTCTCTCTGTCTTTTCCTTTTATTCTCCTCTTCTTCTATTCCATTTGTTTCCCGCTTCCATTCCAGCTCTTTCTTTGTGTAGGTGATTGCTTTAGAATTGTATTATGTGGTCAAGATACACTTTAGATATAAGTTAGCTTTGAAAAGAATCCATATTGTTCCCATTCTTAAAAACGTCACAATACTTTGTGGCAATATTCCCAAGATATTTATCAATGCAGCAAGTAATTGTTTCTCATTATTTTCAAATATTGCTAGACTCTGCTCTCAGGAACTGAAATCACTCTTTCAAGCTTTTATTTGGAAATGAATACTTGAGTACTACTCAATATTTCTATCACTACTGCAGGTATTTTCATACAGTGCCCCTGTGATCCTTTAGAGTCTCTTTATAAGAAACAGAACAATAGACAAGATTTTAACAAGAAAACCAGGAAATTAGTGAACTTATTTTTTGTTTGGATTTCTGATATCACTTTTAGACACAATAAATTTGATGGTTTTCCATAAGGTGCAGCAGAAACACTTTAATTTTTTTTTTCAGTATTATTTTCAGCATTCAGATTTAATATCTGATTTGCCATTTTCCATTTGTGGATTTTCAGTAAAGCCTTAATGTTGCAAACATTAAGGCTTATTTGGAAAAATTGCAGATGTCATGAAAAGTAACCAGGTTCCCACTAGATATGTATAAAATATTACTTCTGTATCCTAATTAGTGGTAATGACTTTTAATAGTGCAAGAACTTGAATGTACCCTTTGGGTCTGGACAAACTAAGCCCTAGTTTTTAATGTGGCTCATACACGTGTTTTGTTTCATCTGAGACAATCTGCCATAACATAGGACAAAACAAGATGTTCTGGTTTTCTATAAATAAAGCTTGCTTTGGTTAAGATAGAAACTGCCAATTGCAGAAATACACACGTTGTTCATAATTTATAAACAATAAACACTTCTTTTGGCAGGCTGCCATGCAGTTCCTTTCTGCTCAAGGTCTAAACTGTGAATGAGAAATGATGTGAAAGTTACAAATGGAATGGCTGAGGGACCTGGCAGGGTTTGAAGTGATATTGGTGCCAATCCAAATCCATGCTAGACTCTGTTAGGATAGGCCAGTTCAAAGATGTAGTACAACTTACTGGAAGTGGCTATATCCATGAAATGTCAAGTGAAATATATACATAGTAGTCTAATTGCCATGTGGTAATGACAGAATATTGCTGAGGCTTTTCTCATTCCTGCCTTTCATATTGTGGCAGAGATGCAGATAAGCAGTTACTTGTGCATCTGGATTTCAAATGCTTGAAACTTCAGTTAGCTTCATGTTTATAAGGGTGATGTTGAATAAAGTGAACCTTTTTGGGGGAGAGTGTGAAGAGATTTAGGCATCAGATGAGCCATAACTGACAAATTGTTGGATGCTCATTGCTTGGAACTTGAAAATGGCCCCTTTGAAGCAATTTGCTTTCCATCTCCATTCTCCTCTGCCGTGCCTTGTTACAGCTTTAGCATGGGATCACCTCTGGAGTTGTTTCCTTCTTCTCCTCCTCTCCCAGTCAGCACATAGGGGATACCCTACTGCAATGGGTGCTCCAGGCTGACTCATGTCACGTGAATATCATGATCAGGCTTTTTATGGGAGCAGTGGACTGGTTTTCTTGTGCCAGTAATCCAAACACTTCTTTCTTCCCACTCCTTCAGGGGTGGGAAAGTGCTAAAAATTCAGACTTTCTTATTTGTCTGAAATCAGTCAGATTTGGGTGGGAGAAACTTCTTTTGAAAATGTTTATACTTCTGTCAAGTGGTCAGCATGTCACTGCTCTCACAGCAATCCACACTGTCAGAGCTCTGCTCCAACAGGCTCTCAGATTTTCCTGACCTGGTTGGGTTTAAGCAGGCTCTAGCATTTCCTTGCCTAGTTCAAGAGTTTTCCTGGATATATTTCCTAAAGCCCATTGCTACACTACAGTGATACATGTGCTTGACCTGTTTTTTTGACATGCATAACACATTTTTGTCTCATCAGAAAGCACACGTACGTTTTAGTGAAGCTCATATATTTATTTATTCCCTTTAAGTGTTGATTTTCAGTGAATTAAGAATCTGAACTTTATTTCTGTTCATATGCAGAATCAGGGCCCCTTTCTGATGCAGTCTGTGACTCTCCCACATCTGTAACTTAACCTTCTCTTCCTGGATAATTTATATACTGAAATTGAAATTCTCCATTGATCCAAAATCAAAAAGCCCATTGATTTTTGTCATTCTGCTTTTTCAGAAATGCTTTGTTACACTGACTACAGGCCTGAGTTGAAGCTCACCAAAGTCAATGGATGTCTTTCAGCTAATTCTTGACAAGCACTGAATCAAATTCTAAAATGCATCTTTTCTACTACAAAAAAAAAAGAACAGCAAAACTTTTTCAGATCTTCAGAAAAGGAGTGCTGTAGGCAGAAGACCAAATCTGTGTGCATGCATGCATTGTCCCTCAGGGACATTCCCCTAGAATTGCAGACAGCAGTATAATAAATCAATTATCTGATTAAAACAAAAATAATTAATATGCAATTATGACAGATGTCAGGCCAATTAATATGTAAATATTCATAAACTACCTGACAAGTTGCACATATGCAAGTGGAAATCTTTAGATATGAACACCCCACTGTGTTTGTTGAACATAAGGGCAGGATGTTTCTAATTTGGTTGGGGAAAATAGCAACATGTATTTCAAAATAATTTTGTTTTCGTTTTTCAAATACACATTCCCAAGAGTGAACAATGAGCTGTGATGTGTATAAACAAATAAAGTCTTATGTGTCTCAGCACTCCAAAACTTAAAACATTTGCTTAAAATTGGCAGAAATAGTATAAATCCAAGAGTCATTCAAACTATGATAACATTAAAAAAAAAAGTATACTTGTTCAGTTAAGAAGCTGCAGTTCTTCACCAAGCTTTATCAGGTTTAACTAATTAATGACTCCCTAATTATTAACCTGGGTTAATTGGTATATCCCCATCAATCATTAACTTTTTCATTCATTGATCAGTTTGTCAATTCAATGCATGTTAACCACCCATAACCAGATTTACACATTAGCTACTTTTCAGGTAACCGACACAAATTAATTTCTTTTCTGGGTTAATTATTAGCTAATTCCCTTGGAAAATTTTCACTAGTTTAATTATTTTTTGCCTTGCATTCATTATCTAGTTAATAATTGTAGAAACTATTTTCTCTGTTAATTTTTAATCAGACATCCCTTATTAACCATTAAATAACCCCATCACTAGCATATATGTTCCCAGGTTTAGCTTACCTACATACGGGTCTCATCACCACGTGGCAATAAATTATCCATGCATTTGACAACTTTTTTAAATTTAACAGTTCAGTATCTGAGCTGGACTAAATTTTGGTTTTTTCCTAATGCCCAACCTGTCAGAAGCAAAGTGCTACCATGAATGGGTCATATTCAGTTTTTGAACAAAGCATGCACATAGTCATTTCTATGACCCTTCCTTATTTTTTTTTTCTGAGATGCTTAAGACTGAAGGTTTCCTCCAGTGCTGTCATAGTTGCAAAGGAGACTTCAGACCCTAGTAAGTCCAAAAGGAATTTTTTTCAGTCAGAGATAGCTTCCTTAAGAATATAGGGCAAGACAGATGAATAAGAAGAGCATTGTGAAATCTCCAGGGTGAAAGACTTAAAGGACAACTCTTCTGTTGGGATTTTTCTCAATATAGGAGAAGGGTAACCCTCATGGGTAATTAAATCCTTTTTTCTCCTAATTTGGCAAATTTCATGATTGCATGGCTGCAGACCCATCCTACTTGGGTGACATACTGGTGACAATTTCTTCATCTGCACACTATGGATCTTGCATAAACATATATAACTAGAATTGGATACAGTTTCTCTATTAAAACTTTTCCCTAGGAACGGAATCTTTTCTAAGAGAGTAGCTACCAAAATATAGCTTTTAAATTGCAGCAGATATAGGCCATACCAAAAAGTAGTCCAAGTGCCCACAGGGAGAAGGTAAGTGCTGGACCCCTGTGAGGTACCTGCTCTTCTGAAGCAATCAGCTCGATTGGTGCAATATGAAATGCTTTGCTGTTTTTAAATGGCTCTATTTTTCTTTAATAATTTTCCACTCCACAACCACTTTCCCCACCTTATCTTCAAATTCCTTGTAGAAAAGGATGTTTCGATGATATTTCTTTCTGTGGGGATGGATGACTGTTTAACAGTGACATTGCAGAGTCATTGGGGTCTCAAAACACTGGTATTTATATTGAAGTTACAATTTGTTTTGGTTTATTTTTAACCAAAATTATATGTTTCAAATGGGGTGAAGATGATTTCCTAAAATAAGAAGAAAAAGACTTAAGATACTTGCTTTCAGAGCTGGTGACTGATATGAGAACACAGAATGCAGCAGAAAATAAATGGAAGCATTTTAAATTCAATTGTTTGAAATGCTGTTATTTTATTTGTATATATTAATACTGTCTCTACTGAATTTTCATAGAAAATATAAGAATGCCTATTGCTTGCTAGCAATTTAATCTATTTTACATATATTTAAATAAATTTTAAAAATATTTTTTAAAAGTGCCTCTATAGACATTAGAGAGACTAAGACAGAGATGCATTTTGTTTTCCTCCACAAAATTAAACCCACAAATTTCTCTATAGTGTTTATACCTATTTTGATATCAAAAACACTTATTGTAAAATTATTTAGAAATTATTTTGGACCAAAACTTTTTTTTTTCTTCGAGGAAGTAGAGTAGGAGCATGATGTTTGTTTCATGATGGATGTTGAGAGAATAATGTATTTTTAAAGTTTCATCCTTTTAATTAATGTAATAAAATAAGTTTTAAGCCCTTTCAGTGATTGGTTTTGCAAAGCAGAAGTTCCTTGGTTCTGGTTTACTTTAGTATCTACATCGTGATGATTTCATCCTCTTTGATCACACTTACTCTAGTAAGGAGTACCCTGTTCCAGTCAGTGATATCACAGCAGGAAAAAAGAAATGAAAAGGTAGGTGTCAGATATGTCTGAGTTAATAACAAAGCAAAGGAAACACCAGGCATGTCAAATCATTTTCTTGAGAAGCAAACTAATTTATTAAAAGTTAAGGGCACTCTGGGTTTTATTAGTAACAGTTTGCTGATCTCTGTGCATAGAGACCGAGGCCTTTTCTCGATATGCAAGACTGAGTCCCTGGTCTATGATTGAGAATGAGTATGTGGCAGCAATTTCTGTGGCAAAGGGGTGAGAGGAGACAGCAAATTCCCTGCCCTAATGTTTTCTTTGTGAGAGTTCAGAGTGGGGGTCTGGGTAAAAGACAAGGGGAATCATTAGCCATTCTCAACTCAGAAATTCAGCAAGCTGCTGGTTAAATAACTGGGACAATGGTGTCTGCTTGCTTTGGTTTAGTTTAAAAAGATGATTATTTTGGTTATTAAGGCCTTTTCCTAAATTATTCTGGGAAAGTTTTTCAAAAGATCCTAAGTGACTGAGCACAAAGTAGTCCTGGATAACCGAAATGCTTCAGAAAAAGCTTGTGTGGCTTTATTACTTCTAGGCACGATGCTGCAGTGCATTAAGATGCTGAAAGTTATATATAGCAATTTGATAGTCTAATCTGACACTTGTCTTTCATTTTTTAGCATCTGGCTAATCTAAATGGTGTATACCTTCAACATCCAGCAGCAGTCCCATCCCCATCATCTGGGTGTGTGTTACACACATCTTTGAAACGTTCAGGAGAGAAATCCCCAAATGCCTCCATGTTAGCTATGGCTTCACCTCATTGTCAGAGGTATCTCTCTGCAGTAAAGAAAATCTGGTAGAGAACCTTCAAAACCGTGCATGTGATTAAGTGCAGATCTAATGACTATGCAAGAAATTACTTTCATGGGCTTAAAGACATTTCTTTTTGAAGGTAAAACAAACCATGAAATTAGGCGATAACAAGGTTGAGATTTATACATTTAATCCCTTCTAGGCAAATCTCTGGATGAATTACAGTCAGAGGAAACTGTCGTAAGATAGCCAATATAACTAGCAGAATATTAAAAAAAAGGTATTAAGAAGCTAGGGTAAAAGGGGGAAGAGGGGGGGAACCCTCCTAAATAAGTCAGAAACTAATGAAATTACTAAAGAAATATGGCCTTTGGTTATGAAGATAAATCCATAAACAGCCCTATGTGCAAAAAGATGTAATTAAAGATTTTTGTAAAAGGAATAAAAACAGTGAAGTGAATAAACAGATGAAAATCCAAAGAGAAAGGTGAATTCTATAGCAGCCAAATGCATCAAAGGGCAAACTATAACCAGGTAGTTAAAACTAAAATAGTTTGGTAGGTATTTGTTGCAATTCTTCTGCTATTTGCAAGTCACCTAGTGTGTAGGGTGAATTTATATCACTTTCCCTCAAATCTTTTTTTTTTTTGGTAAAAAGCTATATTCATTGAAACTAAAATAAGTTTTCATTTTTTTGTAAGGTAGATTTGCTACCTTAAAGAAGTGGCTGTTTTCTAGATGCAACTTAAAAATAACCAAACTAAAACTTTTTCAATACAGAAAACTGTGAATAATGTTATTAATATTAAAGGATTTGAAAAAATATAAAGTGGAGTTATATTTTAAAATATTTTTCTCACATACTTTATTCAAACCTTTTCTTTTCCCTTTTTTAGGGAAAAATAATCTGTCTAACCTGAACCAGATTGTTTTGTCTGTATGGGAACCTCTGTAGATTTGATTAACACTACACTGTCAAGTCTTGGGGTCAGGGCAGATTGTATTAGAAGCATGACAAGTAGTTAATGAATTTGCATTGACTAATCCATACAAAGCTAAAGATTTTTCTGTCAAGATTAATGTCCAAAAAGAGTAGGACACACTATTTGATACATTATCTTACACTGAATCATACTGTTATTGGACACAAGATTAAGGAACTATGTTATTTTGTCTTATTGCATAGCCATACCGACTGGGTTTAGCTATGACACTGATGTATAGTCACTGCTTTAGGAATTCATTTAATCACCAGTAATGTCCTGCTGTAACTCCTCTGTCTATGGTGTGTGTACTGGCAGTAACAGGGTCAGCT
This sequence comes from Euphonia xanthogaster, assembly GCA_034509185.1. Classification (NCBI taxonomy): domain Eukaryota; kingdom Metazoa; phylum Chordata; class Aves; order Passeriformes; family Fringillidae; genus Euphonia; species Euphonia xanthogaster. Next base: position 11,804,546 of record JAYDZK010000271.1, on the reverse strand, counting down.
CCTGGTCTTGCAAACGTTCCCTTTCCAGCTGTTCCTGCTGTGCAGCCATTCCGAATGCAACTGGGGCTCAGAGATGCTTGGTCCAAATTGTGATCTATGCCTTCGGCGGGAGCTAAAGCGTCCAAAGACCTGGTGATCCAACACTTCAAGCTTTCAGATGCTGTCTAGATGTAATGTGATTAAAAGAGCTTCTGTTCTTAAAAACTCTAGTGGCCTAACTGAAATGTATACTCAGTGATTCTGTGAAATCTCAGGAGGAAGAATTTGGTGAAAAGAACTGCTGAAGTGCTTTTTCCAGAGAAGTTAGGCATGATATTCTTGTCAAAATGGTAAGAATGAACAGGTGAAAGTCTGGGTCTTGAAGAAGGAAAAAGGATTAAGAAGGATGCCTTATCAAACTTTGAACAAAATTCCAGAACCTGTGCAAAATAAGCAAGAGAATCAAGGTAGCATCATTCTCATAGGGGGTGTCCATTTAAATACTGATATAAAAACTACAGTCCAGAGTAACAGTAATGAATTCAGGAAAAGTGCTCAAGAGAGGAGAAATATAGCAAGATATTCTCCTTGTGGATTTTTTTTTTTTTTTTGAGGTGACCATTTTTATTTTTTTTTTAAGGAATAAATGATATAGAAGTTTATTCAAAGAAAAGCTCTTGCAAATTCCAAGTTGACATCTTTGGTAGATTCAGTTGTCTGTATTATATATAGGAATGTCTATGTAAGCAAAGCCAAATTCCCAAAAAATAAACCAAAATGATTACTGTGTTCAGATTAAATATCAAGGTAAAACATATTTGTTAGCAAGGAAAGTGGTCATTTGGTTATTTTCTTTTTGGTTAGATATAGAAGATAATAGCTTGATTATTCTTTAAGAATATTTCTTAAGGAAGAACATGGAACAACATCAATTATATTCATTACAGGGTATCTTAATATTTATAATGAAGACACTGGGTTTATTGAAGTTTAAATGGAAAAGGTCGTTCAGATCTCAGTAAATGGTCCAAAAGAATAGTGTATTAAGATTTACTAGGGAGAGATTAGGAAAAAAACTGAGACATCATAGCCCAGCTGTACAAACCCCACTTCTACCTGCATCATTAGCATTGTGTGCAGCATGAATTTTTTCAATTTAAAACAGGATGAAGTAGAAAATAGGGAAGAAAAAAAGAATCATGCTCAACATGGATGATGTAAGGGATGGAGACGTTTCCATGTGAACTAAGAATTAACAAAGTGGGAATTTTCAATCTGTAATGAGAGAAATTAAAAGATGCGCAGAGAGAAGAATGTAAAAAAAGCATGTCAGGTTGTTCCAGTCAGAAAGATGAGTAATTATCCACTGTCTATACCAACCTTAAACGAAAATTGCATCACGTAATGGGTAAACAAAACTTGTTCCTATTCACAAAGAAAATCTAAGCTGTTAAACTTCTTTTCCACAGGGCATTGTGACTGCTTACACTATATATGCCTTTTAGAAACTACCTGATAGCAAGAAATAAAAGTTCTCTAAATTCTATGAAGTCCAAAGATGATGCCTCTAGATCAGGGATTTATTGGTGGTTGTATGAGTGTAATGGAAGATGTTTATGTTTTGTGGAGTATTTAGTGAGAACTGGTAGTGAACATCTAAAATGTAGGTTCAGACATTATGAAAATATTTCTGTAATTAAGTCCTCTTGTTTTGTCTTGTTTTCCCCTTTTAGGAGATGGCTCCATTTATTTTTTTTTCAGGTAGTTAAATTACTCTTTGGGAAATATTTTTTTGTTTGAGGCCCAAGTCTAGTTTACTGTATATAAGAATTCATTTCACAGGAAATGCTTAACATCTAAATAGCTTCAGTGAGCTCCATGCTGCTTAAAAGTATCAGAAGAATAGTATGAAAATATAAAGGCTAAAAATTAGATGATGAAAAATATTGGTCTATAAGATAAGAGCTACAGAAGACTGTAAATTAATATTTAGGGCATATACTTCAAAAATGGAGAATGCTAAATATGATTTACCTTGCTAGCAAAGCTGTTGGCTGTGTGGATTACATTCATCATTATCACTTATTATAGCCACCTAAGATGAATGGCACAGGCTGACACCAGCCATTTGGTTCCTGAGGTGAATATGGTCATAGATTTCTTGTAAATAGTGCTCTTTCTGTCTCCAGCCTTCTTGGTTTGATCAACTCTCCCTTGTAAATACTGGTTTCCTACTTCCATACCTCTTGATACATCCCAGTGCTTTTAAGTATTGTATTTAAGTGCTTTCACAGCTGCTGCAGCTTTAATATCTGTGTACACATCTCTATAACTTGGATAAATTAAATGGTAACTATGTCTCCAGAGTGAACTTCACTGCTTCCATGGCTCAGGAGTGTCCTTAGACTCTCTTGTATGCCTGTGCCCCTCTGTTTCTCTGCACAGTTCATCCATGTCAAATGTTGTCTCTCTTTAGATTGTCTGAATTTCAGTGTTGGGGTTTTTGTTGTGTTAGTTCATGTTTACTTCATGAAATCAGTTTATGAACCTGTTCCTTCCTCTCCTGTTCTATCGCTGTCTAGCCCCACAGACTGCCCACACAGGGGCAGATGGGTATTTTCAATTCCTATTTTAGCTTATTTAAATGGAGTGGGGCAATGCAACACTTCTCAAAACTGCATTTGTTCTCTAGCTCCAGTAATTGCAATCACATGTTAGCTGACTCATCAGTATGAGCCATGACAAAACTGTAGCAATGCAGAATGCTATCAGCTGGTCAGTAAATAAAACCTCTCCTTCATAAGTCTTGAGGCTTTGCAGGTTGCTTTGTCATTAGAAAAAAGTACTCTTATTAAAAAGCTAGTGTGGTGCTGGAACAGATGACATCAGAGTAGGAGAATCTGCTGGAAGTCTTTTAGCAATTACCTAGATGAAGATAGAGCTGGTCATTTGCAAAGAAGCATGGGCAGTTGTTAACATGGAAACTGGGGCATTCATCAACACAAAAAAAAAAATAGAAACGTCCCCAAAATCTTTCTTTGTTGTATTCCCTTACTAGTTTTGCTGTGTCAGATAAGCACTACAGAGGTTTAGGTCTGTTGTACAACAGAGGAAAACACAAACTGGTCTTAACGTGTAAGGAGTGACAAAATGATTCAGGCTGCAGTGTCTGTGTTTCAGAGTTCTCACCATGCTGGGGGCTTGCACAGTAACCCTCTGGGGAGCTGTGCATCAGTGGCCAAGGGCAACACGTGGGAAGAGGCATGCAGGAAGGGAACCTTTAAAACATAATGGACTTGTTTTCTGTTTTCAAGCATATATTCTCATCTGTAAAGGTTACTAATGAATAACTGATACTCTGATGTTGGTATAATACTGAACTCTTAAAACATTAAAAGCATCAGAAGTGTTTGTACACACACAGTGCGTGTGTTAAATGTGCTGGAACGTTTTCTGCTGAGATTGCCAGAGGAAGAAAACCACTAGAGCCACTGGTGAATACAAGCTGGTCTGGCTGATCTCCAGAGAGCTAGAATCAGTCTCGGGGTCACTGTTCAGCAAGAGCTGAATACTTTCAGACTAAATTGATCTAAGATTGTCTTAAGGTCAGAAGCAGACAATTCTTTAGCCTTGGTGAACCATTCAAGCCCATTAACAAGCAGCAGTTTACACACTAAGGATTCTTGTCTTTCCTTGGGATATTTTTGGGCAATGGGGTCTCCATACCTGCAGCCAATGGTGAAGAAAAATACATGTGGAAGCTGTCCACATTTTTGAGACTTGCTGTCAAGTTAGAGAAGGACCTTAGGGTACACACTACTGTTTGCTTGCATGGTCCGTAATTTGTGTCTCATGGCACTGTTATTTCTCACATAAAAAATGAAAGAATCCTGTGTTTACATGTACAGGATCCTTGCAAAGCAGCCTCTGAAACATTATGACTAAGTACTCTCAGTGAGGAAAAAAGGGAGACATCTTCATGGCATGACAAAAAGTTACTGAGGATCACATTCAGGAAATTTACTTGATGCAAACAGGGATGGTGAAGGAATAATTTTTTAAAATTGAATTATGGGTTGTCAGACTGTTTTCACAGTTCAGTGAAGATCTTATTTTGCAACTAAATAGCATTTTCAGTACTGGTTCATGAATATCATCAGAATGGGCTTATTTCTGTTGGCTTAAAATCCTCTTAATCAGAAGGACTTTTGAAAAAAGTCTTGATTTTATTGTATTTCACTTTGCTTCAAAGGAGTTTTATTCATAGTAATTATTTAATGACTTGCTGAGGACCTTTAAATATACCATATATTTACTAGCTGTGGTATGCAGTCAGAGAGAATGCACACAAAGATGTTGGTAGAAAATAATTATGTGGATTTGACCACTTGTCAGCAAAATGCAATAAATCTAGCAAAAACTTCATTGTAGATCTTACTAGCTTTTAGATACATCATGACTTATATTCAAGAGACCAGAAAAGGAATTCATAGTTGTGCTGTAAGAGGAAGCTGTGTTATTAGAAGGATGGAAATTTTTCAAGTGAATGTTTAATTACTTGCAATTTTATTTTACTGTCTAAAACTAGGTGAGGTTTTTGGGATTTTTTCAGTGCTAAGTGATTGTGTTTGCTTGCACCATTGTTTTAATTGCATGATCTTTACTCTCCTTGCACATTGTGAAAAAATGGTATTGCTAATCTAGGCTGAGATTCACCCACTCTGTGCAACTTGTACTTAATGTGAATGAGCCAATGCAAGAGAAAGCCCTTTCAATTGTGTTCTCCTTTCCTGATGAGATTTCAGTTCCAGAAGTGTGTCAAAGCCAGAATCCCAAATGCTTGAATTTACTACCTCTCACTTTGTGTAGAGTTTCATCATAGAAGATTCAATTTTGTTTTTATTAGACTCAGGTTTTTAAACCATAAGCGACTCTGTAGAGATAGGTACAGAATTAACGGAAAACCAGGAAAAAAAAGGAAAATATTTATTGTCTAGTGGAAGTTTATGACAGGTATGTGAATGTACACAAACATGGTGAAATTCTGTCTCAGATAGTTGCTCTGGTACTGTCTGATTAGTGATTCAAAGGGCGAGTACATTTTTCTTGCTCCATTGTGGAGTTAGCTGCTGCTTTTCATCAGTTCACACAAACTGCCAAAGCCAATGTCTGCCTTACCCTCCTTACACCTAATGCACTTTCTTCATAAACCCTGGGGATTACACCAAGCTTTTATAACTGGCAGGATGGCATTGCAAGGGATGAAGGCAAGGCAAGAAAAAAAGATATTAAAGCTTCTGACTAGGACACCAGGACCATCACTCATCATCAGAGCTGTCCTTGTGAAATGTTGATACTTCCAGCAGTCCTTGGAAAGTCATACTTTGCCACTAAATGGAAAACTGCAATTATGCTCTGATGGATGTTCAAGATTACAGTATTTCTTATTCCCAATTTTTACAGCTTCAAATAAATATCTCCCTTGTTTCCTGCTGTCTTACTGCTCCCAAAGAGTGCATTCACAAGTGAAGAAGTCATAGACATGTGATAGCTAGACTGTGTAATGTCTTTTTCTACTACCATGAGAAGTCAATATTTCATTTACATTTCTTTCTTCTGAAACCCCAATCTCCTTCATGCTCTCCGTTGTCTGAATTTTAGAATCAGGGTGGGTCTTTCCAGCTTGTCCCTTTACCTATGAACAAACTTGTCTTTGTCATATACTTCTGCTTTTCCTTTCAAAGTTGCTTATAATTCTTAAATGAAGCACTTGTTTTTGCTTTGTGACTAAAACCTTATTGGAAAAATGCTACTTTCCTCATAAAGACTGATTGCTACAGCTCATGCTACACATACAAAATTTCCTGCTCTTTAGCCCATCCTTTGACATTTTTCTACCTCAAGTTTACTGATTGCTCAAGGAAAAAAAGGTCAAGATGTAGTCATTTGAACACCTTAGGTTTTCAGGTCCTGCTTATATTTCTGAGGGACTAGACAAAAATCATAGATGGGTACAGGCTGTGTGTTGTAGTTATTTATTAGTCCCTAGATGCCTCCTTCTCAGACCAGCATTTGAGAGCCTTAAGTGAGGTCTCTGAATTCTGTATTGAATGTGTGAGAATTGTTGAGAATCTCATTATGCCACCTACAGCAGATACCCCAGAGGGGGAACACAGGAGTATAGGAAATTCAGAGAGGAACGCCTGACTTATATGGAGATATGCATCACCATTAGGAGTGTACAAATCTTCATAAAGACACCTGTATCTCTATAAGGAATGTGGAGTCTTAAATCCTTTCTAGGTTGTAAAGCAAGCACATGCCTTTAAAATTGTATGCATCCCAAAGGGGAAGATAGAGCTTCAAAACCACTATTTCCAGCTCCACAGAGTTTATTGGTTCCCTGTCAGGATCTTCCAATCCTTAGTCCTGTTTAGGAATTTCTGGTCTGCAGGTACCCTCCTGACCTGAAGGATGTACCACATATTTTCCACAAAAGAATTAGAGATCAGTTCATGGACTCAGTGAAAATGATGCTTCAGCCCTGAAATTTAATGGTCACCTGAGGCAGAAGGTGTAAGGTTTCAGTTCCAGAGCTCTGCAGGAAATATCCTGTAGAGTGAGCAGGTAAAGAAGTTTTCTGTGCTGATTGTTATGAAAAGTATTGAGCTGTGAAAAATTAAAACAAAACCATGGATAAAAACCTTGATGGTTCTCTTCTATTTAATTAATTTATTAAACTATTCAATTCCACAAGCCATAGAATTTTGATACAACCAAAGACTGCAAGAAAGCATTTTTTATCTCAAGGAGATCCCCTTTTTAGGCTAAGATCTGCAGAGCAATCCAGCAATCAGATTATGGGTCTTAAATATTGCACGGGTTCAGATTAATTGGCTGTAGCTGCAGTGGTGGTAGCTTGCAAATATTTAAAGAAAAAAATCACTTTTAAGGCTGACTTCTTCCCCCTCACCAAAAATCAAGCTATTTAAAACCACCACAAATGTGACAAGAATTAAGCACAAAATAACATGAACTCTGCGAATTTCCATAAAGCAGGTGGCAAATTTTCTCTTTTGATATTGTAGCAACCTTTTCCAAAAGAGGATTATTTTAGTGGTGATTTCCTCTTTATTCATTAGTTTTACACCAGTGGATTATCTCCTGTTTTATATTACTGAAAATCAAAAGACTAATTTCTTATAAAAATTATTTTCACACGCTATTTTTCACTTTCCTGTTATTTGTATTTTTTCCACATGGTATACTGTCTTTTCAGTAATTTTAAAATTTCTCCTTCTTTTATCCTTGCCAATGTATTTGTCTACAGATGTCTCATTTATCCAGAGGCACTGCAAAAAATAGCTGGAAGACTTCTACACCTGAAAGACCTTTCACTTTCCCTTTCCCACAAACAGTTAAAAGCATAAGAAAAGTCTAAGTGAGAATAAAATACTAGAAAAGATACACAAATGAATCTCTGTAATGGTCTCTCAATATTTCCCAGATAATTGAGCTGTTAGATTCACATTAGATCATGCTTCCTTATTAGTAGTCGCTACAATCTGTCTGCTGTCATGAGATCATGTATTGAGAGTTCTTTTAATATGTATTTTTTTAAGTCTATGTTGCTATCCAGGTTTCCATTTCTATTCTTGCCTAGTAAGCAGCATCCATTTCCCCCTTGTACTGCAGATTCCTTTTGCCTGCTTTATTGACTTCATGCCTTTATCAGAATCAGCACAGCTTTTAATGTAACTAGTGAGCCTGTCATTAGGGACTTGATGGAAGCCTTCCTCAAATTGTAAATAAATTATACTTTATGTACGGCCATTATCATCTTTCTCCAGGGGTTTCAATGGCTCCAAGCTTTTGTGGTAGAGACCATATCCCTTTAGGCAAGATATCCCTTCAGGATATTTCCCTTCAGGCATGATATGCTGGTTGTAGTCATTACAATATTACTTTGATTATTCTCTAAATTGCCCCTCATTACTGTACATTTTCTTTGCTTTTCTCATTACAGATGTAAACATTGTGTGTCTGTTGTGTTTTCAGTCATCCTTCCATTCAACTTCTTAATATAAGATTCTCTCTGAGATTTTTGATGGATTTGAAAAAATAAAGAAAAAAATGTTTCTAGCCACGGATGTCATGTCTAAAAATATGGGAATTCAGAATATAGTTTCTTATTTAATTTAGAGTGATTAAGTAACTAATTAGTCACAATAGCATATTAAAAGGCATCTTTATGACTCTTTTGGGAAGTGTTAATGAAAAGGTCTCGCTCTACATCTTGATTGTCAAGTGACCTGGGCTCTATCAAAGCTATAATAAGAGAAGTAAATTCCAGAGGTGAAGGGCTTTTGCTAAGAATTTCCTGTCAACATCCCCTGACATTTAAGTTTAGGGACTCAAGTGTTGTGGCTGACCCCAGCTGTCATGGTGGAACACAAGAGGAGAAGGAGGTTACTTAATTACAGTCATTCAAAACCTTGCTGATGCTCACGAGTTCTCTGTTATGGTTCCCATTGGGCTGCATGATTTCATGGGCATGAACACTATTGTCCATTACATCACATCCTATGGGAGCATGAGAGCATTTGTTAGGGAGAATAGAATTGGTACAACAGCATCTGAAGCTGACATATTCAGAAAGTTCTTAGGACCTTAATGACTTCATTTTCAGGTTTTCTAACATTAGATGTATGCCCCTAGTATGCACACCTAACAGACACAATACCATTTCTGTAAGTACACATGTGTAAAACAGAAGCAGAACTCTTGAAGATTCATAGAAATTTGGGTCTCCCTTTAATGAGATCTTCATTCTTCAGTGCCTATAACAGTCTGAAGACCATTTGTGAGTGTGAAGTGATCCTTGTATCATCCCTTCTCATAAACTCATAAGTTCATCTTCACTTGCAGCAATCCTTTCACTCACTGTTGACATATAATGAAATTTATATTCTATTTCCACAAGAGACATGGAACTCCTGGAGCAGGTCCAGCAGAGGATGAGAAAGATGATTAGGACAAAAGTGTCTCTCTTATGAGGATGGACTGAGGGAGCTGGGCCTGTTCAGCCTCAAGAGGGGACAGCTGAGAGGGGGCCTTATCAGTGCCTCTAAGGATCTGAAGGGAGGATGTCAGCAAAGAGAGCCAGGCTGTGCTCAGTGGTGCTGGGCAATAGGACAAGAGGGGATGGGCAGAAACTGCTGCACAGGAGGTTCCACACAAGTGTGAGGAAGAATTTCTCTAATATGTGAGTGACCATGCATGGGAACAGACTGCCCAGATAGACTGGGGAACCTCCCTCACTGGGGAAATTCTGGAACTGTCGGGACACAATCCTGTGCCCTGTGAACTGGGATGGCCCTGCCTGAGCAGGGAGGTGGGACCAGGCTCACACCCTGTGGTCCCTTCCAATCTGGCCCCTTCTGTGATCCTATGATTTTTGTTAGGAGTATTTAAACCTCCAAGGTAAATTCAAGATTGTAATGAAGGCATATGCAAATATCCTCAAATTCTGCCTTCAAAATAAAGTACTTTCTTTACACTGAACAAATAATTCTAGATGTACCCAACAAAGGCCTGAGGCTTTAGTCTCCAGGACATTTATTTTTGTTGAGACAAGCTATCACCCTTAAAATATCAGTTGTGGCTTTGAAGGAATTATGTATTACAGATTTTAAAAATTAATTTTAATTTTTTAAATAGCAGTAATGCTTCAGCAAGGACTTTAAATAGGCATATGTAAAACATCATGCCAAGAGATATACTGCTCACAAAGCTCTTCTCCAACAGGCATTCTTGAGAACTTCATTTGGTTTTAGTTTCTGTTTAATCTATGAGGGGATAGTTTAGCAATAATAGCAACCTTTATTTATACACAAATGTCAGAAAATCTATATATCTTTTCTCACTAATTCTTCTAGTTGGTGATGGCAACATTTAAATTAAAATTAAAATTAAATATTTTCTCATGACAGAGACAGTAATTGTCATCACAATTAACTACCTGCCTAACAATCAGGAAATGACTCAATTTTGATGTTATCTATGCTTGTTAGAAACCTGAAAGAAATGCTTCTTCCTAATTGTGTTTCAAGATCCATATAGTACCACAAATAAAAGTTTCTGTCTTCATGAGGCTCATGCTTATTGGGAAAATACCACTTAGTTTTAAGAAATCAGCTTTCTTTCTTCAGTTGTTGGAATTTTCTTTTTCAGAATGGTCTAACGTCCCATCAGATTTAATTTACATGTAGAAATAGATCATTTTACCTCATTATTTTTTGGCTAACTTGAAATGGAGTTTCAATCATCATATAAAATGAGAGAGCTCTTAGTCACATTTGAGAATTAATATATAAAATCCTTTTTGTCTGCAATGTTCTTTCTCATGTGTGCATGTACTGTCAGATTACAAGTAATTCAAGATTAGTGAAACATGGTCAGCTTGATTAACAACCGACAATTAAATCCTTCCCCTGTGGAAGGCCTTAATACTTTTTAATTCTTGCTATTGGGTTTATAGATCTAGTACCTATTACCAGGCTGCCATCAGGGACAAAGGGGATAGTGTTAGGTGTGCTTTGTCAAACTCCAGCAGAGCATGCTGGGCCACCATGGGCTGGGTATTGTAAACTCCTGTGCCTCTATCCTGACAATCTTCTATACAAAGCATCAAAGTAATGATGTGTGGTTATCTGTATCACTGGAAATTCCATGCTACAAAGTTAAATTTCTTCTGGAATAGCAGATTTTTACTTTGCCTGAAAGCAAATTGCAGAGACTTACTGACATATATGTGCTTTAAAAGATTATGTAAAACTGAACTCTGATGTGAACTTTTTGTGCAACGTAAACTAAGAGTGCAATTGTCAACTGGTGTGGAGAAATACACAACATAAAAACTAATATTGAAAGAACTAAGGTAAGCATTGCACATATGACGACATATGACACACCAGTAATAAATGGTTTAGTCCCCAGAATGACAACTTCAAGAGGAAGTCTGAGCTTGTGTATTTCCTGTCTAAGACTTGCTTTCACTGCAAATGCTGGTGGAAATTCTCCCTTAAAAGCTTGTCTTCTGCTATTTGAGATTGTGTGAGTGAGCCACTGTTTTAAAATTGTCACTGCCTTTTGAATAAAACCAGGATCAAGCACTGAAATATTTAAATGTATTCTATATTTTCTAACTTGTGCAGTTACAGTTCAAAGCCTGCTAGATTTGAGACACAGTGATAAAAGTCTCTGTTGCATGCAGCACGGCTATCACAGTGGCAGCACTGCAAACTTTCCCTGTCTGATCTGTCAGCCTCTGGAAGGCATGATGCTCAGCAGCTGATAAAGTGCTCTATGCTGAAACCAAAATTATGGGTTCTAATGAACCTCAGAAATGCTGCTGTCTTTGAAATGTGACTCCCTGTCCAGTGAGAATTGGGCTGTTTTCACAGTATTGAACAGCCACTGGATGATAATGACCTTCAATAGCTACAGCTTGGGGCTAGATTTGAGTTTGATACTAAGAGGTGAAAAGCTTTCAAACTCAGTACCAGTCCCTTGAGCTATTTAGTCCTTCCAATGACTTATGTCTTGGTAAACATAAATCCCCTTTGTCCTCATCATGCTTGTTGCTCTGCAGCAGGTTTTCTGCAGGCTTTGTATCATTTTTTGCTGTAGATTTTCTGTAGATTTGAATCCTATTCATGTCATCTGATGTATGCTCTTGAAATGATGTTTTGTTTCAAAGTCCAGCAACATCAATTAACTGTAGCTTTGCTGAGTTTTGAGGCTTCAGTGAAAAGAATTTGGGCAGCTGCACATTTTTTGTCCTTTTCCTTGGTGTAATCTGAAGCTCAAGCTCAATGGTTTGGTACATATTTCTCAGAAAGCTCACGGGTTGAAGTCAAATCAACTTTGTTACCAATGTTGTGGGTGAAAAGTACATCTTTAAGGAAATATGCAAATGAAAGGGATAAAGAAAGATAATCTCTCAGTTTTACTAACAACTCAGATTTTCTCTTTACCATAGATAAAACATTCTGCCCAGGATTCTTCTTTCCTTCTCATCACTTTTGTTTTCCTCTTGATTGAGTAGGTCAGTAATGTAAACTGATAAACTGCTGAGAAACATGATGGGAACATGAGGACTTTGATCAAGCTTATCATTTCATAATGGCCTCAGGTGAAAAACATGTATGCCTACATGCTTGTACACGTTTGCTTTGTACTGAATATTTGTTAAATATTTTCATGATATCTGTAAAACAATAAGGTTCATACTGTAGTCCTGCATTTTGGAGAACATACTGTGACACAGGGAATTCACACTAAAAGCTACAGCTCTGAAGCATTTTAAAGTAATGTTCTTCTTGACCATATCCTTTCCTTACCTAGTGTAGCACCCACAAGTCTACATTTTTCCCTTAAACATTTCCTTTGAAAATTTCTTTCAGTTGTGTTTTTCTTAGTTGTGTTTTTCTTTTTTTTTTTTTTTTTTAACCACTGGCTGATTATTACTGTAATTAGACTCTGCCTCCTCCCTGCACATTTACTCACTCAAAATAGTGTCCTCTTACAAACAGATTAATTCAAATCCATTCAAATATAGCTTGGCTTGGAATACATGTTTACAATGTACTTGATTGTAAAGAGCCTAGTAGACTGCAAGCTTTATCAAACTAAGAATATAAAGCATAAAACCTTGTGTGCCTTTGTTGTTGTACTTTAATTCTGTTAATCGCCCTAGGTAAAGATTAGCTGCTGTTGTCAATTTAATTCAGCTTCAAACAAAGCAACAAGGTCACTTCTTTTTTTTTCTTTTTTTTTTTTTTTTAAGCAAACAGGATTGAGTTGTCATGTAGTTCTAATAGGCAGCACAGGGAATCATTAGTCCACCTCAGCTCTCTGACTGATGGGCATTTCACTTCAGTCATCTGACTGAGCACTAGTGGCCCAGTACTATTGACACCATGTCAGAGCTGAGAGAAGATGCCTTAATCGGCTCAGACACTCTCTGCATTGATTTGACAAGTTGCTGTAATGACCTTCTTGTTTTTCTGAAGGATTACTGTTTACCCAGGGAGGTGCTGCTGAAAGCATGTGCTGCATTGTCATGGAAACTATTATTGTTGCATCTTGATCCCATTAATGCTCTGGTGTGTGACACTGATATGAGACACTGAATATTTCAATGAAGTACATTCCACCTCAATAATATTAATCACTGATGATTCATTACTGTTACAAAATTTACAGGTAGTTCTGTGCAGTTTGGCCAGCAGCAGCAGAAGGGCTGTGGCTACTTAGGGCACTTTCCTGCCTTGATTTGATATTTTATGGGCCAGGTAGCTTCTTTAGTTTGAAGGAAGAATGTGCCACTGTTTATTTTGTTTGTTTTCTTTTCTAATTTTTCCTCTTTGAGTTAGGTAGCTTGCAAGTAATTTAAGATGATTCTGGTTGAAGAAAGAAATAAGAAACCCAAGATGGGGAAAAAAAAAACCCTCATACTTGAGACATATATATCCATATATATCCATAAGGAAAAACAGTGTTTTGGAGAGAGGAGGGTTAGGTGATATATGGAACATTTTCTTCATCATGTTGAAAGTGTAGCAGCGTGGAACTAATATTTTTTCCCTCTTCCCTTGTAGCTTTAGGGTAATGGCAAGTGGAAGACATATCTCACAGCTCACGATTCTAAATTCTCACTTGCTCAGTGCAAGCATATTTTTCTCAGCCATTTCCTTCTTGTGTTTGGTATATTGAGTGTGTGATCTTTACTGTCTCTAGAAATTAGTTTCTTACTGCACCACATTTGGTTGAAACAAGCATGGTTCCAGCAGTGATTTAGGCAAAAAAGACTGAAAAAGACCCGCTGATATGAAAGAAAAAATTCTAACAGGTTAGAAGACACAATAGCTGTTTCCTTGGAAAAGGTAGTGTAGCAGGCTGTCTTGCAGGCTAGGTCTAATGATTAAGCTGCAACAGAAGTGGCTATTCTGACAAATTTGAGCAATTTCCTGTACATTGATTTTTGATGAGAAGAAAGGAAAATCTTCAAAGTTTTTAACGTGAAGAATCATCTTTCATACACAGCTTAGTAATTGGGAAATACTGTTTGAAAACATGTCAATACAGGCTGAGCTCTTATCGAGGGGCCATGGGCAGCAAATGAAAGAATGGTGCTATAGAAGCAGCACTTTAGGAAAAGGGGCTTTTTTTGAAAAGTAAGAATTATTTCAGTTTTACTCTTCATCTGAAGTGTTGCAAGGCTACCCAGACCTAGAACATTTTATATCATAAGAAATCTGACTGAAGATGTTGAAATCAGTGCTTGGCTGCAGTAGCTTTCTCTCCATTCAATCCAATACACAATCATCCAATCATCAGCTAATAGTTTAGGTTATTGACAGAAGTGTCTTATTGACTTTCTTGTTTAACCTAATAAATAATGAAATGCCTTGCACCAGTATTTGAGGAAGCACCGAGTGATATTTCCCCCCACATTACAATCAGTTTTTTTCTGATCAGAGAGTCATTAATATTTCTGCTTTGATTCTAAGTTATCTGAAGTATTGTCAGTGTCTTAACACTTCATTCACAGTACAGGCTTCTGAATGCTCTTTGTGGCATTTGCTTTTGAGAAAGATGTGCAAAAATCAGTCTTTGAGAGACTTATATCTCAGAACACAAACTAGGAAGGTTTTCCAGTAACACCATCTGGAACCAAAAATGCAAGTGTCTAAGGTTTTTCCCACTGATTGAATATTTCACATGCTGTACTGTTGTCAGAGATTATTATGGCTATGATTACCTTTCCCTTTCAACGGAGAGGAATAAATATTTCACAAATATAGAATGTCCCAATTTATTTTCAGAAGAGGTGTTCTTGAGAGGTAGAATTCATGCTCCTGTATTTGCATTTATAGTTATTTCTTGCTGGCCGCTGGGATCATTCCTAACATGATGAAATGTTCATTTCATATTAAGAATTTTTTTTTTTTGTTTAGAATATGCTCTTTACCTGAGCCAGACTAATTATATATAAAGAATTCTGGCTTAGAAAATATTTGGTAGGTTCACATTCTGAGTTTTTTAAAATTTATTTATTTGTTTGGAACTTCCTAGTCCTCTGCTGTGACAATGAGAATTCTGGATAGCCACAGTTTAAAGTTATTTAGCAAATGCAGTGAGTAAGCTCTGGAATTAGTCTGGGTCTGACATGGCAAGCAAGCAATGCCTTCATTTTTTGACTTTCAAAAATGCAGAGGTATACCTGGTTCTGTTACAAAGAAGAAACTCTCATTGAGACAAAAAAAAAAAGGTTCCTTCATCTTCTTCATTCAGGCCCATACACAGGCAGTTGCTTGTTACACAGAAGAGAAAACAGAGCCAGGAATTCTCCTTTCCTGTTCCAAACAAATCTGCCATTCCCTTATGCTGCAGAGGCTTTCTTGCTTAGTAAAAATACAGTCTTATGTTGCCAACATTAAATAATCAGGCATAAATACATATAATTAGTATTATTCACAATTTTAATTTTTTTAGCTGTTAATCTTATACATTCAGAAAGTATTTATGTGTGAGCTATATGCATATTTCATGTATTAAATAAAATGTGTTTCCATACAAAAAAGTCAGACAGGAAAAGACAAGAATATGTACAATGCATAAGTAGAAGTGTTTGAAGTTGAAGGACTATTATGTGGCACTCAGTTAACTAATATTAAAATTCCAGACTCCAGAAAACATTCTCTGTAAAACTGCTAGTAGACAGTATGTTTGCTGCTGTATCCATATTACATTACCTGCAATTTAAATTGAAGACTGAGAAAATGTGGGATTTTTGTATTAGCTTGAATTGAAATGTATTTAAAAGTGAAAGCTCAGCATATTGCAGAATACCTATATGGCATCAGAAAGTTGATTTAGCCAAGAGGGATATGGCTTGCAGCCAAAGTGGCCCTTAATGGCACTGAAATTAGGAGTGAAATCACCTTTTTTTGTTTTTTTCAATAGCTTTGAATGAGACCCTCTAGGCTGAAATAGAATATTTAGGCTTAATTTTATTTTATTTTTATTGCCGATCTACTAAAGGTAGCCTTGGTCTCGTTCAAGAATTGAAGTAGATGTTTTTACATTTGGAAGAAATTTTCTGGAATGCTAATTTTGTGTGACCTTAAAAATAAAGTAATTTTTGAGACCTTCTCTAGTTAACAACTTGGTGCATTTGTTCTTCACTTTACTAAAGATGCAAGGTCTAATGGATGGTTGTTAATCTTTCTGATGAAGTACTTTCACAATTGCTGTTCTAGTGCTAGGCATTCAGTATCATCCTGGAAGATTCCTCCCTAATCAAATCAAGTCCTTAGGTTTTACAGGCCAAAAGTGAAAACTTGCAGGACATTTTTTCCCCCAGTATGTTGGTCTTTTGTCCTTTTAGGAAAACCTTTATCCTTTTCAATGATACCTCTTCATCTGTTTTTTATTCCTCTATGAACAATACACATAGCTGTTGATGATCTGTGTAAAGTAGCTTAATTTAGAGACAAATTTTAAATTCCAGATCTGAAATGAAACTGCATTCTTTATCCTTAAAACCTGCCTCAACCTTTTCCTGGTTAGCTTTTATGGTGATCCTCACAAGAGCTTGATATTCAGAAGAGGGAGGAAGGGGGGTGTCTTTCCCATATAAACCAGCCAGTAGAGCTGTGCAACAGGCTGGCCCTAAGACTAGCTGACATGGTTCTGCTCTAGTATATTAAAGGAATTTATCATAATCTAAACCCAGTTTAACACACTGATCCACTGAGTTCTCTTGCTCTACTCATTGAGCCTCTCCTTAGAGAGTTGACTCATCGTTTGGATATTGTGTGCAGTTTTGGTCACCACAATATAAAAAAAGGTATTAAGCCAGTAAAATTCAAAAGAGGGCAGTGAAAATGCTGAAGGGCCTTGAAATGAAGCCATGTAAAGAGTGGCTCAGGTCACTTGGTCTGTTCAGCCTGGAGAAGAGGAGACTGAGGGGAGACCTCACTGTGGTCTTCAGCATCCTCATAAGGGGAAGCTGAGGGGTAGGCACTGATCTTTCCTCTCTGATGACGAGTGAAAGGACTTGAGAAAACATCCTGAGGCTGAGTCTGGGGAGGTGTAGGTTGGATATCAGGAAAAGGTTCTCCACCAGAGGGTGGCTGGGCACTGGAACAGCTCCCCAGGGCAGTGGTCACAGCACCAGCCTGACTGAGCTCGAGCAGTGTTTGGACAAAGCTCTCAGCTCTCACGTGGGGTGACTCTTGGGGTATCCTGTGCAGGGCCAGGAGTCAGACTCAATGATCCTTGTGGGTCCCTTTCAGCACAGTCTGGGATTCTGTGATATGCTTGAATAGAGTACAAGGATATGAAACCATCAAGTTTCTGCTGCAATTTTAAAGCCAGCAGTTGTGTGACTAGTATGGTGTGGAAAGATTGTGCCTGACAATTAAGGACAACCTTTTTAGAACTCTGTACTTCACAAATTATTTACTAAAGGTACCAACTGAAACTTCAGGAAGAATCTGCTGGAAAGAGGCAAGCTCTGGTAAAACAGCAAGACAAAGTGTCCATTGAGCCTTCTTATTCAATTGTGGTATTTCTGTCCTTCACACAATCTTGCCCTTACTACATTTTAAAATGACAGAAAAAAAACCCTTGTTGAAGCATTTGATATTATTATGTACAAAGTGTGAATTTTAAGGTTAGGCCAACAAAAAGATAACTTGACACTACATGCAAAGTAAGACAAACTGCAAGTACACCAGCTGCTGCCTTGAATCTGAACAAGTCTGGAAGAAGATGAGATGATTTTTCCTACAATCAAGCTGTGAACTTGTCTTCACTGAACATGAATTGCAAGTCTTACAAACAAACACACACACACAAAAGTTCAAGAAATCAATTTTTTTTGAGGTGTGAGTCAGCTCCATGTATTGATTATGTACTTTTCGTGGCTCAGCTTGCCATATCTCAGCTCTGTCTTAGAATAGTCTCAGACAACTCTTGATATGCCACGTATTCATGGGGCAGTTCCATCTCCCCAGAAACCCTTTTGCAGCATGATCAGGTATAAGAAATGCTAGTTTTTGTGCCATTATAAAAATGGTGAGAATGAAAAATAGGCCACTAGACACTAAAGCATTTCTCTTTGTGATGAGACATATTAGATCATATCTGCAGTCAGACTGTTAGAGGTTGGGTTCATGCAACTAAAACCAGATTGGACAAGGAATTTGTAAAATAAGGAATAAGTTTTTACTGGTATGGCATTGGGCAACTTACTGCAATTTTCATAATTATTTAAGATCATCATTTATGTTTGCAATATGTAGTTTCACAGGGCCAGAATATTCAACACAGAAAAGACAAAGAGGTTTTGCAAAATAAATCCCTCTTGTGGTATGCCCAGGCTTGCATTAACTGGAATGACTAGTTCCAGTTTGAAGAGCTTCTTGATGCTGGCCAACTCTGTAACAATTTTTTTTCAGGTGAGACTCCAACAGTCACCATAGCTGCTGTCTCTCCTGGCAGGAATATACTTGCTTGCTGAAACCACTACAAACACATTTTCAATCAGAATTTCCAATTGTTTGTTAGCGTTAAAAGATTCTTTAAGCCAAGATTAAAAATTTTATTAGTACTTCACCATATAGGAAATATAAATATATGTCAGCTATGTATTATGCATAAAGTATCTCATTTAATTGGTTTTGAATTATCTTTTATGATGTTTTCTCTTGTTTCTCTTAGCTGGGCACTAAATATTCTCAAATTGAAATCTGATAATTTTTCATTTTGCTGTTTGCAATTTTGTTGGTTTTCAAGTATTCTGTAGCTATCCAACTTTTTCAAACTGAATAACTATAAAATTTTCCCAGTTTTCAATAGATGTATGTCCCATCATGCTTCTCTCTGTTTCCCCTTTGTAGAGCTCTTCAATTCTTTTCTATTGTACTTCTGATGAGGGAAAAACATAAGAATACTTCACATGAGGGCATCCTATTGCGCAGCACAAAGAAACCTCAGCTCTTCCAAATATTTTTTAGGCTGTTATTATTGTTATTCTATATTAATTCTGCTTCACATAGTAGTCACAGAAAATAAGGCTTTCTTAAAGTAGTTTCTATTGCAGGCAATTGGAAAAACATAAATCTGTTAGCAGTTAGCTGAAGACCCTGGAGGGTAAGAATATAAACATTATTCCTCTGAATTTTTAATTGAAAATGTTACTTTTCTAGCATAACTAAGGGTAGCTGGACAGTAGGTTGGGGTTTATTTTTGGTTGGTTGAATTTTTAAGAAGAGGATATAAATAATTTATTGTTTGTGGCTCTACCTGATCTGCCATAATTAACATTGCAGTGGAAAATCATTTTAGGCAACCATAGGGAATGGACCTAGTTCTTCCCGTGTCATTCAGATTCAAACATTATCCTTGCATAACAACTCAATAGCAATAAAATATTGTTACTATATAGAACTTTATTTTTGGCTCTTAGCTCATTTTGTTCCCCAAATTTTTTGATTCCTACATTACACTTTGTATTTCCCTTTAGTGTGGAGGCCAGTGGGCCAACAGGGAAAGAATCTACAACACCCTCCTGAAGGGAAAACCCCTCAACCCATAACCAACCTTGTCAGGGTGAGAAAAAGAGCTTCCCCCAGCATGCCTTGCTGGGACATGCAGATTTAATGTATCCCATTGGCCCTTTTGCCCTTGCTCCACCCCTGTGCCCTCATCCCATTGGCCCTGGTGTTCTTCCCCGTCCCATGAGATCCATACATAAACCGCACTTTCCCTGCCTGAGCAGCTCTTCATCCCTGAATCTGCTGGGGGAAGGAGCTCCTTAAAGCTCTCCTTGGAATCCCACAGGGAGAGCCCATCTCTCCTTCCGCGTGGCCCGGATCCCAGAAGAGCTGAAATCACTTGGTGTGAGCACAGACCTGCCTATGCCCCTGAGGAGGTGTCACTTCCAAGTGGCTTCCTCGGGATGGTCACAGCATTAGGCACATATCCCCCTCATGCAGGGGGACAGCACAAGCTGTTATTTGCTGATAAAAATTTATGCAGGACTTTGCATCCAGCATCTGGGCTGAAGTTCAGCTCATACTTTTATGACACTGCCCTTCAAGCTTCTTTTCATTTGTTGTTGGGGGAGTGCACTGTTGTTTTTCATTCAGCAGGACACCTTATGAAGTGTTTAGTCTTTTCCCACATTTGGTTGTTTAAACCTAAGTTATGACCATACCAACAGGGGTCCTGAAAGTGAACAGAAGTGGACTCAGGAAACAGCAATGTGTTCTGGTAGTTTCCAGCACGCATGGTAGGTGTGACGCAGCTCAGAACTGTGGGTGATGGGAGCAGGTGATGGTGTTCAAAGTTTAGCAGAAGGTCCATGGCTGTGGCTGTGGCTACAGAGTAGGGAATCACATTCCTCTTTGCCTTAAGATATATATATATATATATATGTGTATAGGTACATACATGCACACAACCTGTGTTCTTCAAACAGAAATTCTCAAGATATTCCTGACAGAACAATCTTCCATGTTGTCAAGGATGTGCTGTAATTACTTTTTAAAGAAAGAGTAAGTGCAATTCTTGTGGCAGCATTCCTGGCTTGACTTTCCTCTCTTGGGTCAATGTGAACAACTAACAGGCAGACCAAACTGAAGATCATGTCTGGAGTTTGATTTATTAATTTAAATATCTCATTACTATGTTGATCAGCTTCTTTTGCAACTTCTCCACTCTGTTTCTGTGTTTTTTATTGTATTGCCTGGGGTCTTTTTCTACTGCCTTTGAAATTCTCTTTTTAAGAATATTCTCAATACCTTTTCACATTCTAAATTTATTTAATTTCATGTAGTCTCACCAGCAAATTTCTGTAGCACTTTGAATTTTTTTTGTGTGAGAAACTGATTGGTGATTTTTTTTTTTGCTATGTCTATGCATGATACAATTTAGAGAAGAGACATTTCCTTTGAATTTTACGATGGGCTCATTGCATTTTCTGTTGGGGTGTAGCAGTCTTTAAAATTTTTCTGTGTGTCCTACCACAAAGAGCAAAGTGTAGATACACCTGTCGGCAAGGAAAGCAAAAGAGGCTTTGCTGATACTGTCGTGCAGTTCACCACACTGTGTCAAGGAAAATGTTATTTATTGATTGTTCTGACAGTGAGAGTAAATAGAGCGGAGTCTGTTTTACATTGCAGATGAGAATGTGTATCTCATAACTCTTAATGCACAATCTGACTTCAAATCACTTCTCCGTGTCTCTTTTCCCCATATAAACCAAATATGTTTTTCTATTTTATTATGTGAACATGAATTAAAACAGAAAGGAAGTAGAAGACGTTGTTTTTATTGCATATTTTTTCGACATGCAAGTCTTCTTTGACTTCTTAGTAAAAATTAACAACTACAAATTCCATTTCATCTGTGAACCCTGTTATAGATTGCATTATTCACTCAATTGACTGTAACAGTTAAAGCGATTACCATCTGTGATCTAAATATCTGTTTATATTGGAATGCAGCAAGTATTTCATTATTAATGCCATCTTATAAATCTGAATCTCGTTTAGATGACAATCAGTTCACTTTATGGCAACCAGAGTGTGTTCTAATTCTTGCTGGTGTTTGATCATTGTGTGCAAGTTGCAGACTCATTTGAAATGTTTCTGAATAAGGCATGCAGGTGTGCATTAATCTTGCACTTTCCTCGGTAGATCACGTGTCCATGATAGCTGTAAAATCATATACTAAAATATTCATGGCAAGTTTGTGTAAAGGACTGTGCAATATTTTATTTTAATCAAAAGGAAAAAAGCATTTACTTTGAAGTAGTTGGAGTAACAGCTCATCAATGTGATTTCTCAAAGCTCTGAAATACCCATTGTTATTCACTTAAACAATATTCAGACTAACAGACTTCTTAAAGTTCTTTTATATGTAAGGACCAACAAGCTGGTCCCTAGCCTCACTCTTGTTTCTTCTGTACTTTTAATAAGTTTACAAATGCATCTTTTGGGCTAGGTAGACTTTATACCGCTATAATTTCCATCTCTGTTTTTCTGCCACACTAAGATTTGTTTACAAAATCAAGTAGAATTAGTATGACTTACAGGACATTTGCTGGTCTCTTTCCCTGATACCTTTGTAGAAAACCCAAGAGACTAGATAACTGCATATTGCTTATAGTGGATGGAGGTCTCTCCACCTGGCAATAGCTGTAGCCAATGGTGTTATGATGTCCTACCACTATCTTTGAAGCTCTCTGTGGTGAAAAGTGATGCAGGGAAAAAGAGGATGCGCTGTGATGAAATCATCATGTTCAAGTGTGAGTACTCCTTTCAGAAGACAAGCATCTAATAAATTTAATGTGAGTCTTTGGAGGTCCTAGGCTGTACTAAAGCCTGATACTACATTTTTATTACCTTCAGAAGTTTGTTTTAAGAAATCAAATTATTCTTTATTATTTTTCCCTAAAATATTTGCCAATTCCTTTTCACATCTTCTGTAATCACTCATGTTTAGAACAGCACTGTAACTTATGTTCAGCATTGTGCATTCTGTAGTGAGGAAAGCTGCTGCCCCTTCCCCTCTAATGAGTCCAGAATTATCACAGAGTCACATGAATAATGTATATAGACCAATTAAATGAAACTGCTGTATTAGTTCTCATGGGAAGTATCCGGTGGAAGCAGCAATCCTGTGGGCAATGGCACTGTGTAATGACACCTGAAGCTAACCACATGTAGCTCTTTGTGATGTTTTGAATCCTATTAATTTGTACCTTTTGTTTTCAAGCTAACTTAATTATTGTAATTCTAAATTACGAGTGCCTGAATTTATTTCTTTGCATTCCCTAAGGTTGTAAAATACAATACAATGCTAAATTGCAAAGAAGTGTAGTGAGTATTATTGACGTTGGGTTCATTTAGGAGGTAGAAGTAAAAGAGTGCAAGTGGAAGTTTCTGACTTTGAAGACAGGATGATTTGATATCTCCATTCCAATATTAATGTCTTGAAAACAATAGGCCTTAAAATTTTTACTGAAGTTGCTGCAGACATGCGGGATGGGGAAAACTTTTCCCCTGTGAATATGACTCTATAACTGGCTGTGAAATACTAGAGATGTGTAAAGCTGTGTCAGCCATGTCACTGCAAGAGTAAAGTGAGCACAAATGCTGAGACACCCAGTTCACTGTAGCCTTGCCAGCCCTGCTCCAAAGATGGTACAGAAATAAATCAGTGCTGCCATACGACCCCAGTCCTGGACAGGTAAGCCTGTCCAGCATAGCCTTATTTAACTGTGCAGATCCCCAAACTGCTAGGAACCTGTACCCATGCTCTTCTTGAGCTTAAAACTGATAATCCACAAAATCAATTTGTTCTCTCAAGAAGACATCTTGAGATGAAAAGCTGAAATTCAGGTTGCTTATAGTTATTAAACCACATATGGTGCATTTTTAGACGAGCCAATGGACTGAACAGGCCAAGGTGGGATTTTCAAAGGTGCTTAAGGCATTTAGTAGCACAACTGGCACTAAAAGTCTATGGGATTTACAATCTTACATGCCGCTGGCAGTTGATTAAAAAAAAATCTAATTTCAGCAGGTAGTATTCTGGACTGTTGCTGGGACTTAGTTTCTGCTGATACAGCTATGACCTGCTGTTGAGGACCTGCTGTTTCAGAGCTCCTGCAACTCTCATCCTTTATTTGCCTCTCCTGGCATTTCCATGGATCTCTGGAGTTATACCATGCAAAGCAATGCCCTCAGTCTTCCTTTGAAGAGACTACATTTTCATGAAGTGAGCAGTATGTCTTAGAATAGGTTTATGATAAATGTTGCATGAACCTGGGCTTTGATTGCAGCACCTGATTGAAACTACAATTCAAAAAAAAAAAAAAAAAGTTGCCTTTCATCAGTATTAGGAAAACCTTTCCAGAAGTGAACATTAGCAAAGGGGAATTCTGTAATCTCTCTCTTTTTGTAGATATTTTTTCAAACAATGGGCACCAAGCAAACTAATTTTTCAACATTTGGGTGAGTCACTGTGACACTCTCATACTTTCAAGAAAAGGGAAGTTGGAATTATTCAGGCAAAGAACTACATTTATTGATTCCTTCTTCAAAAAAAACCCCAAAACAACACCTGCATTATTCAAACTTAAAACTTTATTCAAGTCAGTGAGTTGCTATCAAATAATCAATGTACTCTCTTGTATATAACATTTATGGCTTTTGTCTGGTTGAACATAAGTCAAATTTCTATCAGATTTTCTTTACTGACCAGGTCAACAGAAGGGTTTTGGTTTAAATTTGGTTTTCTTGCGTTCAAATTAGACATAACATCATATGGAGGATATACAGACAAGCACAAAGCACATGGTTCAATGTATGAACTGTACTGTTGCACCATAAATGGCTTAAGCATCACACGCTGACATTACTTTCTATTTTTAAAATAAGGGTGTATTTTAATTTTATGTTGACTTCCTTTTGCAGTCCACTTTGTCATAGAGTCCTAACACTGCTTCAGGTCTGCCTATAGATGATTGTTACTGATGAAACAGCTCAAAAAGAGTTTTTATTTTTTCCCACCAATTAACTTCTTTCAAAACTCAAAAAAGATAAACACAGTATTTACATGTAATACTTAGAAAGGCTTGTATAATGAAGCAAGTATTTTAAGATTAATAAATAGGTGAATGTGAGTGTTATAGCCTACCTGATTAATTACTAAACTGTGTAACCACTGCAATTCATATGTCAATCCAGACTCTTTTATGGAAGTGATTTGAATCAATTGCTAATGAAATTGAGAAATTTAGAAGCAGTTTCTTGACTTTCAATTGACAGGACTCATATTTAACTCAAGAAATGTGACAATTAATGACAACATAAAAGCACTGTGAATTATTTGCCAGATCATATGAGAATTACAGCATCAACCTATTGAAATAGCTTGTAGCTGATCAGTTTGAAAATAAGCAGTCATAATGAAATATTTAGAAATCTATGATGATGCTTAAAATATGAGGGATTCTGTCTGAAATAAAGCATGAATATAATCTTACAAATATAACAATAATACTTCGAGAATTCTCCTCTATTGCCACATACACAGATTTATCCTTACTGCTGTTAAGACTGTAATCCTTTAGAATTCCTTTATTAAATCAATTACTTTAAACTGCCAAAGTAGTTTCATGGCTACTTCTTCTTTTTTAATGTAATTAATAATTTTACTCTTACTCACTTACTTGAATTTAAATGATTCTGCTGTTGAATTTGTTTCCTTAACTTTGCACTTCCAGCCACATTTTAATTAATTAAAACTTCATCCAGATAGAAAGAGACAGTTATTGTCTGTTAATGGAATATCAGTGGAAAGTGCACTAATCAATAATTAATTTAATTAAGGTGTATGTGAGACAATATTGCTATATAATTAACTGAGAACCCCACAACACATGCATATTTAAATATTCATTAATAAGTTTGTTAGGAGTTTTAGATCATGCTGTTTTATGGATTTACATGACATGTATAAAATTAAAAGCATTTGCCAGAGAGATCCTGAAATACACATTAAATTTAGTTCTTAATGATTTTGAAAGTCATGTAGCAAATTTAGGCAATTGAAGCCCCACTAAGAATGAGAGTGTGCCATCTTGGAGGTAAAATTTGCAGGAGATTTGTTCTAACCTTTGACAGATGTGTAAAAAACCCTAGGAGATGAAGCTACATGGGAGAAAACACACTCTATACCTGAAAAATTGTGCCTTAGAAAAGATCATGAATAATGGAAGTATTTTCGCAATTCCAGAGCCAAAGCTGGATCATTCCACTAACATGATGTTCAGACACCCTACTTATTAAGGACTGTGTTCTGTTAATATTGATGAAGTTACCTCATTTGCTCATTGTGAATGACTTTTCATGATTATTTACCAATGAATATGCTATTTAAAGGTGCTGCAGATTTGATACCTTTGCTAAACTTTTAAATTCCCAATAAATAATACTGCCATGTTTCCTCTGTGTTCAAAATTCATTACAGTTTGTGTAAGTAATTATTATCAGATCGAATAGTGACTATTTTTAGCAGGGTATTTCAAATCCATAAAGTTTTATAATTAAAAGGGCAATCTCTTCTTTGAATATCCTAATCATATTCTATCTACCTGATGTTCTGCACAAAAGCTTGACTTTATGAAGGACTCTTAGAACTGAGGTACAAATCTGACTCTCAGAGTTATAGAAGTTAAAACTTCAATATTGTTTATTGGTAATGAAGAATTTTAAAAGTTAAGTAATTTGTCATGGTTAGACCTTGGCTCAATGCCAGTGCCCCCATGAAAATACATTCTCCCTAGTGTCTACTGTGAGATGTGACCAGGAAGAGAGCAAAGCAGGCTCCAGCTTAGGAATAAAGGGGGGAAAAAAAACGTTATTAACCTACAACTATTTTAAAAAAGAAACACACACAGAACTCAGAATGCAAACCTTCCAAAAACATTCCTCCCTTCCCCCCACCAAATTCCATCACATCACAGTAAGACAAAAACTGTGGATTCTCAATTCAGTTACCATCTCTCAGATCACTAACTCTCAGTCCATC
>JAYDZK010000271.1:11747970-11766926 GCA_034509185.1 Euphonia xanthogaster | reverse complement strand
CCCAGGGGATCCCCGGGCGATGCAGAGATCCACCCACAGCCCCTGGGGATCCACGGGGGATGCAGAGATCCACCCACAGCCCCTGGGGAAGGTGCCCATGCCAGAGCAGGTGGGTGCCTGGAGGAGCCTGTGATCCAGTGGGGACCCAGTGGAGAGAGGGCCCTGCTTCCAGGCTGGAGCAGCCTGTCCACGGAAGACTGTCCCCTGTGGAAAGAGAGAGATCCATGTTGTATCAGGTCTGGGAAGACTGTCTGCCTGCAGGGGGAATTCACATTGCAGCAGGTGTGGTAGGGCTGCTGCTCCTGAGATTGGAACCATGCTGGAGTTCACTGAGAGCTGTCTCCTGTGGGAGGGACCCCTATGGCCTCACAGGGGCAGGATTCCTCTCCTGGAGCAGCAGAAGAAAATCTCGATGATGAACTGACCAACCCCCCCCATGCCCTGTCTTCCTGTGCTGTTGGTGGGAAGGAGGGATTGGGGTTGGCAGAAGTTGGGTTGTGTTTTTAGGGGCCTATTTTACTTCTCATTATCCTCTGATTTTGTCAACAGTAAACTCGCTTAGTACTTCTAAGCTGAGGCTGTTTTGCCCTTGGAGTGTTTTTTCCTGACCCTTAACTCACGTACCTTTTGTTTAATTTTTCTCTCCTCTGCCCAGCTGTGGCAGGGGAAGGTGAGCAAGTGACTTTCATGGGGGCCTGGTGTTTGGCCAGTGTCAAACCATAACGTGCCCATATTAAACTGATACCAAATAGTAAATGCTGCAGCTGAAAATACAATGGAAATTGCAACTTCTGTGTAGGTGGAAAAATATTTTAATAGACAGAGAGATCAAATCATTAGGTTATTGAGAGAGGTTGTTGGGGCTCATAGTAGCTGCTTCTGAAAATCTGAATTGCAAGATCTCTTTACAGGCTCTATCTGACCCTCCTGGCTGTCTTGCTGGCTATATTCCAGTGCCTCTCAGGATGAAATGGGACAACTCAATACACAGTAATATGCAGAGCTATCTATCTTCCCTTCCCTGTCAAATTGTTGATGCATTATGGACTTTTTTCCATACTTTTGATCAGGAAATGTGTAAGGAGGTGACAAGCAAACACAGAAAAATGTGTGTGATGGGGTAGTGTGGTTTTATTGAGCATAACAAGCAGTGTTTTTTCTGGAACCCTGGTATCCCTCTGTGGGCTGTGCATGCTGGCAGTCTGCAAGACTCTGCAGTTCTCTCTGGAGATGTTAGAGTTCCCTGGCATGAGCAGTTGACTTCCCTCTTACAAAAGAGAGCTCTGGGCACATCCACCATTTCAGCAGGTTCCAGAGTATGGAAGAGCTACATTAACCAAGATCAAAAAAAACTCAGAAGTGCTAGGAGTTAAATTGCAGCTACAGCAAAATTATTAACATGATGACAACTTGTGCACAAGGGATTAAAGGGCATGAAAAATGGTAACAGATCCATCTGTTCTTGCCAAAAGGAGCCAGGGTAGGAAATCACAAATGTCTTACTGTATTTAGTACACCAGGTGTATGTTACCTTCACTAGCTTGCTTAGATTTCCTATTTAAAAAATACACTTCAGTAAAACAGTGTAAAACTGCCATAATTTTAATCCATGCTCAAACATGGATGATTTTTTCCTAGTCCATCAGCAGCAAACATTTTCTATTGTAGCTCTCCTACACTTACTGCATATGTAGCATAGCTTTGGAAGTGTCTTCATTATATGCCTTTTGGGGCTTCATGTTTATTCGTTTGTGGTATCAGTTGTGCTCAGTTGCAAGCAAAATAAACTATTTTAAAAGCCAATTCTGCAGTCTTGACTTGAGAACTGGGAAAAAGTTTCTTTTTGAAACTGTATTTTGACCCTGGAAGTAAAAGTTGAGAATTGGCAGAAATTTCCATAGCTAAGTTGAAGGAACTCTTAAGTCCAAGGTCTAAAACCCAACATATTTCAAAATAGTAAGCATTGTGTGTAAACTAAAAATGATTGTGCTTCATTCACTGTGGTATTTCAGACCCAGTTGAGCTACAATAATAAAAAGTATGTAAATGTATCAGTCAGGTGAGCAGATCAAATTTTGGATACACGTGTGAGATAAGCACATCCTGATCTGTTGCTTTTGAGTAAGTCATTTATTATTTCATTTAAACTGAATTTCTGTGGACTTAGCCATTGTAACTGAGATCATATTCAGTAAAGTGACCTAAAACTCAGCTTGGTGTGAATGATAATTGAAATTCCAATACTTGAGCATCTCTTGTAGGCACACAGTTTGTGGTGATTGGGGTGGGGCTGGGCACAGCTGTGAGCAGCAGGTGAGCAGCATTGACAGCAATGAGCCCTGGAGTGCCCAGGGGCACTGACCAACCACCAAAGGGAGCAGAGGGCAGTGGTTTTTTGGGTGCAATGGATTGCTTGCTGAATAAATAGCAAAGACACAAAACTATCATGGGAAGCTTTGTATTTTTGTTGTTTACTGATCTAGCCTTGTTGGCTAAATGCAGAGGTGTGTGTAAAGAGGAACAATGCTCTGCTTAGGCATCCACTCTAGCACAGAACTCTGCAAAAGGCTGCTCTATTAATTACAAAATATATTGGTCTCACTAGCAAGAGTAACAAGACTGATCAATCCCTCTCAACAATGAAAAATCAGACAGTCTAAACCGTTAGTGTGGCAGCAATGTATAGTTTGGGACCTAAGAAGTGCAATGACAATAACAGTAAAAATCCCCATTTATGGGGCACTTTATCAAACAAACGTCTCAGGGCACCACACAATAAAAACATAAGAAAATTAAATCAAACAGAACTGTGGGCTTGATTGAAGGGAAGTAATTGATCATTTTTCCTAAAAGCATAATGAAAAAACCCCAAACTTTCATCTCTTGAGGTCTAACATAAAAGTTCAAAGCCTGTTTCAGATGTGCAGTGTTAACATTCTGAAGATGATTTTTTCCCTTGCTGGTTCCAGATTTGTTCTGGCAGGGCATGGAATAGGGTGCCTAAAACACTGGACTGAAACTCATTTAGAGTGTGCTTACCACCTTCTAGTACAAAATTTATTTAAAGAATATAGAAAAATAACTTAAATTTGAGGAAAAGTACAAGAGATTAGTGGATATAATCTCTGATCCTCCAGATATTATCTCTCCTCTTTTGGTATGCCAACATTGTTTCAGATTCATGCAGGTGCCCCTTCTATGTAACTGCACCAAGTCACAGACCAGTTCCTTTCTCACGTTCCTTTCTGTTGGTACTGGAACTCCCATCCTGCATCCAGCTGCATGATGCAATTATGTCTGTAAATGCTTTTTTCTACCCTCTCAAAGTGCCAGAGTAGGCACTCCTCTCAGCAAGTAGTTGAGGTGAGGATGCTTAAATATAGAAAATGTCATCTCTAATGATTTGTTCTGCTGCCCACGCTCATTTCCATGCTCAGTGTGATATCTATGTCAACTCTCAGGTCCAATGAATATTGATAAGCTCAACAAAGCCTTTCATCAATATATTTTTCCTGATGTTCCCCACTGATTGATATTTCTCCCATGTTTTCTTGAACAATCTGTTACCTCCAGTCATCTTTGCTTGTGTGGACCCAGACACTGCGTAGAGAAGTTCCAGGCAAACAGAGAAGTCTGTAAAATCTTCACCATTGAGGAGCTTCACCAAACTGACCAGCATTACTTTTGTGTGAATTCTCTCTGAGCAGCACAGTCCAGTGCTAGAAACTATTAAGCAGATTTAGAAAACAGACAGCTATCCAGGCAAACAGTGCTTATGCCAGCAGAGAGCCCAGAAAAGGAAGCTACTGGTCTGCGCAAGGAGTACGTTCTTTTGTGAAGCAAGATAAAGCAAACATACATACAGAAAAGCCTAAAAATAGGTTTGATTTCTCCAAACTTGAAAATAAATTTCACTTCTGTGTATATTAGAGGCACTTACAAAAGAGCAAATCTCTATTACTAAAGGTAATGAATAAACATGCTTTCTTTTCCTAATTCAGAAGATTTAATCTCAAAGCTATTAATTTTATTTTTTTTTCTTGAAACACGTTGGAAAATACACATTTTGTAAATGCTTGTATCTTTGGACAAGTTTGTAATACCCTTCTGCAAAAAAAGTGGTTGAATTTTATCTAGTTTGGCATCAATGGAAAACCAGAAAGAAACACATCCCTGAATGTGTTTTGCAGGAGTTGCAAACATCCATTGAATTATTAAACAGTAGTTAGCATTTGTTAAATACTCTTGCCGGAATATTGGTCCCTATCACGAGGTTCTGTGCTGACTATATGAGTGCAATTTTATCTTTAGCTAGATTATAGGTAATACAATAGCTTTTCATTACTTTTCTGATCTAAATACATTAATACAAACAAACTTCTATTAACTTCAGTGACTTGGTAAGGGAAATTGCTTTTCAGATCTCTGGGCCCATTCTGTAGTTCTGCTTCGTTGTAAGAGTTTTACAGAGGCTTGTTTAGACTAACTGGTAGGGAGTTTCAGGACAGTGGTGCAATAGGTGTCATGAGACAGGGTGCTCTCAGGTTTTGCTGGGGCAGGATGACCCTGAAGGAGCAGATCCTGGTCCACCTGGATGTCTCCTTTAGCTCAGCAGTACCAGATCCAGGATACTGATAAGCAACTGTCAGCTTTCATAGTCATAATGTATCAAGTATTGTAGAGATGATAGCTTGCTTTATTTTTCTAATTTGCACCAGAAAAAAAAAGGAATTGTTTTCCTGAGGAAAAGAATATATAATAAGTTTCAGTTTAGCAAGGTTTGACCTGGAGTAGAAACCCTACTCTCCACTTTGTCCTACTTTGCATTATTTTCTTATATGGCTACAATTACTACACCTTGTGGCTTCCAGGTTATGACCTTGTAGGACCAAAAAGAAAAAAGACCAATTTTGCCCCATTGTATTTGATAAAGTTCTAACAACCTGCCATGTTCCTTTTTGGAGCTCATCCATATGCTACCATGGAGGTCATACTACTGATCTGGCTGGTTGGAGAAAATACCAAAAATTTTCTCTCCAGAAACAAACAAACAAAAGTGAAAAAAAAAAAAAAAGATATTTCGTATTTAGTAGTTACATTTTTACAGCTCTTTTTATCTTAGGCTTGAAATAAACCATGCATGCATGCAATGTCCTTTCCATTAGTGACAACTTAAATATAAAAGAGTCCAAGCACTTTCTGCCCCAAAAGAAACTGTGATGTGCTACAGTTTCAGCAATCTACATTTTGATAATTCTCTGCCTTGAAAGATAGAGGTCTTTTAATGACTGATTTGAGTTTAAAAAGCCCCTTCTACTTATAACTTTATTAATGTTCTTTTTAAGTACACCATTTTTGCAGTATAAGGTCTTTTTAATGACAATGAAACATATATACAATGTTTATGATCTGATTTAATGCTATTTTTAAATGAGAAAGTTATTAAAACATGAATCATGTTGCAGCTAATAAAAAATGAGAGGAATCACAGGAGCAAAGGCCCAGGCAGAAAGCTGTGGCTCTTTAATGTAGAAATATTTATTGTGAGATGCTATTAAATGGATCAGAGAGACTGAGCTTTTACTACTTTAGCAAGGCCTATGCAGCAGATAAGAGATTCAAACTCAATGCACACAGCACATGTAACTCTACCATTTGCATGTGAGTCTTGCATAAAAACTATCTCAGAGTGCTTCGAGGAACTGAATAAAACAAATTCACTGTAAGACAATGAATGAGTTGCAAACCAGGAAAATGCTATTTGCAGGTGATAAAACCTTTGAAGAGAGGCTTTCTGAGCAGTGGGTGCTGTGATACATGGCCCCCCTGAGAGAGCAGCCAAGCCTAGTCTGGGGTTGGAAAGCCATGGGGACAGGCTCTGGGGCATGTGGCTGAAGCAAGGAGACAGGAATGGAAAGCTGAAGTGGCCAGAAGTACTTTGAAATCTCTCATAATTTCTGTATCTTTGGTTAATATGAAGAGGTGTCACCATATAGACAGTATGCACCAGTAAAGAACCAATAAGGGGGAAGGAGGGGTGTGCACCCAGAGGGAAAAGATTTTTTCACTGTAGGTCCATCAAAACCTGGCGGTCTGCAGTGATGGAAAAGATGCATAATATGATAAAGCTTGGTAACCAGCATGTGTGATTGAACAAACCAATGAAGAGATAATATTTGAAAGCTTTACAGCTTGGAAAGCTGTTAGCAAGCTGGTGTCCCCTTCATCATTTTTAATTTCACTTTTACTGCCCTTCATTTGCTTTGACGGGTTGATGTTGCCATGGTGCAGTTGAAATTCTCATAAAAGTGCTGTTACCCTTTCAAGATGGCTATTTTTTCCTAGGCTTTATACCACATTTTATAGTTATGTCAGAAGGTGTACTTGTTTTATGAATTCTCCAAGCTCTGAGACTGCTCTAAAAACTCTAGGTTGCAGTTCAGGCTTGCCTTTTAATTTCTGATATTTAACAACCACCACATCAGTGTATTTAGTTCCCCACATGATTAGAAAACTCATTTTAAATGTATCCTTTTGTTAATACGGGTAAAAAACCTTCTGCTTGTCCCTCACCTGTTTGATCTGTAGTTTCTTTAACAACAACAATAGAAAGCTTTTTTTTTTTTTCTGACTAAAGCTATATGGCTCCTTTTTATACTATTTCCCAGTTTTTAAATTATTTACCTGATGTAGGCAAATAATTCTTAAAGCTCTTTCTGCTCCTTGTGAAATGCCATACCCAGTGTTCATAGAGATATTCTCACACTTTCAGTGAAAGCTGATTCATGTCAGATGTGAATTGGTCCCAGGATGCTTCTGCGATCACAATTAATTTCCCCTTCACTTGCTCTGTGGCAATTCAAGTAAAAGATCTACAGAGGGAAACTCTTGTCAATGGTGTTGTGAGTTAAACTTTTCGCAAGATGGTTTTTAAAATGAACATGCACATATTGGTAAACCTGAAAATTTTCATCTTAA
Organism: Euphonia xanthogaster; assembly: GCA_034509185.1. Lineage (NCBI taxonomy): Eukaryota > Metazoa > Chordata > Aves > Passeriformes > Fringillidae > Euphonia > Euphonia xanthogaster. The sequence continues at coordinate 11,759,948 of JAYDZK010000271.1, read as the reverse complement.
TGACCTGTTAGTCATAAAGAACTGTCCTACATGACCCCTACTCAGTGTGAGCAACAGAGCAACTCCACAGCTGGATTGGAGCTTTGGGGTGGGAGAGGACAGAAAGGGTCAGAAGGAACTTTTCATGACTTTACGCTAAAGTGCCAAAAAATTGTTCAAGAAAGATATGCCTGCTAAGGGCAGCTCATGAGATTAGTTCATTAATTACCATTTCCATTGTTTTTTCAAGAAAAAGAGATTTTAACAGGTACTCTGTAGGTGTCTTTCACAGCAGTACTGCTGCTAAGGGAAGGAAGGGAAGTTTCAGATGCTACTCTGTTGAATTGGTATTTATTGGCTTCAGTTGAAATAGAAGCAAAATCAAAGCAAAAGCACAAGCTCTGATTTTGCTGTGTCTTCCAACAAGCCCTCCTGTAGGGTGCTGGGAAAGAGATGAAGTAATTAAAGGCAGCAGAAATTAATACAGAGATGAATGCAAGTTGCACTCAGACACAACTTTATGAAAACCAGAATTTTTGCTGGAACCTAGTTTGGTTGAATTTCTGGAACTAACATAAAATTAAATGAGCAAAAAATGTTTAAAAGTCAAATAAGAGTCAGCAGGCAAACAGAATAAAGCACAAAACTGGCTTACTACAGGTAGTATCAGATACACCAGCTCTTAGAAGTACCTTGCTGAAACATTGGTGTTGCGGACCAAAAATTGGATATGATTTGATGGCTCTTTAGGCAAAACCTAAATAAAATCTCAGATGCTTACACCTCAAGAGACCTACACTGTACTTTGTGTAATCCAGCTTTAACAGGAAGAGCTGTTATTACAGCATTTCACAGCTTTTCTTTTCTCTGCTTCTGCTTACTTTTATTACAGCATAGAGTGCTGTCCAGTGCTGTCATATTTGTATACTGTATTTTTGTATAGCATCAGGACTGTTTCCTCACACAGGTCTGACTTATATCCTTTAATAGAAGAACTTGGAGGGTTTTTCTGGATTTATGATGCAGTCTAGTAGTTTCCTCAAAATTTGAATGATACATTTAAAATGTGGAATTTAAAAGGAAGTTTGTCTTTTAAAGATAGAACATTAGAAAACTGCATCTAGGTATGTCAATCATCCAGGTATAGATTTGATAAGGTCATTTCAATAAGAAACTTGTATTTGCTCTTTCATACACTTGTTACTTAGTGAGGAGTGAAAAGGAGGTGGGAAACAAATGTTTGTGATTTAAAGGTTTTATTACAGCATGAAGTGGCTTTTTTTCTCCTAAGTTAATAGGTTTGTTCCTGTCACTCTTGCCAGAGTCCTGTGCAGGTCTATATTGTTATTTTATTTTTGCTGAATGGCACTTTAAATGTCATTGTAATCATGATGTGTCCTTAAAACGGTATCATTTTGTTTTTGTCTCTTGTTAAATACTTTCCCCCTTAATTGCCTTTTCATTCAACCAGAAGACTTATAATGGCAACCACAGCAGAGCTAAAACACAATTCATTGTACCAGTCAAGGACTCTCATAATGGAGTACCTTAATAAGAGCAAGTTCTGTACTTCTTGAAGGCACAAGATAAATTAGGTTCATAGTCCATTATTTGAACAAGGGTATCTGACTTATGGCAAATCTATCTGAAAGAGTATTGTAGAATTGTATTTTATCTTTAAGAAATGTGTTTTCTAAAAGTAAGATATTTGCTTCTGTTGCAGTAAAGGATTTAAACAGAAGAATTTCTCTCTAATGTTTGTTGAATCATACTAGAATGATGAGGTAGAACAGAGCCATACATCAAACAACCAGTGTTAAAAACTTAGCATTGTATTTTATTTCGGGAGGGAAGGCTGAGCACAGAATGCCAAATGGTTTTGCCAAGAGCACACTCCCTTCCCTTATTTACCAAGCTGTGTATACAATGGAGGAGGTGACAGCACTCTTAAACTTTTTCTGCTGCTGAAATTTACGGATGTGCACATTTCCTTTTTCTTCTGTGAAGAACATCACACTGCCATGGCTGGAGAGCACATTTCTCTAACTCTGTAGAACTGCTGTACTATAAAGAAAAGCAAGACACTTGTTCGGTGGATTTTTCTGTAGATGCCCTATCAGTTTGTCCTCTTTGTCAAGCATAGAGCTGAGAACGGGTGAAAAGAGAACTCTGCCTTTCTTCCAAATCTTTATTTTTTTGGCTTTGGCTTTTCCTTGCTGTATGGTAACAGCTAACAAGTACCACAGGTAGTATTTTCTGTGGTATCCATTTTCTAATGAGTCCACTAATTAAGGCATTGAAATGATACTAAGAATTTATTTTTTGTGTGCCTGTCAGGCATCATCAGACAACCACTGTTCTTAGTATGATCTGGAAGGGATTCAGACTTATGGTTTAACATCTGAGAAATGCTATAATGAACTGAAACTTCCTTTACAACATCCTCTGGCTTTGGCTTAAATAGTGTGATTGGATTCAATTTTCTCAGGCAAACACAGATTTCTAATTTTTACTACAATCAAGAGGTCAGCCAATTGTTTTTTAGTGTTTCTTGATCCATGGCTAAATACACAGAAGATTTGAGGAAATAAGTTACTCTTTGTATAAAACTTAAGGCACAAATGGAAAGGAGATTTACTGCGATTTCTGATCCCATGTTACCAACACCTTCATTTAACTCCCTCCGTTTCCTTGGGTGACATGTTGAACTCCTATTCCTGGAGGAGGGGTATTTCACATGGAACAAATAGATGAAGTTTCTGGTAAAAAAAATAAGTGTTTATTTTAAGTATGTAACTGACCATTCTTGCTATGTTATCTACTACAACTCTGTAGTATTCAGCATTACTTTCTGAATACTGAGCCAATGACAAGTGCTCAAAGCACTCAGTCTCCCTGGTCCTAGAGTGGAAGACATTCTGTACAGCCATACAGACTGCACAGCCACTGAGCTAAAGTGGAGACAGGAACAAGTCCAAGGTGAGTCAGTTTGCCATGGCTGCAATGGATCTGCAACAAATAGGGTTTCATGACTGGTAACAAGAGTTAAGTCTGGCCATGCAGTTTCTCCCTGTCATGGATACAGATTGCCTTCTTAAGAGGAGGAGACAATGGGCTGCTTAAGTCCTTTTGGTAAAGTAGCTTTTATTTAGAGTAGTGGATATGTGGTGTTGCAGGCATTTACAGTGATTTTTGGAAATTCTGCAATAGAAATTACATCTGTCAAAACAGGAAGACCAAGAAAAGCCTTACAGCTGCTACTTCCAGCTGTTAAGAGTCCATAACTGTTGGGTACCATTTTCCTCTATTTCTCTTTCCTAAATACTGGGCCAAATGCTGTGCTGTTGTCAGACCTGCTACACTGTGCTCTCTTTCCTTTGATTTGCAGACACAGACTTCTGGACTAAGAATCCTTAAGTGAAATTAGGAGGACTGTGCATCCACGTGTAGCTATTGTTGTCAAAAGACATTTGATATTTAAAACTTTTTTTTGTGCAGTCATTTTGGTAGCAGACTTCCTGAGTTGTGAACCCTCTTAAATATGCCAGTGTAGACAGTTTCCAAAATGCAAGAAATATCTCCATAAAGATTAAAGCCTAATGTCTAGCACTTTGAGATATTGATTATGGATTATGTAGTAGTAGGATTATGACTTTTATTAGACTTTTATTAAAGTTTACTTATGATGATAGTCTTTCCTTGATGTTCAAATATTAACACACCTGCTTACAAATTTGAGTGTTTACTGTTACCTTTCAAGTAACCCCTTTCTCACAAGGGATTAAGAGGCCCAATGTTTTAACACAATTTCATATTGACTATTAAATGGATCTGTGATATGATTGACATGACATAGCTTCTGCAACTGAATATTTTACAATAGTAAGCACAAAAAAAATACACAGTACTGTGATTGGAATAGAGTTGATATCATTGCTGGGAACAAATTATTCTCTGGAGAAAAAAGTAATTAGAGTCATTTTTCCTTCAAAAACCTTAAAAAAACCCCATTCTATTTGCCATATTAATGATGCAGACTTTATCTTATGCTTTAATAGCATGCGGTTGACCTCAATTTTTAATCAAAAATTTTTAATTTTCTGAATTCTGGGACAGTAATTTTATTCTTAGTTTTTTCTCTTCAGTCGCTACTGCATTTCGAGGTGTCCGTGCCTGGTTTTATATCCAAGGCTTCTGAAGATTGGAGTTTGGGGATCCTGGGAGTGTTTCTTGTGGAGATTTTTTCTTGGAAGAAATTTATCATGAATAGCTGGGTGGATTCTGGTGCAGCTGAAGTGTCGGATACCAAGGCAAATGACATTGCTTAAAAATGATGGCCATGAAATGCAAGTACATTGCAAATCACTCAGCTGCAGAGTCTTGGAATAAAAGCACTACAGGGCTGATGTATGGACTGATGTTGCCATTTAATGTGGTTTCCCAGCAAACCTTTCATAAAATTCATGACTGTAGCTGACCTCTGTTACTGTGTTCCTCTTAGGGAAAAAAAAAAAAAAAAAAAAAAAAAAAAAGAAGGCTATAACCCAGCTCTCTACAGCAGTGCACTGAAAAGTGATGTGTGATGTGAAGCAAGGTGAGGGGAATCATGTTCACTTCACCACAGACACTAAAGGTGAGCCTGTAGTCAAGCAGTTGATTAAATGTCACAGCATATTCGACAGTCTTCCAGGCTGACAAGGTTCTATTCTGACCAGCTTCAAACTGAGAGCCTCATTCACATTTTCTACCAGCCTCAATCACATTCCTACCAGCTTTACTCCATTGCCTGTGCTGCTTTAAAAATGTTGCCTCTGCAAAAGCAGAATCAGCCATCAGCTGCCAGCAGGTAACACAGAGCTTCTTTGTGTTATTGTTACCACAAAATACCAGACAAGACACTGTTTATAATATTTTACTCCTGAATTAACTATAGTTATTTGGTTTTTGCTTTATGCATGGCTGTGAGTGCTGATTTTCCCTGAAATCAGCAATTCTGGCCTGTCCTAGAGATTCTTGGCTTCTCATGTGAAAACTGGAGTACTGTTTTTGGCTTCCAGTGTAGCTTACAGTCAAGGGACAGCTGCTGATGTATGTTAAGTTGCCACAGCAACTGAAAGTATATGAATGCCCCAGCAGGTTGAATTTGAGGCAAAAGGTCTGGTTGGTTGACATGGTCTGAGCCACCTCCAGAGAGAGCAGAAAGTAGAGGTGGAGGAAAGTGTAATGAAAATGTGAAAAGAGGTAAAGAGTGTCTAATGAGAAGGATGATGAGGAATTGTTTGTTTTCTTCCTAGCTCTGTGTAAAATGTCAAATTAAAATCCACCTCTCCTTAACAACTTCCCACTCCTTCAAAATACCTCTTCGAACTGTGAGAGCTGAGATGGTGTGGTCTTTTATATGTGAGATTGATTCCATATTTTAGGAAATGCAAAATGAACTGTTACTGTTAGTGTGCACTTCTGTCACTATTACCAGCTAAAGCAAATTTGGCCCTTCCATTCCCTCAGGTAAAATTAACACGCAAATGTAGGCACAATGCCTTTGGCCGTGTGTGAACCCCTGCCTTTTTTTGGTGAAAACTATTTGTGAATGCAAATTGAGGGCACTCAAATGTGTGTCCAGATCACCTGTGTGATTGTGATACCCCACCTACCAGCAGAGCCCCCCACACTCGATGTGCTTCTCTGGGAGTGGGGTGTTAGTCCTTAAAGGTCTGGGGCGCAGCTGAGGCAATTGCTCTCTTGTTCCTACCTCCACTTATCTCTTCCTCTGTGTGTGGGGGGGTCTGTCCATAAATGAGGGAGGTACAACTGGAAGAAGAGGCAATAAAATGTTCTGTGATGATGAGTTAGTGATGCAAGGTTTGCCTGTTGGACAATGAGCCCAAAGTTTGTTTTGAATTAGCTAGCAAAACTGCAAAACTATCCACCCAGCAGGGTTTTGATAGCATGGGGTGGCAGCTGCAAGTCAGAGCTTCAACAATTCCACCCAACTTCTCGCCCAAACAAGATGTATGTATAGTAATACAGTGTAGTAGTGTAAAAAAATTTACAATATAATTAATTTTTTTTATTCTGGTTTTCTCTGGACTATATAGTCCCTGCCTGTTATTTTATTTACTCCATAGCTATTCTTGTTTTGCAGTTATTTCCTTTAGATTGTAGCTCTAAGGTCAGTCTAAGGACAAGATGTTCCTTCCAGAGATGAGTTGTGAACAGTAACAAGTAGGCTGTGTAAATGCCTCTTTCTTCTGTGTCACTCTGAAAACCTAGCTTGGGAAAAAAAAATAGCCTCTTTCAACTCACGATTTAGGTCCTAAATTCAGATTTTGGGGTAGACATCACTCCTTTGATGCCTCCAAGTGAATTACAACAGAGTAGTTACGAGGTGATCCAAAGCCATGCCTATGGAAGCTGTAGTTCTCCAGGCTGAGATTGATTTTTGTAGTCACTAACATGTAGAGGACAGGATAAGTGGTTTTGTTTTGGGTTTTTTTTCCCTATTTCACTTGATAATTTTTTCAATAATTCCATGCCATTTTTTCTCTATTTTTTTAAATACTCTTTTGATTCAAAAACAATGTTATATATCTTGATTCCATACTGGAATCATCTGTATGTTGCTAGGACATTAACACAAGTGTAAGAGGAAAGGCCACCTTGCTAAGTATTTGCTCCACGGGGGCAGAGGATTTTAACATCCAGACAGAACAATTGATCAATGGAAATGGAAAGAGTAGTTGTAGTATCACGCTCTGCTCCTCCATCTCTTTCTTCTCCTGGACAATATAAATGTGCTGGTGGTACTAAATGCCTTCATTCGTAAGTGAGCACAATAAAGATTAGTCTTTAATTATTTCTGGCATATGTCCTTTGGATTCGAAGCCTGTAAATCGCAATGGGCAAAGGGTAATATGTCTTAACAGGTTACACCTCCCGAAGGATTTCTTGATTGACATCAAAATTGTTTCCCCTCCCTCTCTTCTGACTGACAGAATGACAGGTGTGAAGTGATGGCAGTGTGCTGTAATAATGTGTCAAAAGACCTTAAATCAAGACTAATGTGGCTTCAACGATAAGCTCCCAAACGTTTGTATGGCAGAAAATGGAACTGTAGGGCAGATTCATCTCGGGACTATTATATCTTTGCACTTTCTAAAAGTGCTTTTTCGTTAGGGTCCTTGGTTGATTACAGGGCAGAGGTTTTAGGAGTATTTCTTTTTACAAAGCCACCATAGGGAGAAAAACATTTCTAAGCTTACTGCTGTGACAGACTTACATCTAGTGGGGGTTTTGTTCACAGTAATTTTAGTATATACGTAATCTAGAACCTGAAATAAATAAAAAAAAACTTGTTGCAGGAGAGACTGGTGGTCACTCCTTTGGACAAAATGCAACATTTATTGCTTGAGGAAACAGTAGAAAGGCAGTGAGCGTAAATAAGGGTGAATACACAGAGACACTCTCTCATTTAAGCCACCTCTGATGTGCAGTTTGTGCAGCATTTTCTGACCAAAAGGGAAACTGGAAATGCTCTGCTGCTGCTCCAACTTCCTGCTTTTGTATTTCTTCCTGCTGAAACATTATGAAAAAATTAGAATAGAAGGAAAGCCAACAGAGGCAAAAATGAAGTAAATAAAGTTAAATAATATAATAAATCAAATTGAAATCACAGATAGTCTCTTAATTTTAAAACTGTAGGTCAGTTTAAGAAAAAAATCAACACCAAAAATTTGTGACTGACAGCAAAGTAATGGTCATGACAAGTTTGGAGAAACATGCTCTACCCCTCTGTCAGAGCACAACTGGGAGCTATTTCTGACACAGGGGAGTCTATGCACAGAAAGAGAAGAGAACTGATTTCAACGTTTACACAGTAACATGAGTGAAATTTGGTGTTTGGGAGGGGAAGGAAAGGGTCTGTAGTCATGGGCATAAATTGACACAAAAATTATGAATTAAACACTAGAAGAATGCAAAATTAAGACTTCATTAAAGTTATTGCTTAAATAAGCTGGCTTGAAAGGAAGAGAATTAATAAACATTCTAATTTCTTCAGAAAAAGCCAAACCACAATTTCTTTCTCCTTATCCCAAAGCAAGGCTGAATGAGTGAGCTGCCACTGAATATTTACAAAACAAGAAATAAATGTTACTTGAAATTTGTTCCCTTGATGAAGAGGGCAGCAGCAACTGAGCAGTGTCAATCTCTCTGCAGTCTCCTACCTACAGCTTTAAGATAAATAATTAAAAAAGAAAAACAAAACCAATGCAACAAAACACTGGATAATCACTGCAGTTTTCAGTGCATTATATTTAGATGCACACAGTCTCTTCGTGCCTCTGTAAACCTCCCCAGACCATGAGGATTTTCAGTTTTGTGGAAGCAGTCTCCTAGCTCATCATCTAGAAGCAAAATCTGATTCACAGAACTGATTTTCAAGTTAGGCTATTCCAAAATGCAATCAGTGAATAACAAGGCCACCAGCACACAAAACAAAGCACACAAATGTGCAGTCAGCAATTTACACTACAGACCCCATTCAATGGCAGTGCACTGCTAAGGGCTGCTAGAACGTCTCCTTTCCACCACCCAAACAGGTCAAAATGTGGGTTTTGAGGAAATTTCCTTTTCCATTTCTTTCCCTTTCTTTATTTGTCTTTTTAACTAAGTCCTTCTTACTATCTTTGTGGAATAGCAATAAAAACTGAGAAAAATAAATCTTTTACAAAAAATTGACCTTGCGTTCTGCCCAAAGAAGATTTTTTTCCCTTTTTTTTTTTTTTTTCCTTAGAGGTGAAGCTGAGAGCTGGTTATTTTGTTTGATTGTCTATTTTAATACATAAAGCACTGTGAAAACATACAGTGAAGTCTAAACCCTCCATCCAAGCAGCCATTATAGGAAATGTTTCTGTTGGAAAAGATGGTAACATATAAAAATATTCCTAAATCTCATTTTTCCTCTGAATTATTACTTAACCCTCAGGCAATAAATTTCACTGAACTCACTGAAGTGAGAAATGGACCCTTTTAATAAGGCTTTTAACTACACATCTTAATGAAACTTAAACAAATGGTGTCCCTGCCACTATGTTGGCTGCATGTGTGTTTATGGATACTATGTAAGGAGAATACATATTTTTCATATTTAGAGATTTACTGTTCTATGGTAATTTTCAAACAGCACTGGAAAATAAACAGACAATTCTTTCTTTTTAATAACTGCAGTTTGCCAGCTTTCTTCTTTACCTGAGTAATGACCACCAGGAGGGGCTTCACAGTAACTTGTTTTCTTCCTAGATCCAGAAAAATATGTGCATTTGCCTACAAAGACAGTGTGCATTTTAAGGCACATTTTTCTTTATTTGACTCATTTCTTTCTTTCTTTCTTTAAAGACAAATCACATGTCTGACCTGTGACACTGCTAACACGTGCTGTGGGCTGTGCAAAGGGAAATTTCCTACATCCAGGCATTCACTTTGCATAAGTTAAGGCTCTGCATGCTACTCTTGTCCCCACTCCTTTCTAATTTTAGTGAATTTTGTGCTTTATAAAACAGGCCGTTTCAAATGCGAATAAATCTGTATGTCAAACCCACCCTCTCCCCCGCAAATACAAATCTGAATACGAATGTCAGGACCCGTGCACATGCCTAGCTTCTGTATGAGGCATTCTGCCTATCTGGGGAAGTGATTTGACTTCTCAGTATTGCATTAGACCACTGTCATTAACGACAGAGGTGTCATTTTGATGTGATCTGTGAGGCAGTAGAAGCTTTGAAGTTGAAAGATAGAACAGACATGGATAAATTGTGCTCGGAGTATGCTGCTATTGCACCATTATTGCTGGCAATTATTTCACCAAGTGACACATCTGATAAAAAGTCATCCGCCTTGCTAGGGAAAGAAGCCACAGCTCGCTGGAGCACATGGTAGATCTGTCGATTTCAGAGTGTGAGAAGAAGCTCATTAGCTTTGGCCTGATCACTCTGCACCCACCATCAACTCTTTTGCATTGTTTTCCCCCATCCTCATGCTTTCAGTTGGTTTTCTTTCCTCATCTAGCACTTGTGCTTTTCTGTTTTAATGTTTGGCCATTTGCTCTCTCTTCTCTTCTCCACTCCACTTTCTCCAACACATCCTTTCTTAATGATGTGCCAAATATGCTTCCTGCTTCTCTTACCCTCTTCCTTAACAATTTAGAATAATGTTTATTTCTTTGTTGGTCTCATAAAAGAGGGGGTTCAGAACTTTCTTTTCATCTGCAGAGCATGTGAAATCTAACTGCTCCAAATAAGTAATAGCAGATTCCATGTAATTAAATTTCAGGTTAACTTTAATCATGGAGTAAAGGTTTGCTCTTTCACCTATGCACCATGGGCTGAGTCTAAGGAACAGAGGCATGGAAAATTAGATGTGTCATAGGTTTTGGAGATTCTTCCTATTTCTAAACTGAAAAATAAATTTGTTAAAACAAAAACACACACTTCTGTGCTTGAGTTATTATATTTCCCTGGATAGGTGAGTTGTAAAGAAGGTGGCCTTAAGCCATCCCCCTTACCAAAATGTCTTTCATTTCAGTGTATCAGAACTGCTCTTCCATAAAGGCATGACAGAATACATGGCATAGATTCATTCCACTTCAACTGAAGTGTCTTGGTTACCCAGTCACATTAGTCTCCCTTCTTAGACAATCAGGACTCACAGTTGTCTTCAAAAGGCATTTTATGTTAAAGAGCTGCTGTTTGCTGGAAGGAACACGGCCCATGTGCTTGCTAAGCATGCTAAAGGTATTATGAAATAAATATTCTCTGTGAGACCTGGACACAGCAATAGGTCACTGTCCAACAGCATGGGCTTTACCAGGGTTCTGCTATGAATCTTGGGGATTTAAGTCTTTAAACTCTTACAGACAGTATTATTTTTGCTCTAAATTAATGGTATCAGTCTTATCCTGATAATTATGTCTTCACAGCATAGCCAAGAGACAGGTGATTTAACTGACTAGAGAGTCTCTGTCCTGCTCAGAGTGGGCCTCCAGGTCAGAGGTGTATTAATGAGGGAACGGCTGGAGCATGATGAGCTGATCCTGCAGCCTCCACCAGCACTGAATGGACTACAATGGACTCCCTAGAAAATAACTTCCAGCTGATAACTGTACAAATCATCCTGCAGATCCAGCTGTTTCCAGGACTGCAAGCATTCCTGTTGTTTGTTTTTGGAGGAGGCCTGTGTGGTTGTGTCAAAGCCCAGACGATGTACAGATTCCCCAGTGGTCACTGTGAAGAACACCACAATATTTTAAAGGTACAGGATTCAAATTTACACCATTTTCTTCCAGGACTCATATCCTGGAAGAAACTGAAGTGGAAAAGATACTGTTTTGTAGAGAGCTTCTCTGATCAGTATTCTTGATGTGTGTCCTAGTGGTAGGAAGTAGCAATAATCATAATAATAAAACTACCACGTGCTACGAAGCCAGATGTTAAAGGGGATAAGGCTAGGCATGTTCTGTGGCTAGTACCAGCTACTATTTGCAGTAGTAAAGCATGTTATGCATGTTAGGCATGTCATACACTGACTGACCCCTTCCATTCTGAAAGGGATTTCCAGCCCTATCTTGGGTATTTTTTGCAAAAGTGGATGAAAAACATAATTTAAAACAAGAAGAGATTTTCCTATTGTTTATAGAGACAGTTTTGATTTCCTAGTAGCAAGCAAGGGGCATGAGGGTAATAATTGACTTGAAGAAAGAATGTGAATTAGAAAGGGCAATAATCCTTGGAGCTTCCCCTGCTGCTGGAAAGCAGTGGGTTTCCTTCCAGAGCAAAGTTTTCAGTGAGATTGGACACATCAAAGCAGGTTACAAAGACCAGACAGCTGGTTTCCCTAAAAAACACCCTGCAGATGTTTGGGCACACATTAACAGAACTATTCCTTAAAAGTCCAGCTACAAGAAATTGTATCAAATGGCTGCAAGGAGTTTCAGATCGGAAGAG
>JAYDZK010000271.1:11716459-11739306 GCA_034509185.1 Euphonia xanthogaster | reverse complement strand
AAGGGTTTGTTGGTTTATTTTAGTTCTTAGGAGTCTGGCCACATATGCCATTTTTTTAAGGGAAAATACTTAACAATGAAAAAAAATATATTTTTTCTAATAAATAAAAATAATTTAAAATGTTAGAGGCTATACATGACTAGTTTTGATTATGTTCATTTATAAATGAAATAGTTTCCAAAATACGTGGAAGCAATATTAAAGGCAGACAAACAAAGATCTGTCTACTTTATTTTCCCATTAAGCGTGCCCTTCTTAACTTCTCCATCAGTGGTTCAGCAAGTAAGAGGAATAAATGTCACATCACCATTCATGAAGTTTGTCAGGCTTTATAAAAATAGTTCTGGCTTCAAAGGAGTCAACATTCATCTTCAACTTCTCGTATTGGTGGTATCAAGCTGCTTGTCGATTTGTATTGATTGATCTGATTGGCCATGTGAGTGCTCATGGGCTTGATTTGAATGTTTCTGGGATAGGCATTATCCGGCTCATCTGTAAACCATTTCTTTTCTGCTAAGGAGCAAAACAGGTAGAGACAGAATAAGGAGGGAAAAATGAAAGTGTTAATTAGTGAAGCACACATACACAGAAGCATCAAAAAAAAAAAAAAAAAGAAAAGAAAAAGGGAGTAGTCAGTAAAGTTTATAGAAACCAGATCAATAGAAGGTGACTTTGACCAATTACTAGCAGTACAGTGCATTAGATTAATACCTCTGAAAATACTATTATGAAAGGAGGATGACGCTTGCAGATTCGAAAATAGAAGCTAAAGAAAACTGCCAATGCTAGTTTGCTTGTTGGATGTAAGAGAGCTCCTTTCTTGTGCCCATGCTCAGGTGATTCATTTATTGGAAAAAAAAAAAATGATACAAACCAAAGTCTAAACTAAGAAGCCAAGGAGAGCAGCTGGGATAAGGGTAATACACAAAAGAGACTGTGAGTCTATACACATTGAAGCACCTAAAGAGTCAGAGACTTCTCTGAACCATTTCAGCCTTGGGGTGGTGGCTGCTGCTGGCCCAGAAAATCATGCAGGAGAACATATAGAACTTTCTGCAGCTGGTGTTAGACTAAACAGGACTTGTACTCCTGCTTCCAGACAGCAGCCTTGCTGCACAGGGTGGGCATTATATCCCTACTCTGAAACACAGGGGCTGGGGCACTACTGAACTCTAGGGATTAAAATGGGGTGGGGACACACCAGACACTGCAGGTGACTGTGGTAGGGGCTCCAGCTAATCCTGTATGCATCAGTTGTGATAGGTGACAGCAAGGCAAAGGAAGTAAGGACTTAAAGGAAAATTAGAGAGGAAGCTCTTTCTTTTCTGTCCTTGAGCAGTGCCTGTTTCCATGAACACACGAGGAATTCTTATGGTGTGGCTTTAAGGTGGGCTGGGAGCAATGTGGGAGGAGGCTGAGAGGCTGCAGCATTGCAGCCCTTTCCCAGCTATTCACCATTGTAACCACTATGTTGCACTGCTCCATTGCAGGTATGGACAAAAGCTTCTTAAAATTCATAAAAGAAAAAAAAAATCTTAAACCCTTTGGAGAGCAACTTCTGCTGTAATTTCTCAATGAGAGGTATGCAACCTTAGAAGATAACTTTGGTCCAAGACTTGGGAACTCCTGATCTAGGGAGTTGCTAATGGCCATTAGGTGCACTTGAGTCTTGACAAGCGTTTGTGAACAGAGTTCTGTCTCCATTCTTGTCCTCCTTCCCCAGATTCCAGAGGTGGGTGGGCAGAGCCGTGGGCAATTATGGTTCCGGGCATTTCATTACTACATGGAAGGTTCAAAGTGTGTGGCACCAGAGCTGCTACTCTTACATGCATGCTCTACTTCTCACTCCAATGGGGAATCCAAAATGCTGCAGAAGCTTTGTGCCTCACTCACATAATATGAACTGCTACTTTTCTAACCACTGAAATGCTGCAGTACCTGGACTCAGCACAGGAGTGGAAAGAATGCTCATTTTTTAATAAATAAATTATTTAAAATTAGCAAAGCAAAATTCACCTTAGAAACCCAAGGACTGAGCACAAAAGCTCAGAAGGTAAGGGAGAGAAAATAAATTGAAAGGCTGAGAAAAATAGAGGAAAAATACTTGGACATAACTGCACAAAAATAAACAAAGACCTTTGGAGTTAGTCTCTCAAGAAGTAGCTTAATCTCCAGAATTACTGGACTTTTCAGTCACTTTCATGAATAACAAATTAAACCACTTCCATTTTATATGAATTTTTAGAATTTACAAGCCAAACCCCCACTACCCATTAAAACCTTTGCTGCCCATTCATACACATTTAAAAAAAATTAAATCAAACCCAGCAATTCTATTATTTATTAATGGCTTATTACTGAAGGGAAATGGAACTACTGTATTGTTTTTCCTGTAATTTTATAAAATGCTTTTCACTTGTGTTTAAAAATATCCTACTCATTTGTGACCAGACTAAATAACTCCCTGCCCCCTTAAAGGTGCCTGAGTCTGAACGATGTTCACCCTCCCATCTCCCTCTCTCTCACCTATTATAATTAAGTTCCCTTTGATTTGAACAGATTGGATGATAGGAATTCATAATGTTACATCCTGCACACTGAAGCTAACTGATTAAGTGCTTTAAATTATTCTTCCTGACAGAATGATAAAGTTACAATCTGTTCAGAGATGATCTACAGCTTGCCAGACTCCTACCGTTTCTTTCTACATTCATTTATCTTTTTGTCAAGCAGTTAAAAAAAAAAAGCCTCAATTCCATAGATCTTTTAAAGTAATCAGAACATCTGAATTATTAATGAGACTTTAAGGGAATGATTCCTGATGGGGGCCGGTTTAAGAAAGGTTGTAGGAAAAAGAAGTCTGGGAATGTGTACACATCAAAATAATTTCAGCTCCATTTAAAAAACCATTTAGTTCAAGTGTGACACATGAACCATTATGCATTTGTGGAAACCAATTTTATGTGATCTACGATTAAACTAACCTTTCAGAGAGGTGTAAAGTGTGATGGTTATCATGTTTTAAAAGCCTTGTGAGATCACATAAACAATTTCAAACTAACAGTTTTCTAATGGTTTGTGTTTAAAATGATTTTGAGGCAAGTTAAGCACCGTGAACTTTCATTGCTACCTTGTTTTTTTAAACACATGGTGCAGAAACTTTCCTTACAAAACAGAACTTGGTGCAAGTTAATTCAATGTTGCAGCAAGGAAGGGGAGGCTTGTGTGAGTGCTGAGAATCAGAACTGTGCTGCATTTCTCAGCAGCCAGTGTAAAGCACTTCAAAATACCCTGCTTTCCCTAAAATCTTCCTAATAAGCTATTTATTTATGTGTTAAATCTACAACAGAACTCCTATATAGGGAGCTGTTCTTTAAAAAGACACCACCCAGTCTCTTTTTGCCTTTACCTGGCAAGTAATACATACAAAACATTAATAATAAATGCAGAAGCTAGTAGATTCCAATGTGTTTTGCTGTTTAGATTTCTTTTTGCCAGTGCTGAAGCCTCGACCCAAGCATTATCATTCTTCAGCATGCAACACTTAGATCCAGCTTTATACCTTTCCTGTTCCTCTCTGCTGTCAAAATTATATTTGACCACATAATGATGAATCTCCTGTTCAAATTCATTGACCTCTCTACTTGCCTTTGGAATGTGTGCTTAACACTCCTGATCTTTACTCTTGGACACTGATATTCTGCTCCCAGGCACTAAATGTCCTCTTGAAGCCCCTACACACTTTTCAGTCTTTTATGCTATGCTTACAGCCTGATTTTGGTATGTCTTCCAGAGTCCTAGTACAGATTTTTATCTTTAATATTTACTTTTTCCCTCACATCAGTTCAGAAACCCCCTTTTTAAAGTCTTTATATATTGCTATATTCACCAAGTACTTTTAAGTTCTCTGTAACATTGAGTCTGTTTCTCTCCCTTTTGGAATATGCATATTGATCCTTACCAGAAATGCTGCTACATTATAGTGACAAAAGGCATAGTTTTTTACCTTAGTTTTTTAGGAGGTGCTAAAAAAGTTCCTGATCTTCCTATGCTATTTGACAGGCTTCTTTTTGACAGCATCACCTGAGAGACGTTGGAACAGCTTAGTAACTGAATGTATCAGATGGCAGAAAACACTGTCCTCTCAAACATCTCTGTCTGTAATGGCCTATCAGCATCAGTGCATCCATGAGGGTTCAAAAGGCTTAATGCTCATATTACAAATAAATAAAAAATAACGTTTTTGTGTAACACTCTTCCCCACCGCATTAAAAAAAATAATCAAAGTAAAAAGATCAAAATACAGTTTTCTACAACTTGTGTAAGATTGCAGCAATTCTCTCAAACAGATTCACTGTACTGGTGCTTTAAAATTTCTATTATTAATTTTGGACTGAGTAGCATCTTAGAGCAAATGTCACTGTGAGACACCCTCTCTTCTAAGTAGAGGCAAAGAAAATACTACTCAAGCATAACACAAAGGTTTTACTATTTTTGTATTCTCACCATAATCCCAGGTTACCTTTCAACTGTTTAAAACATGCCTGTTTTGTCTTCTGTGACACTTGCAGTTTCAAATTAGTTTGCATGTATGTGTTTGTGTGTCTCCTCCCTGCATGTAAACATCTTGTTTATAACTAAGCTGAAAATTCTTCCATGTAATTTGTTCCTGCATGAGAAAGAAAAGTATTGAAAGTTTCTCCATGGACCCGCTCAGCAATTCTTTCTTTGGCAGATGTATATTTTACATGTAGCAAGCAGTAAGAAATTTGCAGGGAAAGAAAGAATAAACTATTTTTTCTATGAAGAACTTTACTTTGCTCCACAGGAACTAAAGTTTTGTGACAAAGATAATGTTCTGGACTTGTTCTTGATTTTTTATTTTTAAACTACCAAAATTCTTAGTTTTGACAATGGGAATTTCACTGGAAAATGCCTGACTCTCTCTGTTTAGGTCATTAGGAACCCATGCCAAGAACCTGCTTTGCTAGACATGGTTTTGTGTCAACTTAAGCTCACTAAGAATTTGGTTTCCAATGCTGAAACCATGCTGGGACTGATATAAATGGCAGGACATTCATTTAAAAACCCGAAATGTCACTTCCTGACATTGGTGATACTTCACTTTCAAAAACTAACCATTCTTCTATGGTTGTCTGACTTGGGATAGAACAGGAGATTTCCTCTTACTCTTCAATATAAACACCAACATAAATGACCAACTTATAATGACCAACCTCCATTGGTATATTCATATCAGAAAACCTTCATCACTATAATAAAGTATTTGATCAATCTGACTATAGTCAGCAGTGGAAATTGTACGCAATACTACTAAAAGTCAAAAGATTTAGAATTCTAACTTCAGGATAGAGGACAGAGGTATAGTAGACTTTAATGTAATTTGAAGAATTTAGATTTGCACCCACATTAGATACTCCTCTTCAGCTACTCACAAAGTAGGCAAGTTACTTCTCTAATGTACACTGTTTATATTTCTCTATTTGAGCTGCTCTGTTATACAGATATTATGTTTTTGGATAAAAATCATTATGTTGCATGTGACAAGTGGCTTCATATTAACACCCTTCCTTTCTCTGCCAAATGGAAAACAGATAAAACATTAATGGAAAAGCATTTTGGTGTCAAAGCCATTAACATTCTTCCAAAATGTGTAACTGCTCTCAACTATCTTCAATCAATTCTGCCGACATAAAAAGATGCTCATGTACATACATGGGGAATAAGAGAGTAGGGTGGGGAAGGTAGGAAAGAAATTGGAGTGAGGAATGGGAAATTAAAGTAATGTCTGCACCACGATAGGCATCTTCATTGAGCAGGAACCTGGGTGTTTACAAAAGGACACGTGCAATTAGAAAGGCAAGCAGATGAGAGGATAAAAAAACAAAATGGGGTTGAGAAACAGCAGCAGCAGCAGCAGCAGCCAGTTTTACTTCTGGTTTGGTGGGGAAAAAAAGGCAAAAGAAAACCAACAAAACAATCAACCAAACAAACAAACCAATAACTGAATAAGGTTTGTAACTATTTTTTTTTTAATTTCACAAGTTTTCACAAGGACAAAGTTATAGAGGGAAACCCACAGCAGTTGCTAGGTCATGCAGAACCATTAATTTTCATACCTTGGCCCATTCTATTCATCCTTGTCGCACTTTAGAAAAAGAAGTAAGCTATGTAAGTTTTACAATGCTTTTAAACTGTCATATTTCTGGTTGAGCACTTTAACTGGCACATCCTTGTAGCAATAAATATTCTGAGGGCAAAACATGATAACTTTCTTTGCAAAAAGGAACGTGTGAATTTTTCTTTATGATGAAGAGCAACTGTAATAGCCTCATTTGTAGGGGAGCAACCGTAATTTGCAATGCATTTCACTGATTGGACTTACAGCTGCGTTTGATGCACACTCACACATATAGACTGCATTCCAATCATTATGCTCAGCACTGCACAGTGGTATTCTCTGTAGCCCACTTACATGGTTCCAGGTTTTGTCAGTAAAAGTGCTTGGCTTTATTGTCAATTCACACAGCAAGCAAATCTTCAAAATTATCATGCTTGGGGAAGGGGAAGGTAGAAGACAAAACTAACCATAAAAGCACCTTGATTGGGTTGGCAGTCACAATGCTAATCATTCCAAATCTAAATATTTTTCTGTCTGCATGCTTTCTTGCTGGATAGCCAGGGAAGAGGGTATGTGTTTCTGCCCTCCCTACCCTTGGAAACCCTCCATAAACCTAGAGCTAGCTGCATATTTCAAAATATACATTGGCTTCAGAAGTTTAAACCAAGAAAAAAAAAGTAGAAGCAAGCCTGAACTATCATTCCTATGGCAGTCTAGGGCAGGGTCCTTTCCACTACTTTATTTAGTTCCCTGCCACAACTTTTTTTGGCTACATGTGTCATTGGTGACAATTTGCAAGAACTAAATTCTGGCAAGTGCATGGAACACGACGCCTCGGCACTGTGAATATTCTCAACCCAGCCCTCTTGTTCTCCTCATTAACAGTCTGGGGCACAGCACCTTTTCTCCCCAAACGGGAGAGATTTAAAGGCACTCAGTTGTCTTCCCTGTATTCCTGCATACTGGCATGCACCTGTTGAAAAAAACAGGCAGAACATGCAGCAAGATTTCTGGAGGTTCTTCACATATTAGGACTCGTGTTGGAAGATTTATATGAACACTAACTTGGAAAAGTTAAACTACCATCTGGGGAAAGGAACAAAGTCCCTTGAGATCTGATATGTAAGCATAGAAAAATGCTTGCTCTTTTCTGAACATTATTTATTCTGTACATAAGGTGACTAATTCACCTTTTAAAGACGTAAAAATCCCAAGAAGGCAGTTTTTAATGACTTACATCCAATATTTATGATACATATGGCTTTTTATCCCAAATGTCAAAAGTGAAAGAATATATAGCTATTCATGTGGCAATATAAATAGACAGAATAATAATTTAATATGCAATTAGAGTCTTTCTAAACTTAAACCATTGGAGTTCTAAAACTTCACGCCCCGACAATTTCAGTGTTAAAGGGAAAATACACCCTCTCCAAAAGACTAGTATTTTAGAGAAAGTTCTTAAACAAGCAGAAAAGTCCCTGATATTGCTTTGGTATAAAGCAGATGTCTAGCAATAATCTATACAAGGAGTGTAAGCCCTATATAATATAAGCTTTGAGAGTGAAAAATCAGCAGGGATTTTTTTTTTTTTGCATGGTTTTTGTTGTTTTTTGTTTTTTTTCAATAGGAGAGTTTTATAAGCTTCAAATAAATGTATGAGCTCCTGTAAATATGAGTATTAAAAAAACCTACTGCAACATACATCAACACTTCTGCACTAAATGACTTTCTTTGTGTAACTCTGACATCAAGAGCAAGTGTTCATGTTAAATATACTCTATTTTCGGATATGTAGAGTAACTGCAGTGAGTTATTTATGTTTTCAGTGTGCCTATGGGTTTGGAATTCTTTTTTTATTCTCCCCTAGCATCATAAATAACTTTTGGTCCGTCTGCTTTGTTGCTGTTGTGCTTAAGGGTTTTATGGTGGTGAAATAAAAATGACAATCACATGCACACTGTCATACATATGCAAAATATGTGTACAAAAAAGGGAGAACTCCATGGGAAAACAGGGAACACTACTGCTGGAAACATTAACCGGGGAGAATGGGTGGTGAATGCAAGTTTCACACACAGTGGGAGCAGATACACATATCAAAGTCTATCTTCCTGCACATACTTCTGTTTGTCCCGGGAATCTCTGCTCTTGGTGCGGTTCGGTCGGTTGGCTGTTGATGGGATGGAGTGAACTGATGAGCTCTTCTTGCTGGAAGAGTAGGAGGAATGGGAGGAATGAGAAAGGCTGGCTCGGGACTGGCCAGCGTTGTGGTCAAATTGCATCAAACAGAAGATCAAGTCCGTCGGCACGAGCTCGAATTCATATGGTGGGTTTGTGATAACGTAACTGGAAAGAAAGGAAGACAGAAAAAAAGAAAGAGAAAACAGGTTTAGATTTACACTTAAAAATTTCTTCTAGAGTTGTTAGCTCATGAACACTTAGCCCAATTTTTGCATTTCTGTTTGTACCTAATTTTAGCTCACACAATTCCCGCTATGGTTTAGGACCTTTTTAAGTCAGCTGTCACTTTTTTTATGTTTTCTGTCAGACAGACAAAATGCCTGAGAATGATGTTCTTCAAGTGGATCACATAATGATTTTTCAGAGAAACCACCATACAAATCATGCTCCTTTCTCTGGCTGCACCATAATGCAATGACTCTAGCAAATATACTTATATATTGACAAAACCCAGTAACATACCCACCACAAACAGTATTTAAAAGAATGGCTGAAAAGCAAAGAGAGGAGGATCTCACATGCAGCTTATTTAAATACATATCACATTTAAATACATATTTACATAGTTATTAAATATTTAAATATAGTCAATAGAACAAGGGATATAATTATTGGTTTGGATTGTGACTGTGGTTAAAACAAGTTTGAGGAAAATACTTTATAGCGAGGTTCATTTTGTTTATTCACTCCACATGTACATTCACAGCCTCAAAAAGCATTTATAAAGAGAAATCTGCACATCCAAGAATGCAACATTGCTTAGTACAAATCCCAGGCCTGAAATAAAAACTTGCTCAATTTCAAGAATCCCCACCTTCACCTAATGGCCTTTCAGGGTATGAAGGACTTAGAGAGCAGCTGCTAAATTTTTTCATGCATGTGAAAAACAGACTTGAGCGAGGCAATCGGCATTTTCTGTCCAAGCAAGAAATGAGTAAAAACTGAACATGAAGCTCATGACTTCGTTTCAAATTAATTCAATGCTCATAAGAAATCTGCTTAGCTGCTTCAGGGACAGAAGTTCCTTATTAGGCCAACAAATAATCCAAAGTATGGTATCTACAGTGTAAATCTAAACTGCAACTCAATTTTTCTACCTAATTTATTCAAATTCTTACAGAGGAAGCCACTTTGGTGGGCTGCAGTGCTGTTTATTGCCATGTTCACCCAATAATGATGCTTTCTGTAGAGCATGAAACAGTAACAGATGGTAGATTTGTGATACTTCTGGTATGGGTCTGTGTGTGTATTTCTAGGAAGCACTTAATTAAGACACATTTCAAGCAAGCTGCTAAATGGCCTTCAGTTTGCAAAGATGGAAATGTGTCTGCTCTATTTAAAGCACTAAGGTCAGGCTTGGTGCTACTGAAGTAAAAATGTAGTCTACCAAGAGAAGGGTTTCCATTTACTGGAAGAAATTATGCTTAGACACAGATGGTACTGATGGGAAGCCCACAGGAGTATTATTTGAGCATTCAGAAAAAAGACTAGCTACTGTAATTTAAATTATTATCCCACAACTTGGAGTTGATTGATATAAGGGAACTGAAGTCCTTTCCTTGCAGGCAAGCAGTGGATCATCATAGAGCAAACAAGCTAAAGATACACTCTGAAAATTTAATTAAAAATCTTTGAATAAAATCAGCTGACGACTTACACTGTGATATCCAGCTTATGATTTAAAGTCAGATAGAATCATGGTGAAATCCTCAAAGAGGATTGTGGAAAACGGAGCAAGCTCTTTTTTTATATTTATTACAGGCACTGGGCTTTTCCTCACTGGGAAGACTGAAGAGCAGTGAAGCAGAGAAGTTCTAAAAGACCAGACTCACCGTTTAGTGCATTGGCTGGGAGTACTTAGATGTGCATCCCTTAATCGATAAATTCCAAAGCAAAGCATATTGTATGTTTTCAGTGCTTTACAAAACAGATCTCCATAACAACCTCCGTCCTAGAGGAAAGAGAGGAGATTAAAAAAAAAAAAAAAGAGAACAGCACATTTTTTCCCTTTCTTTGCTCTGTTAACACAATGTCAGGGAACAGGTCGTGCAGTATGAACTTATAAAAAAGGGACAATGTACAGACAGTCTGTTGTTTGTCTCAAATGAGAGCCTTTTACCCAAGGAAATCAATAATCTAAATGTTTTATTTCAAGTAAGTAACTATGTAAAGCGATAATTGTTTTTTTGGACAGCCTTGGTCCATAAAATAATGGCAAATTAGAAAGAGTGAGTGATTTGCTTTAAACTGGAAATCTAAATTTTTGTACCAGACAATGCATATTCTACAAATTACATTAACTGTGGTACTGAAATTGTTAGTATCTTTGACCCTTTCTTGGCAGCAGTCACACTGTCATCCAGACAAAAAAAAAAAAGTCATGAGAAGCACAACAGAAATTAGAGTTCAATGGGTTTAAAAGGATAATAAAATATCTGCTGCTGTAATATAATGACTAAATGTATGATTAGGAAAAAATAAGTTTAGATTTGCTCATTTGTATATCCAAAATAGTGATTCTTAAATAATCATGAGTGTTAATGCATTCTGCCTTCACAGATGTAGTACAATTGAGGCTCTGGTGAAACAGCATTCAAAAGATTGGTGTTGCTCATTTTATTTGTGGAAATGTTAAGCTGCATGCCAAAGAGTTTTGATGTATTGCTAGTCTCATCTACAACTAGACTGCTACATCAACTGAAAGGCTGAAGCCTTCTATCTGTGCACTCTTGCCCTAACCCCTAAACTGGGATTCCCTGTCATTTCTGTGAAGGTCATTCCATTCCTTTTGGACAGAGCTGGTGAACACAGGGTTAATTTAAGAAACATCATCAAAATCCTACATCATCATCATCAAAGGAGAGGGGGTGCTTTGGGATTACCTCAAGATTTCAAAATGTGGTCCAGAAAACATTTCTAGATATTTTATTTTTATATAATGCACTACTTTTAAAAGATCATTTATTTATTTGGTTTGGGATTTTAATTTTTTTTGCTTGTTTTTTGACTTCACCCTTAGAACAGTGCAGTCAAATTATCAGAAAATTAGGATTTCATAAAAATTTTAGTTCATCCAAAACCAGCAGAAACCAAACCTTTGTTTTCAAGCTAATAAGCAGATTTCAAGAACTGGAAGCTCTGTAAAAACACTGAATAAGCTTATCAACACCCAAAAAGGGTATATCTATACATATTGGATAAATTTTAAACTCATTATTGCTATAATGGTTATATCATCCATATCAAATGGCTATATCATCCATATCAGCTCATCCATCTCTTTAGCTGACAATGAAGAAGAGCCACAGGATTTTCTGTATGAAATATGCAGGATTTTCTGTATGAAATATGCAGGCAAGGATCCTGGGCAGTCATACAGCTTCTTAAAAAGGTAAAGAGCAAACCTAGCACTCTGTGCTATAAATTTTTAAACAATCCAAAAGCTCTATTAAATTCAATAATAGAAATTATAAGCTTATTGAGATGGATTTTTCACTCAGTCTGTGAGAAAGCTCATGGAGCACAGACCAGCCTTGGTCCTGCATTTCCCTCATGATCTTACCCCTAGGTCTGCAAATGGCCCATCATACAAAGCCAACTGAGCAACTCGACACCTGTCCCTGTTTGCAAGTGTCTGGGGCGTGCTGTAACCTCCTCTCAATGCATTTTCCTCAGCAATCAGTGCTTCCAGCTCTGGTGTGGCTCCTCCTGTTACCAATGTCCGTATCAGTGTGAGGATATTGTCATTGAAGTATGTCTGCAGAGATAAAAGAAAGCTCTTTAAGCAAACACCATTAAAGTCACAACTGAAGACATCCAAATTACAACTTTTCCGGGTTTCTGCTGTTTAAAGTTCTTGGCTGTCTCTTCAAATAATTTTATATAGAAAGTGAAAAGACAGCAGCCTCCAATTACTCTATTTTCTTCTATCCCATTAGGCTCCTATACTAGATCCTTCCTTTTAAACACCAATTCAGGCTGATTTTTATTAAAGTACAAAAATTTGAATGATTTATGTTTCCTATAATTGGTGTTAGTAGTGATGCAACGACTGCTTTCCTTCTCATCGCCCTCATGTCTAATAATGGGCTTTAGGACATGTAATTGTAAAATTCAGACCACATTTAAAGCTTACACAGGCTAGATTGCCTTTTTACTCTTGTCACCAATTCGTTGGGGAGCTGCCTTTGTGCTGCAAATGTCATTACTTATTACTGTGGCTGGACTCTAGCAGTCTAACCGATGTATTGTACTAAACATCTTATTACGAGACTTGACAGTGTTCAGACATAAGCATGTATCAATTAAACATCTTGAGTTCATTCCAGATAAATGTATGATGAGTTTGGGATCCTGGTG
The DNA here is from genome assembly GCA_034509185.1 of Euphonia xanthogaster. NCBI lineage: Eukaryota > Metazoa > Chordata > Aves > Passeriformes > Fringillidae > Euphonia > Euphonia xanthogaster. The sequence continues at coordinate 11,726,561 of JAYDZK010000271.1, read as the reverse complement.
GTCCTTTTAAAAAACTCTAGGGTATAGGGTAAGTGTGGTTTATTAGGGAAGATTTACTCCACACTGACATTTTGCCAGCATCTGTAGCATTGCTGGTCTGTCAGGCAAACAATGGGTATTTAAAATATTAATTTAAATCCAGATGAATGACTTTCAAGTTCACTTAAAAGTATACTGGTATAGTTCAGACATACTCAGTTAAACATCTGCAATGTATTGTACTGGGCAAAAAAAGATGTTGAACAAGAAAAAGGAAAGACTGTCACTTATAATGTCACCAATGTCTGAGTTTTCAGAAGCTTTGAAAGTGCAAGGAACATAAAAGGAAAAAATGAGCTCACTGTAGAGTACACAGGATTGACATTACTGGATTTCTGGATTTTGTGGAATTGAGGACTTAGAACAAATGTCTGTAATCCAACCGAGTAAAAATGAATAGTGAATTCTCCAACAGTGCTTGTTGTCTGAAGATAAGACTTTTAAAATAATACTTTTCAATGAAATTCATTGCTCTAGCCATATAATGTAACTGTATTTAATACATGGGTAAACTGAGGTAGAGGTTGAAATATTTTATCCTGAGATCAAAAAGCAGAACTGGCTTCCTATCCATGTTGCTTTGATATTCTTTCTTTGTATAATGAAACTTCCGTTTCATTGTTTGCTGGAGATGACAGATAAAACAGAAGAAAATGAGTTCTACGCAGCAATGTTTTTCAATTTACATTGAAGTTGCCTAACTTCAAGCTTCTCTGCTTATTTACATAGGCATATATGCCATTCACCTGTTGGCTAAATTAAAATGAGAGGAACATATTCTTACTGTTATACATGCCCTAAAGCAAATATTTGCACCTCATCAACTCCAATTATTTAAGTTAACCTGGGTAAGGCACTGCATATTTTAGCTACAGAGCATATTGCAAGGAGTAGTCTGACATAAGCAGAGGTTCATCAAGATTCAGCTAGTCTAAAACAACAGCTAATCTCAAATCAGCTCTTACACATGTGGATGCACTGGGTAACAATTCAAGTGTAATACTCAAACCTCTCTTAACTTAGGGAAAAATCAATGTGACCCCTTGCAGGAATGTAAGTCTGGAGCGATTACATGATGTTTAATAGGAATTGCCATGGTGAGAGAGAGAAGACATTCAGGCATGATTGTTTATTTTGCAATTACTTCTTCCTTGATGTCCCTGAGATGAAATCAGAGTCGCCCTCTTTGGCAACTTTTTCCACTGTGCTATACCTCTGAGGCAAAGCTAAGACCCTTATTAGCAAAGGAAGCAGCATTTATTCTGGAACAATGGCTTAATTTGGGTTTCACACCATGACTGATGTGGCTGGCACCATTCAATCAGATGGGTAAGTGCAGCCAGAAGATATTTCTTTGAAGATCCCAAGTTTCAGGACAAACTGCTGCAGCATTGCATCTGATCAGAAGATGTCCAACCATAAGCAAGAAAAGATGGGTGAATAGGAAGCTGTAACTTCTCACCTTCTGCTAAATAGGGCTGCTTCCTTCTGTACTAAAGTATTTAGCATTCCTCAAGAAAGAGCTGTCTGCCCATGCTTTTGATTGTCACAAAAATCAGACTCCTCATTACATTTTGCCAGTTTGGAACTAGGGGAACACTGATAAGCTGAACTAGCTGATATCCATTTCCTTTGGAATAATAATACACTGAAATTAATTTGAGAGTGATCTTCTACTTGCTCTGTGGGAGGGTACATGGCCTGAATATGCCAGTACTTATAAGAAACTGATCTACAGAATGTCTTTGGAAAGGTGCTGTTGTACTTAAAGTAACAAGGCACTTTCCAGTGATGGAAAAGAATCCCTTTTGTTGAGTGTAAAATCAAAACTGAAGAGATACTTGTTTGCTATTGTTGTTAACCAAACCCCACACTGGACACGTGTGTGATACCATTTCAATCAGCATCTGGAATGAGAGTATGAAATTCTGTGTATTCTAAGCACAATAAAAAAGAAATGCATCACAGACACCGAAACTGGGTAAATAGCAAGGAAATTGTGACACAGATATCTGAGCCAGCAGTGCCACCTAGGCCTTGCTTCGGAACTGTAGTGCAGCTCTTTCAAATGTTTCAAGGATGCTTTCCCATTTGTTCAATCATTTTTTAAAGTATAATTACCAGAGTGCTTATGTTTTGCAGTTAATGCTGTCATGTCTTTTAAACTAATTGGTCTTCTACAGAAAATTTAACTGAAAATTAGCACATCTTTTAATAATATTGCTTTAACTTTAATAGCACTTTGCCTTTCATTTATAATTACACTAAAATTGTCATTTTTCAAGTTATATCTGCCTTTTTGGTGTTTGCTAGTGGGTTTTTAAATGAATTTCTTTTAAGAAGACTCCTCCTCCTCCTCTAACACATGTGGTTTTTAACCTCACTTTCAAACAAATATTTTAAGTTGCTTTTCTTATTGAGTTTGAGGAATAATATATATCCAAACCTGAGGAATGACTGAGCTAACATCAGTAATTCATACCAATAAAAAAGGGTCTTTGAGACAGAATAAACAGAAGACAATAAATAACAGCATTTCACCATTTGAAAATCGATTAATTCTTAAAATATTGTCCAAATTTTAAAGAAGTTTGGGACACTTTAAGTTACAAGATGCTGCTTACTAATTCTCTGAGCAGGATTGCATGAAAAATAGTCTTGTGTTCACATCAAAGATTAGAACAGCTTCTTTTCTGTATAAATAAGACTGTGAGGATCCCTTGGGGAGAATTCTTGAGTACGGGACATAATGCAAAGTTTAAACTGTTTTAATGATTTTCTTCCATTCTGCACTTCTGTTTATATGAAGAAAAAGTAGGATTTGGTAATACAGAAAACAATCAAGACCTGAAGTTCTGGCACAAGAAAAGGAATTCCAGGGTAGTGAATGTCAAGTGGTACCATCTGGTGCTGGAGATCCTTGTCTCCAGCAGCACCTGGGGTCTGCTGCAGTGGGAGGTGTGGGAGGGACCCCAGCCTGCCTGAACTGCTGCAGTTCTCATGTCTTCAGTGCCTAGAGGAGGAACAGGGAAGCTTTGGCTCTCTGGCCAACTGCTCAAACCTTTGAAGGTTTGTGGATGAAAAGGTTTGAAGGTTCTGTGTGTTGGAAATTGGTTTCCTTGCATCTTCAGGATTTTATGGAATAACTATCTCAACAAGACCCAGAAAGAAGTACTTCTGCTCAAATGTTTGCTCCTTTGACTATCCTATATCATATAACTTTTCTATAGCTGAAGATAACAATTTTAAAAACCAGTTACATAATCTAAAAGATGCTTCTAATCCCACACTTTTTAGTTACATTTCACTTGGTGATGAAGGCACGCTCTGCTGTCCAGAAGTGGTGTTGCCTTGAGACTGACAGACAACATGTATTATTTCCCTGGGTTTGCATATGCTACAACAAAATAAATATTAATACATCATTTAAGTACCTGATGGCAGTAGATGTCTCTTCAAAGACATAGTAATGATTAGCTGGAGCATTTTAACAATAGTCACTGCCACAGTTAAAACAGGAACCAAGCCCAGAGCCTTTCCACAGAGCACAGTAAAGCTCTTGAACCAAACCTGGTGAGATCACTGCTACCAACTCAACAAAAACACAATGCAGGTTTTGAGCTGGTTATTGTCCTCTGAGCAATGGTGTTTGAGCTACTGCACTGTGAATCCAGGGCTTGTGGAAAATATTGCCTTTGCTGCAAAGCCAAACTGTGTAGATGACCAGTACATGGCACTTTGAAAACTAAACTAAACATTAAGCCTTTTACTTTTTGAAATAAGGAAATAAAAGAAAATTTCAAACTTAAAATGTCCAGTACTGTCATCTTATAGGAAATAATGCAGAACTTAAAGATCTCCAGCACTCAGACTTGAATTAGAAAGTTACCACATTTTCTAATCTGTGATTCACAAGTTGGGTTTAATGCACTAGTTCAATACTATAAAACTATAAAAATAAAATTATAATTTAATACTGATTATACTGTAGAATTATTATTATTATTATTATTATTATTACTGTTGTTGTTGTTGTTGTTGTTGTCCAATAACGGAATACTTAAGCAAATTAACTCGGATATATTTTGTAGCTTTTTTCCCCATACATACATCTATGTATGCATGTTTCAAATGACCCACAGGTCAGAAATAATACTGTATGCATGGCTGTTATTCGACTTTCTAATCTTTCTTACACTTGTTTTACTAGGAAACCCCACTACTGTGGGAAGAGATTCCTTCTTAAAGGAGCAGTTCATGCACATTTGCATTGTACTCTATAAAAGGAATTTTCATTACACAGATATCAACAGAGATCATTAACTAGAATTTTCCTATCAAAAATAAGCAGTAAAACCCACTGAATCACTTACTAGATAGAATAATGAACTATATACTTGTTTCCAAGTGAGCTGGCAAAAGACAGCAGAGTGCACATTATATTCTTCTTACAGAATTCCTGTGCAATTAATAGGAGGAAAGCAAGACTACAGTTGTCACAATGTAGCTAGGATTTGGGGTCCTGTTTCCCATACTGGAAAGTATGAAGTTAGACACATTAAATAGAAGCTGTTTGCTAAAATCAAGTGTACTTTAGGAATAAAAGAAAATAAAGGCAAGAAATAATATAGTGAAAACAGATTAGTTTGTGTGAGAAACACTCTTTCCCTTGGAGAAGAGGTAAAAGGATAACACACCCTCCCCACGAGAATATGGATAGTAAAGGGAAAACATCTCACACATTTTACACTTTCTGAGTGGTCAGGAAGAATTGCACTTTTCCAACTCCTTGCTGGGCCTTTGAGGAATAAAGAGAAAATAACACTGCCACTGCTGAGAAAACTGGTGAAAGAAAAGACAGGATAGTGAACAATTCTAACCAACTGAATCCTTGCCTTTCTTCTTGATTAGGTTTTTTTTTTTAAGTAGAGAATTTTCTACTCTTATTATCACATTTCTCTGGCTTCAGCCTGCACTGTCCCTGACACATAATGTGACCACTTAGATGTGAAAATGTTTAGAAAAAGGACTTTTACAGAAGTGCAAAAACAGAGGGGCATGTTGCCCAAAACTAAGAGTTAATAAAAGCTAGCAATAACTAAAAACATTACAATTTCTGAACAGGCATGCTGTACCTATTTTTCATTGCATCATTACTATTTACTTGAGACACCTTTGCACCATGAAGCAATGATGTCCACAGTATCTCACTCTTTCTCTGGCAACCAGGATTAACCCTACTTTTACTTGATTCTGAAGTGCCCTACTGAACAATACATTCAGAGACATTGACTTGGATAATAATGGGAGTAGATAAACAGCACTAAGTAACATTTGGAACCTTCATGTTAAATTATTCCCATTTATAATGTGAATATGCTAAAATTTTTTTAGATAGAGATTTTAATTAGAGAAGGTGCAGAGTTTAGGAGTCTGTGCTTAGGTTTTATGAATTTGTCACATCTACAAAATATTGTAAAGAGCTTTCAAGAAAAGCATTGTCTGAGGTTATTGAAAACTCCTAGGGCATTAGAATAAAATTTTATCTGTGTAGACTCATTTATCAGTGGATGGAATATATGGAAAATATAGCAGGGAAAACTACAAAAAACAGGTACATAAATATGAAATACAAATAAAATAATAAATCATAAAGATCACTACAAATTTTTCTTAAAAGCAAAGAAGTTTCATTTTGAATTCAGGTGAAGGTCAGGCTTGGCTCCTTTAGAGAAACCCTTCTGCTCATATATTGTATTACTTGGGGTCTACAACAGATCTTTCCCAGCACTATGGAACTTTATTCCGTGGTGAGCTCAGAAAGCCCATGCTCAGATTTTAAGAAGACCACATCCTTGCAATATCTAGCAGAGTTTAGGGTCCCTCTGAATTAAGTGTAGCTCACACAGAGCAAGACTGGTCTGGAAACTTAGCCAATATGAGGAGGATGAAAAGGAGCATGACTGAGGGGTTTGCTTCAGAACTGTGCTATGGCTGCAAACAAAAGCCCCAGTGCAGACATAACCAAAGGCCACCATCTGTAGTTTCTGGCATGCACTGAAGTTTTGATTAATAAGAAAATTCATCTGAAAAAGAGAGGATAACCTCTCTTCACACAAATAGAATTCACGAGATGTGTACAATGGCTTTCATGGAGTTCTATCAGTGTCCCCCAGCACTCATACTCAGAGCATTGCTCACAGCTACAGGAAATTAAAAGCTCAAAACACAGTTGATGCTGTCTGACAAGAATGGTGAGCACAGGGACTGACACACTGAATTTGAGTCTGGATTTTAAGCAGAAGGGACAATTAGTTTTTGAAAGCATGATTCTTAAAACCTGACATCAGACTGTTTCCTTAAAAAATTGTGGACTCATGGAAGTCCTAGATATCTCAGTTATAGTCTCCGTGTCCAACTAAGAAAATAACCTAGCTTAGGTTCCAAAATTCTCTTGGCACCTAAGAAAAAAGCCCCTTCTCCTACCTACCTTTGGAAAAGATTCTACACCTTCCCCCTCTTTCACAGCAAGTCTGATAGAAGGGAATGGAAAAGATTTGTTTGCTTACTGCGCTCATGAGAGAGTCCAGCACGCTGACAGCAAATGCAGTTCCACAAGCAAAAGGCTGCGTGAGATACAGTTCTGTGTCGGGATCATCATCATCATCTTGGTCCAAGAACTGAACATTTGAATCATTTACTGAAAATAACAATAATTTATATTAAGAGTAGAAACGAAAGGTGTTTCTGGGTCACCAGCATGTGACCTCACACATCACACAGCCAAAGAAAAAGGAACGGCATGTGTCTGGAAACACAGACTTGTGTCTTTGACGTCACTGAAAATGAAATCAAGATGGATGTGAAAATGTGCATTTAAAAATCTGCTGCTCGTTATCTTGCTCGCAAGAGGTGACACCCTTGTTCTGGACAGGGTCCTATCCCTTTCCTGTAAAGCAGCTTCGTGGCACCAGTTGCCTGCACTCAAAATGAGATTTATGATAAACTTGTATATTGAGACAATCTTGTATATTGGCGGGGTACAGGGGCTGAGGCTGTATGCATGTACAGTTAATGTGAAATGCTATCTCAAGATACAAAGTTAGAACCTCGTTGTAAAACAGAGGCTGTCAATAAAATTCAGATATAGCCCACAGGCATCTGTTAGATGTGCTGCTGTGATTCTTACTGGAGGGGTGTTAATGCACTTAGGGCTCAAAAGAGGATAAACTGTCCCTTTAACATACATCTATCTGAATGAATGAACAGTTATTCTCTTGCAGCACTGCCTTTTGTTCAAATATTTGTCTCTATAACTTCACTTTCTCAGCCACGAATTCTACATTAGCCAGTGTGAAAAAGAATCTAAATCAGGCTGTTTTAGAGAAAAGCACAAATAAAGTAGTATTTGTCATTTTGACTTTCCCTGGCATTTCATTGTCACAGTTAAGCCCTCTGCCTCCAACTCATTCCAACTAAAAATAGTTGTTTCCTTGAGATCAGTGTATCAAGTGGATCATATTTCATGAAATATTTCATTTCCATATTAGTCTCCCTCAGGCATGAAAGCACAGACTGCTTAGCTATGCCATTGAAATACCCTTCAACTTACTAAATGACAAATTAATTTCAGTTCCCATGCAAGAAAGGGAAATGAAAAACTTTTTGAGCATTTGAAACTGCACACACTGATGATATCCCTATTCCCCATGTGAACACATCTCCTGAGCCAACCCAGCAAACTTTGAAAATAACATGAGAACTGCTGTTAACTTGATCAGATTTCAGCTCTGGACTTCTAAAGCCAGAAATGGTTCTGCCTACTATTCTGATCTTCCTTCTCATACAGTCTCAATCCTTCCCATATAGTTTTCTTGTACACCCACTCCTTTTCCAAACTCTCTATACTGCTGTGCTTGCTATGTTTAACTTACAAAACATGAATTACTGCAGATAAAGCTTCATGATGGCTGTCTAAATGAGATGAGGAGAGAATTTAAAATTCTTGCCTTTGCACTCCCTGATGTAATTGCTAAAACATAACACCTTAGTACTGTACTAAGAGAAATGTTCTGCCCTGGGAATCAGAATCCAAGAAAACACCAGGATCCAAAATACTTCTTTTTTTAGTACAATACCTATCAATTTAATCTCCAGATTATTAAGCAACATAGTATGTGAAAGCCTGCCGTATCAAAATGTACTTTTTGAACAGCTAGTACCTCAGTTTAATTTGCTAGCTGAGAGGAGGCACCATTGACAGCAGCACTCCTTTTCCACTTCCATCTGGCAGACTAACCCCTGACTTAGACACCGTGCTAGCCACGCGTGGGGTCAGTTCCTGAGCTACTAAAAATCTGTCATGAGTTCTGCAGGTGTGTGCTTCTCCTCAGTATCTTTATCTTCCTGATGCAAGTTAGCACACTGGGATTTGTGGGCCAGGAGAGCTGGGTGCAAACGGGTGGTGCTGTGCCATAGGGAAAAACTCATCAAACGCTGCTCCAAAGGCTGGTGAGAGCACTCTGTGTTGAGAGGGAACCACGCAGGAGCTTGGCTGCTCCTCTACAGTTTCAAAACCTGAGCTTCTGAGAAAAAGCCTTACTCTACAAAACAAACAAAAAAGTAGCTTGAGGGAAAGTGTGACGCTTGGGGTTTTTTCTGGTATCTTTTACTTCTTCTTGGACTTCCTGTGAAAAGCTGCTAAGGCATGTCCACCAAACTGACAACAGGCTGAAGTAACAAAAAGAAAGAGAAAGAAGAGAGAAAAGGAGAGAAAAATTGGTGTAGGAGAGTGAGGGCCAGGGAGGTGGGGACTTAGGCCAAAAAAAATGAATTGGTGAGGAGGTGCTATGAAAACAGCCGGCAGGTCAGACGAGTGTGATCAAAGGTTTACTGATGCTGCGTGAAAAAAAAAAAAAAAAATCATTAAGAAGACCAGAACAAGACAGTCAATTTCAACCAGAACCACAAATAAAACACATTCAAAGCAGTGCCATGAGGGTAGCCCCTCTGATACAGCCAGATAAATAAAGGAAAAGCTGATGACAGTAAGAACAACAGAAAATAACACAGTGATGTGAAGGAAAAAGGCTCTTCTTACCCAGTTCAGTTATCATTAGAATGTGGGTTCCACTGTTTTTTTCCTGACTGATTGAAACCAAAGGCAGAAGTTTGCCAGGCTTAGCTAGTAAGTAAAGTATTTAGGGGGAAAAGAAAGTACAGAAAGAGAATAAAGTAAGGGAAAAAGACAGGTAAGGCTCTAAAAAATAAAACTGAAAAAGAAAACAGAAGGACAAAGGACCACAAATCAAGTTTGTATTTGCCATGAAAAAAACAGAACAGCTTCTGCACTTCACATCACACTGCTTGACAACATAAATACCCACAGCTAGAGTGGAAATCAGAGTCTAGTTACCTACCATCATCATATTCTCAGGAGTGAAATATCTCGTACTATTATACAGAGTTTGGTTACACATGATTAAAGAGTTTTGGACCATGAAGAAATAAACAAATGGCCTCTTACAATTGATTAAATGCACAAGAAATATCTGCTTATACTTACTCTGGCCTTTTTCCTTTTCTAACCTTAGCCCAAAGACCCCTGCTTGTTTGTTACACTATGCAAAAAGCGTCTTGTCTGATAGAATATTTATTTAAGAAAATGGAGAAAACCCAAAGGAGGGAAATATATTTCAGTTATTCAAATAAAGTGAATCAACTGTTACTAAACTTTCTTTAGAGAGAGTAATTTAAAACACTTATCAAAAGAGAAAATGTAACAGTGTAAGATCCAGCATGGGTAACTCTTCTGTATCTACATAACAAGGAAAGTGGGAAAAAGACATGGGAATGTATATGGAAGGATAAATTTTAGCTTTTCTTACCTAGTTCTGTTATTATAGGGATGTTGGCTCCTGTTGTAATGGAGGGTTGACGTAAAAGGCCATGGACTGGACTATTGTCTGGAGATGTCCTATCCATCCCGGGAGGTGTAAAGCCTAAAAGGAAGGAAAAAAAAAAAAAAAAAAAAAAAAGAAGAGAGAAAGATAGAAAAACTTTA
>JAYDZK010000271.1:11701503-11716359 GCA_034509185.1 Euphonia xanthogaster | reverse complement strand
GAAAAAAAAAAAAAAAAAAAAAAAAAGAAGAGAGAAAGATAGAAAAACTTTACAGAGGACAAACTACACAAAAAAAAACAAAAAACCAAAACCAAACCAAAAGATCATTCCAAAGCAAACACCTTTGCTTAAACAGCAATTAAGATTTTAAAGAGTACTATTTGTAAATGGTAATACAACCATGAGGAATAAACTGCTTGCATTAGCCAGTTTTAGGTTTGAGCAGAAATCCAGATTTAAAATTATCTAACTGTTTTCCAAGAGCACTTCCACCCACACATGGTAGGGTTTTTGTAATTTTCATGTGTACCATTTATAATATGTATTTCTATGAGGATCACAATTGTAGGAATACTGGGATGGAAGGGTCCAGTCTACGAGATAAAAAGATAGGATGAAAGGAAAGAGACACAGCTTTTCAAATGGTGTGTGAGAGGATTGCTTGAAAAGAACTGGAAAGAGTGACAATTTGAAGGAAACAAAAGTGGGAGAAGAAACATGTTGGAAGGCAGTCACAGAAAAAAAAAATCTGGAGACCAGCAACATTCACCTTTAAAAAAACCTGTTTTCAGCCAGATTGTCTACCGTCTGAAATGGAGCTCTTGACATTGAGTGGTTTTATCTTTTGGTTTTTTTCCCTTCAAACAAAAAGTACCCAAGCAAAACCTTTTGGAGTTTGATTTTAAGTACTGAAAAATGGGTAGTTATACAAAAGCCCATGCAATAGCAGGACTGGAAATTCACCACTGAGAGTAATGCATTCCATCCCCCCTTTTCCAGTAAAGCTATAGAAAACATGGGAATGCTCATTTAATGTCATTGCAGAAGTGATGGTAAAGCTAGAAAGTGACTTTATGGTTTTATAGACCAACAGACCAATATCAAGGCAGCATTTTTAGACAAATATTTGTCTGCTAGGAATAAAATTGAGCCAAGTTTATTTTAAAGCACACTTAAAAAAAAGACATTCCATTTTTTTTTTTTTGCCATATTATTCCAAGTTCTTTGACTTCACACCTGACATTCAGGTGACAGACCTTTGGTCCTTTGTCACTAGTGCTGAATTCTCCATACACTTATTCTCAACTAATCAAGGACAAATTAATTCCTGACTTAAATTCACTATCTTGCAGTGTGGAAATTGTTTTACTCTGTTAAATTCATTGATACATTCAGCTGGAACTGAATTCAGAGGAAGATTATACCTTTCCTTCAATTTGGGGACCAATTTACAACCCAGGAAATCTCTAAACTAAATTGTAGTTGTTAGCATATCATACTGGTTTTATATTGTCTTAAGGACTTACAGTTCTCTTCCAGTGATAATTACATCACTCTTAAACTGCCCCTAAACTACAAGGACCACTAGATCTGGGCTTCTTGATGTAATGGGATTTAATCTTCTCCTTCCATTCATCTATCTCTATGTTTTTCTGTAATATAAAGAATGTACAGGTAATAAAACTAGAATCACTGGGAAGAGACTTTCCTAGCTCTGCAGAAGGTACTGGTATGGATTTCATTCTGACTATCACAAGAAAACTAGATGCAACATGGTGACTGTACAGACAGGATAGCTTAAGAAGAGAGTGAAAAGTCTGTGAAGAAATTCCTCAGGAGAAAAGAAGTGGATATGATATCTTCAACGGGCTTGCAAGACAAAAACATTGTCACAGAAACCTAAGCCACTAGAGCAATTCTATATAGTAATACCAGTGGATAGAAAATCTTTATAAAGCAGATTTCTTCGAGGCAATCTGAAATGTTAACAGTCAGCCATGTAACACCACCTGTGGTGCTGAACTCAGGAAGACCAGCTTGGTGACAGTGAGTTGTGGTCCCAGCCAGTTCCAGTTTGCAGATGTTTCCTTGTATCTGGCACTATGACTGAGAGCTGTTTTGGCTCTTTGAAAGTTTATCTCTTCATGGCAGAGCCTGAGATTCCTCAGGCTCACCAACTGAGTCTGACAGAGGTCTTTCAGCCACCCCCTTGTAAGTTACAGGTAACACTGACACTCTCACAACAGCAGAAAAATTATAAGTGGGACTCCAAGGGGAGGAAATGCTATCTGAGGACAGGTGGGTATTAGTGTGCCATCTCCTTCTGCAGCAGGATCCAGTGTCTTGTATTCAGTTATGGAAAGCATTCTTTTAGGAGATGCAAGATACAGCCTTTGTCACATTAGAAAAAGCTCAGGTAGCTCCAGATTTCTTGAGCAATTAAGATGGCAGGCCCAGTTGTGTCCCCTGGTGAATTACAAGTCAAAATGGCAACATGATGACTTTTCATGCTCACTTATCTAAAAGTAAACAAAACTAATATTGTTCTCATGCACTCCAGGGATTGTACTGCTCAGAGTTTCCCTGGAGGCTCTGCTTCTCCTTTTTTTCCCGAAGCCTTTTTCCCACATCTCAGGGCACACTTCCTAAAGCACCTTCTAGTGAATCAGGCCCTTCAGGTGGTGGGAGCACAGCAGTGTTTCCCTGCCAGTTAAAAGCAAATTGAAGTAAGCTGGTGTAACTCAGCTAAACGTGCAAGTTCTTCTTGCCTCCCCTTCACTGCAACGTGCACCCACCCAGAGACTCGCACACTCTCCATCTGTAGCCACCTCCCTAACCCTCAGAATATTTGTCTTCCTGGGATGGTGTCAGAAGATGGAAGCAAATGTGGCATTTTTGTGAGACGCAGACTGTCAGAAGCTCTGTAATTGCACGCTGCACACATAGTGCATTCAGCCTGAAATGCAGGAAGCATGTTAAAGGGATTGTGTTTTCTCCTTGAATGAAAAATAGACTCATGCCTTAATATTTTTCATCCTACTGTCTTGAAAGACTTGAGAAGTATCTGATAATTTAATTTCCTTCCTCGCACTTAATTCAGACACTTCTAGAAATTTACTTTTTAGAAATATAAAAATTGTGGAGTATTTTCAGGAAAAGGAAATATTTGGGGATTTTGTGTGCTTATGTTTGGAGTCACAAGCTATCAAACACCTTCAAGACACATTCCTGCTCCCAAGTCACAAACTAATTTCCATACACAGCCTTTCTATTTTTTTTTCCTCCAGAAGAGAAAACAGAAAAAAAAAAAAAAAAGTGCAGGAAACTAACCTGCTTTATCAGAACTTTCATTTAAAGGCATGAAAAACTACAAGTGACAGCTGTGCAGATTCAGTGAATGTGACATTTTTGAATTTCTTCAACTTGACAAGTAAACACCTTAAATCGGTAATGCTATATGCATAATACATGACCTGTATTTTGACATCCATCATCAAATGCTGACTTGAGAAAATACAGGTTTGTACGTCAAGGAATAGCACCCATAAAGCAGGGAGAAATTCAGGTCACAGGGTATTAGGAAAACTCTATTTCATTACAGAAGCTGAAACAAGCTAAGGCATCAGATTTAAGATCCATTTTCAGCTGTGAAAAGATTCAATTCCTCTGCACAGAGCATTCATTTAGAAATGACATGCTTTCCTCACAGCCTCTTTTCATTTTCCTTTTCATATTTCATTTTCTCCTTCAGTCCCCAAACCTTGTTCCATTAATGCTCATAAAAATGGTAAAACAGGGCCAATAGTTGTGATCTTGCAAGCACAGTATCTCCTTGTTCTACAAACAACTGGGGGAGCTCTGGCTACAATTGCTTAACAGGAGCAACCTCTACAGTAAAACTCACATGCCTGTGCAAGCCTGAGCACAGCGCCTGTGGGAGGAACTGCACTGACAGTGGGGAGACTTCTGGAGAAGGGAATTCTCTTTGCCAACAGTCAGGAGGCAAAGCAAAACTACATCAGTTCCAGCAGTCACTGCATCTGGTGCTAAACTGCTGTACTGGGTGAGTGCTTCACTTTGTATCACTTGAATTTTTCTTGTTTTGTGGCTTGTTTTTGTTTTGCTCACTTACTAAACTGGCTTCACCTCAGGCCAGGAGCTTTTTTCTCTCTGTGGAACTTTGCTGTCAGTCACAGTCAACCCACCACCATTGGCTTTAGTGATAATCAGTACAACATAGAGTTATAGAATCCTTTAGGTTTGAAGTGTCCTTTAAAATCATCAAGTCCAACCACTAACCCAGCACTACCAAGTCCACCACTAAACCATGTCACTATGTGTCACATCTAAATGTCTCCTAAATACCTCCAGGGATGGTGACTCCAACACTTCCCTGGGCAGCCTGGGAATGTGGTTCCAATGCTTGACAACCCTCACAGTGAAGAAATTTTCACTAATATTCAATCTAAACCTCCCCTGGCATATCTTGGGGCCATTTCCTTTTGTCCTTTCACTGGTAACCAGGGAGAAGATACCAGCTCCCAGCTCACTACAACCTCCTTCCAGGTAGCAGGAGAGAGCAATGAGGTCTCCCTTATCAAACTGAGGAAGCTTCAATAGGAGGCAGACCACCCCTATCTGCCTCTGAAACGAGACACTGCCAAGCAGGGGATTGAGAATATCACAGCTCTGAGAGGAACACAGGTTTGGGGCTCCTGACATGCTCCAAATCAGTAAGGCCTGGCAGCAGCATCCCTCCCTGAAAGGCAGGGACTCCCATGTCCCTCCTCAGCCACCTGCTCGGAAGGAGTTTGAGCCTCCTGCAGTTCTCTGCAGACAGCTGATGGTTCAACGTTGAGATTTTGAGCAAAGAGCATTTCCCAGCTCCCTCTAAGATACTACTGCTCACAGAAGTAGGCAAAAACCAACCAATTACATAGAAGCAAAAATCTAAGTCTTAAAGATGTTCTCACCTTTGTGGAAAGAGAGCACAGGGTAAATTTCCTCAGTAATAGCAGGCAAGCTCTTTTTAGCAGGAGATGCAAGTGCTCCCCTGCTCTGAGCTCAGCATGGCCACGTGGCTATAAAACCTCACTGTCCCTTACAAAATACACCAACAGAGGGATGAGCACCACTGGGCTCCTGAGCTCTGTGCCTCTGGAGCCAGGCTGACCCGTGGCCCTCCCAGGGAGGCACAAACCGTGTCTCAGCAGTAACATGCAGGTATTCTGAGACCCACAGAAGTTCAAAATTAAAGAATGCTGCCATGGCTAAACATTCATTTTTTCCACTGAAAGAACCACCAATTTTGCTCTGCTTATGTGTGAGCAACTGGCCTGATGGCCAAATGATCTGCTGATTGTGCTGGCCATAAACTGCTAATTTTTGTTTCTTTGCAGGTCACTTAACTGAGTAATGTCCCACAAAATGCAGGAAAGTTTGCTCTTCGTAGCATTAAATATATTCTTAGAGTTTGCTGAGGGGACCAATAAGGGTTCACTGGGGTTTTAATGTAGAGGGAAATCTGTCTTATGGATGTGTACTGCCTCTGTTCCACTGACTCCACCAAGACCCAGATGGACATATTCACAAAAATGGATTTTTATGCCACATTTATAAGATATCCTCTGTTCTTAAGGACCATAATGGATCCTTTATGATTCTCTTCCCCTTTTTCTCTGCCCCTTTCTTCTTTTCCTCCCTTCCTTTTCAAAGATATACATTTTACTCAACTGGAACTCTGTGCAGGCAGAAGGCACTATCCCAAAATGAAAATCCACTTGACAGACCTAAAGGTTGTGGCTTTGTTATTAAAGCACCTTGTAAGTTGATAGCACCCTTTAAATAATGCTATTTTAGGGAAAGATGTCATGGCATTCACTGGGTGATATATGCACTAAAGTCCTCAAATATAATTTAAAAAGCATATGTACATCCAGCTACCTCTGGTTCACCTAAAGAATATGAGACAACAATAATATTTTGAGCATATATGAATAACACATAAGTGGTGAACTGCCAAACACACCCTCGACAGGTTATCATGCAGAAATATGGGACAAGTATTTTCATTAAGCAGAGGCAGCCAAAAAGAAAGAATTCTCAGAGAGGACCTCACAGTTGTATCCCTTTGCTACTGTTTGCTGACAATGTCATTAATATTCTTGTGAATTCAATTGAATGATAGACTATACCTGTTATTCTCCAAAGTACAGCCCTTGGGTATACCTGGAAAGTTCAGCAGCAGTCATGCAGCTAAAGAGCTGCTGACATTCATGGGAATCTGTTACAGCCATTCAATTTAGAAACAATTCTAGCTTCAGTGTCCCATGGGGTCTGAGACAGAGAGTTGCAGTTTGGCCTGAGAACCTGGAAATCCTAAATTCTGGCTTCAGTTCTGAGTTTTACTGTGATTTGTGCTGAATATCCAATAATCTCTTGGTGATTATTGCTGAAGGTCTGGGAAAGGAGAGGAATGTGGGAGGCCAGAAGTGACTACATAAGCTCCCAGCTCTCTCAGAGAGAGAGAGAGCACCTTCAGAGATGCTCCAGGCCCAAACACAGGCCAAGGTAACTCTACAGAAAGTGGAGGCTGAAGAAGGACATCTTTCTCAACTTTAGCATCCCTCCAATGCTTTGGGATGCTTTGCGCTGGAGCTTTGAACTCTGAGAGACAATGTCACACAGAACCAGCTGCCACTTTCTGCCAGGAAAGTGCCCTTCTCTTGTGTCCCTTTGGTCACTTTCTGCTGAATTACAGGAACCTACAGTAAAGATATCCAAATCAAAGCTCTAGTGGAAGCACAGGGCAGTGGGTTCAAGGCTAGTTCCTGCTTCCCAAAGTGTGAGATCCATTCCTGGATGAGTTAGTGGCCCCATGTGCTGAAAGTGTAAATGATTTATAGGCCTGCTGGTTTTTAGGCTGCTCTAACAAGGTAGGATTAAACTGTAAAAACAAAGATCAAGAGAAGGATTGGAGTTTCATCATCTTGAGGTCTAGCATTGAATCACACCACATTGATTCCATTTCAATTGTGGACAGCATAATATATTAGAAAAGTGTAATATTCTAAGCCTAGGGCAGAATCATGTGTAACTTAGAGGGGTCTGTTAACAGTACTGATATAAACCTCTTCCCAGTTTAATGCCATTTTGAGTTTCACCATCATACACACCCCAAAAAACAACGTCCACCTGAAACTGCCTAGTTTTTTTTGTTGTTGGCTTTGTAGGAATCTTTTTCCCTTCACAAAATCTTATGTGGTAATTACCCAAACCCTAACTCTGCCAAGGTTCACCACAAGCTTACACAACCCAAAACTACCAAAACAAATGGGCTTTCTTTGCTAATACTTTCCCGAGCACAGCCTTAATCTTCACTTCTTCCTATTTTTCTCTCTTTAAGTAAGATAACACGTAGTTACTAGCCATAGCACTTCCTTCAAGTCTGCCTGAATGGAAACTCTATTTCTCTATGCAGTAAACAAAATTTCCCTTTTTTAGCTACTTTTTTACAAAGTTTATTTTTAAACTGTTCCTACTCTTCATTTACTATTTATTAGTTTTCTAGACTAGATGCTTCTAGGGCACAGAGTTAGTAGCATCTAACTGTAGCATAGGTTTGCAGCTGAAATGATGTAGTATATAACAATGCCAAACTCCTTTCAGTTTAATCATTAATCAACTCTGCAGATTTAGACCTCAGGCAAAAATAAATATGCTGAATAAAAATTATCAGATAAATTAAGCTACATTACCTATTTTAGAGAGACACGTATTCGATAACTAGAAACAAAATGGAAAACTCACCACTAAAAATGATATATTGGCATGTTAGATGAGACTCTACATTATGTCATTATATCAAAAAAAAGTAAATTTTTCCTTGGTGTAAAAGGAAGAGCAAAGACAGATATCATAGCAAGTAATTAATTTAAATATTAAAAAAGAAAAAGTGTTGTCCAACACCTGATTGGCAACTACTGAAACATAAATTAAACAAATTTCCCATCGCTGCTTATGGGAAAATTATGCAGATTAGAATTTGATTAGGTTTATATCATGAGACTCAATTTGGACTTTTAATCTATTAAGCTCCAATAAATGAGGCATCTGAATAGCTCCCCTGAGCAGCAACAGTAATAACGACAGCAGTCATTTTTTGGAATATGTATTCTGAAAATTTCTTTAGCAGACAAGTCCACATCTTTAAGTACAATTACTTTGTAACTTCTACAAAAAATTCAGGTGTTTGCAGTGAGGAAATGGATACATACAAAATGCTTAAACAGACATTTTATGATAATCAACATCTGTCACTCTGTTCTAGCAATATTGATTTTCCATCAACTTGGACTGACTTACGGTCGACTTCATGGTCTGTGTGGGCTAAATAGTGCCAGCAGACTTGCAAATTACTCAAGCTGGAACTGAGCTGGAAACCTATGGTAAAACATCATTAATTTCTCTACAGGCTGTGTCAAAACTAAAATCCCCCATTCAAGGCTGTCTTGGGGATCAAAGATTGAACTGTGAAGGCTATAGCCCCATTTTATCAAAGAAATCTGAACTGAATTCCCAGAGCTCAGCTCTGAGACAGGTTGGATTCAGATCAAGACCACCTCTAATTTATCTGGCAGGTATGCTTCAAGGCCCTCCTGCATATTTCCTGCAGTCTAATCTATTTGCAAGTATATAAAAGCTCCTCTTCTGTATTACTCCATATTGTAAAATGCAACTTGTCAAAGCCTGCCGACTAGAGAGCACATCGTGCACATGTCCTGTCCTGCCAGATCTCACCAAATCCTAGAGAAGCTTTTAGTGGATAGGTTGTCTTATGCAAATAGTCAAGTCCCAGTAGGAAGGTGTTTGAAAAAAATTTATTTTAAAAATGTCAGGGCTTTATTAAATGCTCATAGTGAAGGAGCATGGATCCTGTGTTCATGTGTAGATATATTTTCTTTAAAAGACATTTTAACATGGAATTTAATTCTGGCACTCAAGCTTTCAGCATGCCACTACAAAGGTTTTCTGCAAGCCAAAACTTTTTACCAGTACTCCAAATTGAACACCATAAATAGGGAAAAAAAACCCAGTCATGCTCTTTGTCATTCAAATACTGCCTTTTGTAGCACACAACATCAGAGTAGCCTGTCTGTTAAAGACATCTGTAGATATCGTGTGTGAAAATGAGTATCAGGTTGATTTTAACTATACCAGTCTATATAATGCTAACTCAAACAACTTTCTCTTCGAAAGCACAAGAAATCACACAACCTTTGCTTTCTACTCCTTTTTTTTTTTTTTTTCACCATTTAAAATACCCAAATACAAACTGCACAGTTGTGGAATCAGGAGGAATCTGAAGTAGCTCTCTAATTGAATATTCTTCAATTCTGTACCAGTAGCAATATATTAGCTACTGATAATACCTAAGGATGTGTCAGTAAAACTGCCTGAAGATCAGCAGTGACACCACTGGTGCCACTGGGTTCACCCCATCTGTAAAGTGTGGAAACCCCTGCTCCAGTCAGAATCAAGAGTTCAGAGAGCAGCCTTTGCCTCTGATGGCCATATCCAAAGCACACAGTCAGCAGTGTAAATAAAGAGATTATTTGCTCAAATATATCAAGAAAAAAGGAAAGGTACTCAGAAAACCAGTGATGTAAAGTCTTAAGAGAAAATTCCATTGCTAAGTCTGCACTGTTTTGGCTCACTGTCTTTCTCCTCTTACAAACATTAATCTTAAAAAGAAAATGAATTCCTTATCATGACAGAATGACTCATTATTTTATCAGAGTTTTTATAAAATCTATAAGATTTTATAAAAACACTGATAAAATAATGAGTCATTTAGATTAGCAAATTTTCCTTACCTCTGACAGTTCAGTCCTTTTTATATTTAAAGAAGTATCTACAGAAGTGCCTCTACACCAGCTCCTTATTTATTTTATTTATATGGGATCCAAAACCCATTACACTAGCGAAAAGCTGGTAAAGACAGTAAAATGTAATGTGGTATTCTTTAAGTAGTGAAAATTAAATGGCAATCATAAAATGTATACTACAGTATCCAGTCATAGTACAGACATCCTGAAAACTTCCAGCAGTTTTTTTTGTGGGATTTTATTTGTTTTGGTTTGTTTTGTTGTGGTTTTTTTTTGTTTTGTTTTCAGCACTGACTACTTATTATCATCCATGCATCTAAATACTACTTTAATCTCTACAAACACTTAACACATTAATTTTCCTACCCATTATTGCTTAGTAGAGAGTTGAATGGGTTGATAAAAATAATTTTTTCTTCCTCGTTTTAATTTCATTAGTACCAATTTCAGTGGAAATAGCTTTCCTTTCAATTAGGCACTTTGAATATTTCTGAAAGTCTTTAGTCCATTTATTATTATTTGATAGGATTCTGAGAATAAATATTCAAGTTGCAATGTGGGCTTTTGTCACTAGTGAGTTAGTTTAAGAAGGGGTGATTTTGGGCCAATCTAAAATATAAATCTGCAGATAAGTTGTAAAGGTGGATTGACATGTGACATGGGGAACAAGTTGACATAAAAAAAAATCTAGACACAGTCCAAATTTTCAGAAACACTCTGTCTGTATAATTCAGTCTACATCTTACACTGAAAATGGAAGATAGGTCCAGACAGATGAGTTTACATTGCCACTAAAGAACCAGATATTTATTTAGAAAGGTAGAACAGTAACAATTTGCAATTTATTGAGGATTTACAACAGATACACACAGTTTCTAAAGCACACCACTGATTTTGTCAAACAAAGTGGCCAAGTACCTGTGCTGAATCTGATTTTCTTTACAGAATAAACTATTTTTGAGCAAGCTCATACTTGTGGCTAATGGCTTAAGAATGTAACTGTAGGGTTGTTAGTCCTATTAATCCATTAAACAAATAAGAAACATTTTCTCAGGCCTCACAGTACACTGCCTGACTTCAGTCTCTTGTTCTTTTTTTGTAGAGGAGCTGTTTCAAAAATGTCTGCCTGTCCTTGCCCTCACTTGGAGATGCATTACTAAGTCACAGAACAAGCAGACTGGCAGGAAATTTGAAAAAGGAAACCCTACATGGGCATCCAACCACACTAAAAGCCTGTCTATGCATTTAAGAAAAAACTCTGCCAAACTTACAGAAAATATATATGCTGTTAACATGGTAGGGATACCTTCCTTCTCACTACTAGCCAGTAATCATGCTCCTAAATTAGTATTTAGAGTATTTGACAATTAAAGTTGAATAGAAAATTTAAGTAAGCAGCCAAACTTCAAATCAACATGAAAGGTGGAATCTCCATTATATTTCCACAGGATCTGCTTCAAAGTTCTAAGGAAAGTTTGCAAAAGATCACATATTGCTATGACATTACAGACATTTTGAAAGATCTTAATCTTGTCTCTAAATAAGCCACTACAAAAATTCCCATTAGCCATAAACTTATTTGGGTGTGTTGAATAGAAATAAATTAGAAGAACTAGTTCAGAACTTTCTTCAACAAAAATTCCTACCATACCATTTACAAAATTAATAATTTACTTTTCCAGCTCTGGTTTGTTCAGATGTTGAAAATCTGCAAAAATAATGTATTATTAGGAGCACTGCAATATTGATTCTCCAACAAAGGCTGTGCCTCAAGTCAGCCTGAATGCCCCATCCTGCACATGCTGAAAGAACTAGCAGGTTCTTGATAACCAGAAGCTAGCAATCTTTTAGAAAATGCTTATTATGGAAGGTCTGGGCTGTCTCATATTTAACCATGTCAAACTTAAATCAAGAGATCTTTCTTGAAAACAGAATGCCAAGAATTTTATAAATTTTATCTAATGCTGTCAAAGTTCTGCAAATCACTAGCAGGTGATAGATTCTGCTTTTCTGCCTTGGAGATCACAGCCTAGGATTTAACTGGAAAGAACAAAAATCCAGCTTTCTCCTGTACTGCTATTAGACTGGTAAAGTCTGCCAGATACTGATGCTTTGCATCTTCTTCCACAGTAAAGCAAAACCAGTGACATTGATCTCTAGAAAAACCCCATCACCTTTATGAATATAAATAACCATTTATTAAGCAAACAATACGTAGTGAAGCAAAGAAAGGCACCAGAATTACGCTCATGAGGCTGCCTGCTGTGGTACATTACTTTCAAACTATCTTATATTCCTGCAATATATTATCTATATGTTCCATTTTCTTGAAGTTATCTTCATAATCAAGATGCTATCACAAGTATCGTGGGCACTGGAACTATTTTTAATTTTCATTTAAAGAGCAATTAAAGAAAGACAATGGATACACAAGATAATAAAGTAAGTGATTAGCAGCATGCAAATGACATAGGCTTAATGATAATGCCCTATTCTATTCTCCAAAGGGCCTGTTGAGAGAAACCCTTCCTACATGTGGTTGTGCAGCTAATGTGCCTCAGCCTACAATTACAACATTGCTGACACCATTAACCACTGAAACAACATCACTTCATGAAATCCTTGTTGTCTCATTAAAATGCAAAGGGTCAGGTAATTTACCAGCATTGTGTGTCTACTTTTGTTGTGGGTAATTAGCAAGCATTACCCAGCATGGACTCCTACTGGGAAATAGTTAAACTGCGAAATATTAAAAAGAATTTTTTATATTTGGTGGGATTTTGAAAGATTTGGAATTATAACAGCAACGTACAATGTATTGAAAGCCATGAAACACAGACCTTTTACACATTTCATATACTAAGATTTTTATGGTTGGTTATTTTTGAAAATTAACTTCAAATTTTTAAATTTTTCCTCAGTATAATTGGATCCAGATACACATCTTCTTATGCAATTAAGAACTTTTAGAAAATACACGGAGGGAGATGCAAAACACCTTACAGTTTCTTAAAGGCTTACATATGGTTTCTTAAAAATAGTTTTTTTAAAAGTTAAAACACAGAGGTGGGTGCAGTACATTCTAATACTCATGTGCCCTTTCAGCTTGCTAATTGCAGCCTCATATCACCATTTAAGGGAACCTTGATAACGCTCACTATCAGCTCACATCTTGTCAGGGAGCACAATGGTCTCTTATTCTTTAAATGGAAGTTTTGGAACATAAAACACATTCCAATAAAAGTGAACAGAAAATTATGAATTCATTAAACTACTTTGGTATCTTGTGCTATATATAATATTTATATTCCAACTACTGTAAAATATGCTTTAATATCTTTAGGCAACTCTAAGGACTTAAATATTTATAAAATGGCTAAAGATAAAGTATAGCTCTCTTATTCCTACATACAGATGATGTAAGGCATGCAATCAAAGACAATAACACTTTCAACCCATTTGTCATCTTAAAGGAGCCTTTCAACTTCAGTTCCCTTGTGTGCAATCTACATAAGAGTTGTTGCCTACATAGGCAACTCCAGAGGAGTTTGCTCCTTAAAAACTACCAAGAGTGCTATACTTCACATAAAACAGGGTTTTCTGAAAATGGAGACAAAACTATAAATTTGCAGGGAAAACAGCTCCGAGTGGGGCTTCAAAATACTGCTGTATTTATCTCTAGGACATCTGGGAACAGGAAGCATTTTGATTTAATATTTCATAACATAGAGGCAATTGCTTCCTTGCCTGGTGTATAATTAATGCTCATAAAAAGAGTGCGTTTTTTTTTATTCCTCAGCATCAGAAATGCACAAAATAGTACACCTTCATAATAGGGGGTTTGCTTTCGAGATGTTGAAGAGCAAATAATAATAAATTTGAGTTACCATAAATTTATAACAGTTTTGGGATGCTTAAATATAGTTTAAGTGTGAGATCACATATTTGATGTACTGTATTATCTACCTCCTTCCTCCCGTTTTATTTTTCTCTGGCTGAAGCAGAAGATATCTTTAAGCAGAAGAGGAAGAAGCAATTGTGAAAACTTAAAGGTACTTGGGCTAGGACCTTAGAGTATGTCTCAAAACCAGAGAAATTGTATCAAAGGAATGTGTCTCTCCAGCCATTCATCCAACACTTTTTTAGTGTTTTATAAGCAATAGAATTGAAAACCCTCTTTTCTTACTAGTTTTTCTCTCCTTCCATGAAAACTTTGAGAGAGGTGGGAAACTACTTTGTGTGTGTAATTCCAGCAGGCAACATTGGTGTCCAGCTGCAAGGAAAGGTACC
This sequence comes from Euphonia xanthogaster, assembly GCA_034509185.1. Lineage (NCBI taxonomy): Eukaryota > Metazoa > Chordata > Aves > Passeriformes > Fringillidae > Euphonia > Euphonia xanthogaster. The sequence continues at coordinate 11,702,401 of JAYDZK010000271.1, read as the reverse complement.
AAAAAATGTGAAGGATGCTGCATGGGATCCTTCCTGTCAAGGGTTTCATTTACAGACTGGAAGCCTAGCAAGGTCCTAACAGAGCTGGTTTCTACAGCACGGGAAAAAAGTTAAGTGAAAAGCCTCTCTCCCACCCAGACTCTTTAGTTTATTCAAGTCCAAGTCTTGCAAAGACCTGCACATAAGCTAACTTTACACAGGTGGACAGTTTCATTGAAGTCAGAGAGATTTATTAACCTGTATAACATTGAGCACATAAGTTTTGGAACAAGCAAGGCATCAGATTATAAACTTGCCAGGGCAAAGGCCATATTTTATTCTTGTATATATCAGGACTATGACAACAAGCTCTTAATTCCATCTAAAGCTCCAGTGTGCTACCATAAAATAAATAACAGCTATCAACTGATCCATCTAGTTCAGCAGGATAAGAAATTATGTGCAGGTTGCAAAAAGGTAATACTGAGTTATTTATCACAGGGACCTGATCTTCAAAAATTGGACTATTTTTTGTGAGTAAATAGTGATATGGGACATGTCTGGCCCTTATCTCATTTTTCAGTTATTAACTTCATTACTTAGGATAGTCAGCCTTTGTTTTGAAAGGGCTAATGAAAGCAAACTACAACCAACTAAAATTCAGTTAGCTAAAAAATAATTACACAACCAAGTAGAAAAATTTTGTTAATTGGTTTATTACTATTATTGCAACAACTGATGCTAACAAAAGGAACATTCAGAACCCAGTATAAAAACATCCTTAATCAGGTGTTAACTCCTACACTAAACTATTAATCCTGCAAACCAATAACCCTGATGTTAATGCAAAAAACCATTCTGGAAAATGTGACTGGCAGGATTGATACTGTCTTGGAGAGTATCTTTCAAAACATCTGTA
>JAYDZK010000271.1:11681627-11701403 GCA_034509185.1 Euphonia xanthogaster | reverse complement strand
ATCTGTATGAATTAGGTAATTATGAGCTAGCTTTAAGTATAGCAAGCATTCTGCAGTCTAAAAGACAATATACAAAGACACACAGGAATCTAAGGGCTGAAAAGAATAAAACTAATGCCATAGCTCCCTTTGACACTTTTAAAAACTACCTGCAATCTTTCACTTTCTGCCAGCACTATTCACTTATTTATTTTTAATATTACATCTACATTTAACATTCTACATTTACTTATAAGCCTTCTGAAGAGGTTAAGTAGCTCCTTAAATTCTGCAATTATTTAGTGCAGCTAAATAGAGTTTGATTTTCTGCATTAAAAAAGTAAGGTTCTTTATTCCTACGTTTTCATTAAATATAACAAATTAAACATAGGAAACCGTGCTGGAGATGCCACAGAATATTGAATTCCATAAAAGCCTAAAACCTAACTTCATCTATGATTATCCAAACCTATATTCTGAAATATTAACTTTAAACCTTATGACTATAAAATAAAAGATATAAGATTCAACATTCACTAAACCCCCTCTCCTTCAGGAATAAAACTATTGCTTCAAATTTATGAAGAGTTTTCTCTAACGGCACTGAAATTCAGTTATCTCCAAAAATGACTTGCTAACAAAGTACTTCAGACAGTATTTATCCTTTGCCCTTATTTAAGAATTTTCTCTCATTTTCAGTCCCAATAATATGGTTGTTCTGCCTTTTGCTAACATTTCAGAAATAAAGCAATCAAGATTTATTGATTGGTAGAGGTGGAAAAGAATATATTATCTGCAATCGCAATGGAAACAGAACTCAAATTCATTTTATTAATGAATTTCTTGTAGCAAATTGTGAGACAAAGTTCATAAAACTTTGCAATGATACAAGAATTAATTATCAGATTGTGAAATAAATCTAATGAAACTCTGTGACTCTTTCTGTCCTCTCAATCAAGGTTTAAGACATCTCCAACAAAAGATGACAATGACGTCATAAGTGATTTTTAAAGGAACTGGATCAAATGAAATTAAACTTGTACGGGGTTATTTTACCTTGTGCAATCTGTTATGCTTGAAAGCCAGTGTGTAAAATTCTGAGTATGTTTACTTGATTTTATAGGATTTTCCCCAGAATAATCCTGCCATGAAGTATGAAATGTATTACACAGGAGTTCATCCAAGCTTCATGTTTTTCTCTTTATCTTTCTTGGTGGAGGATCTATTATGAGAACTGTAAATGAAGGCCCTAAAAAGATCTCTCATGTGTTGAAATAGTGTTCCTAGGGAAAATTCTCATAAGTTGAAGTCATTCAGAAAACAGCTGCAATTGTTACTTTGCTGAAATACGTCTACATTGCTGTACTGTGATCTGTCTTAGAATGTCTGTGGACAAAATGTTACTATACAGCCTCCCCTTTCTGTACTTTAGACCTGCTTGGAGCTATAAGATCACTTTTCTTTATTGTTTAGTAAGTGTTTTTTAATGAAATGTACTGCTCTTATTATATAGGACTCAAAATAAGCTCTAAATCACTATCCAATAAAAGAAAATTATTGAGTTGGATATCTAAAGTTACTACCCAGAGGCTACTCTGGTACAGTATTTATAAATCTCTAAACAGTTAGGTATAATTGTCTTTCTGGGTTTTGGGAAGAAAGCCAAATAGCAGCTTTAGTTACAACTGAAGATAAATATTTTGTGTCAGGCCATGTTCATCTGGTGGATAAAATAACAAGTAAAATCCCCACAAAGTAGGACTCTAAGAAAAAAAACCAAAAGCATCAAAAACTAAATGGGAATGGTCAATGGATGATACTTGAAGAAGAAAGGATGGAAATGTCAACAAAATGAAGGAAAGGAAAATTACTGGAGCTCTTCCAACTTAACAGCCAAGGCAGAGCCCATCACACATTCAGTCCTCCTGGGTGCTTTGGAAAAGTGTTATGACCGAGGAGCACATGTTATGACTATGGATCTAATATTCTCTAGTCTGCTCTCCAAAATACTTCTTGATGAAATAACCTTAATTTCTGTTTGAGAGAGCAGAATGAGAAACAGAAAGGACAATAAAAGCCAGTCGCTATGTACCTGGGGGTGACCTTTTTCTCCAACACAAACGCACACCTCTTTACAGCTCTTTCTAGGAAGACAATCAGTCAAGATCTGTAAGAGGTAATCAAGAAAAACACAGGGCTTCCTTGTCAAAAATAACGTTGAGTTTATAAATAATTTTGTGAAGAGCTGGGCCAAGTTCTCACTTTACAGCATTTTGTACTTCGAAATCTGAGATATCTTAATGAAGCAATAGTTTGCTGCAGCCTCAGTGGGATACACTTTGGCCTTTCTGTCCTTGGAATCTAGGTTCTAGGTCTCCCAAAGGCAATGAACTGCCCAGATGATTTCCAAAACTCATTTTCAGGACATTAGAGTCTGCAGCACTAACCTCTAGCAAGCCTACAGAGCTGCCCAGTCAGCTTTGAACCGATCAATGCAGACAGCCCTGAGAACACTTTCAGTGTCAGAACTTCCAACAGCACAGGTTTAATTTGAAGGATCTTCTCGTTCTTTTTGAGTAGAAGTACACATTTTATGTAAAGGAGACCAGAAAATCCTTTCAAAACTGTTAGTAAGCTTTTCTTCCTAAGGAAGACAGGTTGTTTGCACACACAGTTCTGTGTAGCCATGCATTTGGTCGTATGTTGCCAGACAGCTGATGATGAACATAGATTTGACAACTTAGATAGTTTACTGCCATCCCCTCTGGATATACTAGGTCATTTGTAGCTCTGGTCCAGATTATTATTTTTTTCCTGTGTCTTGAAACTTTGAGTTGGATTTTTCTTCTGTGGAAGGTCGAGGCAGAGCACTGTGCTTGGATGAGATGCAATTCTGGCAGGATCTGTTACGACCCAAGATGGGCAAGCCAGAGGACAAAAGTGTTGCTGCACTACTTATAGAAAGTCCAGATAATTGATAATTACTGTTAACCATTTTGAAAACCTGGGGATATTATAACAGCATAAGGAAATACTATCAAATCTTCATTTCTGTATGAGAATGGCTGTGTGTGTTTTAAGTTCAGCTTGCACTAGTAATGAGAAAATCCTCTATTGATGCAAACCAGATTAATTCAGAGCTGATTTTTCAGCAGTTAACTTAATCCATTGGGAATTGCTAGCCCTACTGTTATAGAAATTTCCCTTTCAGCAAAGTATGCTGTCATGTGTCCACCCACCTGTTCCTTCTATAAGATCCTTCCTCTCGTATTGCACCTGGGTTCCATTTCAAAGCTACATCCCTGGCTGGAAAGGGCATGTTTGGATGGATACAGAGATACATTTTTATATGCCTAGGACTCAGACTGACTTTGGTGTTAAAGCAGGTGATGAGGATGAAGCTCTAGGAAAAAGGGAATGAAATCCCAAAATGTGTGGATTCTCTTCCTGCTACCAACTTAAAGCAAAAGAGTTATAGATATAGCCCTGTACTTCAACACCTGCCAACGATTATGGCTTATCTGATGGTTAAATAAATTTGCATCCTGGTTTTATGGCACCCTTCTTGTACTGGTGTCCTCTTTTGTCTAAAGCTGAAATGAAACAATCCCAGATACAAACTGGAAAGATCCCTGTATATTCAATAACTCATCAATTAAATGACTGTATTTTTTTCAGAAATGTAAACATGAATTATATATCAGGTTTTCATATGAGATTCCACTGCTTACTGACTACATAACTATGCATATATAATACTGTTTATTTACCCAGAATAGCAAGGGTAAGGTCATACTGCCAAATCCCTCACCAAAGATCTTGCAGCTCAGCCCTGTCACAGGTCAACTGACCTTCTGCCACACCTCCATATTTTCTAGTGTCAGTGTTTCTGATGATCAGGAACAGAAGTATCATCAAAGAATAACACAGAAGATCCAAGCATGATGTTGATGAGAATGTCTTAATCCAAAACCATTCATTAAGATCTAGAAAAACTCAGACTGGCAATACTGCAAGTTTGTACCACCTAATGTGTTAAGTATGTCAAGCAATACACAAATGTAAAATGACAACTTGCTCTATAAATAAACGTACTTAATTGCCAGTAAGAATCTGTGAGTTTGTTCTAATACGCTGCTTGTTGACCAGCAAAAGTTGAATCACATACTTTATGTAATTGTCATGATAGTTGTGCCCACCGTATGTTAAAGCTGCATTTCAGAGACAAAAATGTCACATTGCATATAATTTCCAGTAAAGTTTGTGCTATCTACTGATTCTAACTGCTTCTGACAGTCTAATCATTTTATTCAAGGTCTTTCACGAAAATTTACAGTACTGAAAGGAACAGAACCAATTCAGGAGTTGTGGATTTCATAAACAGAGAATTTACTGTGAAGATAATTGTTTTCTGAAGCAACTGGGCTTGCAAGAACCCCTCCTTATTCAGTGCTGCCAATTAAAATAGGCTGCTGGTTACCTGCCTTATGTTATGCCCTGTTTCCCCAGAACAGCTATGGAAAGAGTCACCTTTTCTTTTTTAACATGCAGTCTGGTATTTACCTGAAGAAATGTCAAAAATTTCTAAAAATGTGCTCACCTATTGTTCCTCTGCTTCTCTTCATCAGCAACATTTAAAAGGGCTAAAGGGATTTGGACTATGGCCAGTGTACACTTCCTGACCTACAGGGGCTATGGCTGTAGCAGCAACCTGGCTATTAGAGAGTCACAGAACAATTCAGTCTGGAAAGGACATTGGAGGGTCTCTGGTCTTATTTCCTGCTCTAAGCAGGGTCAACTATGAGGTCAGATCAGCTTCTTTGAGCTTTATGCAGTCAGGTCTTGAATACCTCCAAGGATGGAGAGTACAAAATGACAGGAGCTCATGTGGTGCACAAGACTGGATATTGACAGGTTTCTCTATCCTCACTGAGGGATGGTGTGACCCTGTGTACTCCCAGAGGTAAAATAAACAGTCAAATGCTGGAAATGTCTCTACCTTCTAAGCAAAGATAGAAAATTCTCTCAGACTGTTTGTGCTCCAGAAGAGATTCTTGATTATTTTAATTATGTGTGTGATAGGAGACTGAGAGAGATTCATCAAAGTAAAGCCATTAGCCTGGTAGTGGAAGTACAGATTGAGTTTGGAGATACAGAATTTCAGATCCCAGGGCTAAACCAGCAAAACAAGGAACCTCTATGCCTGTCTTCCACTTCTGCAATGAGTTTCCTAATCATGACTACAAGCTATCAGAGTGTGAGCAAGTTGGCCTCACAAATTTGTGAGGAAAGAACTCTAAAATATTTGGGGTTGTGTTATTTCCAGACCACAGATTTGAAACTTTCAACACTCATGGGATTGAAAACAATCGGTTTCTTCCTTTTCTTCTCTAAATCTACTTCTTATCCAGAAAACTGTCCAATTTGACTTTGAAAAGTTCAAACTTTTAGCTTCCTGGTACAACTTAATTCCAGTATTGAATTCCACTATTTTGTTGCTGATTCTAAGAAAGAATTTTCTGTGTTCAAGTTTCTATATTCAAGAAGTTACACTGCAACCTCTGATTTTTGGCATATAATTCCTATTTCCTGATTAGAGTGTAAAGAGGAAAATCTGAACTTAATCTTAGTTTTCACAGTCCTTGAGGGAAAACTATCTCTAGATCATGCTCACAGGGAAACTGCAGACCAAAGCACAATCCTTTCCACCTACACTTACAGCAGAACGAGATCCAGAGGGAATATTTACTGCTGCACTTAATAGGTTTATCAAAGGTAGGACTTCAGCTGCATGAGCTGCAAGACCCTTCAGGGATGGGAAGATGATTGTTTTTACACTGATGGTCTTTGCCAGGGTGCTTATGACTGCTTTGCAGCTGCTTTGCACAGGCACAGATGGTGTAAAATAGCCTTTGGCAACCGATGAATCAGTCCCCTACTCTCAGGAAAGATTGAAAGATTTTGTTCAATGTTCTTAAATGGGATGAGTACATGTCAAACCATGGGAAGAAATCAGCTTTGTGTTGATTCTCCGTGGCTTCTTGAGCAAGAAGGCACCAAAGCTGTAAAGTAAATTAAAAGTTCTTGTTCTTTTTATTTTACTTTTTGGCTTGTGTTACTAACACTTGCATTTTCTCTGTAGTTTTAATGTGTTTTACATAAAAATAAATTTTGTTAGACAGAATTCAGGTATCCCAAAGAACAACTGCAAGTTATCACTGGCTATATAACAGCAACTCACCCTGAAAAGGAAGCCACAGTGAGAAAACGACGTTTTTATACATTATCTAGGAAAATTTTAAAATGAGAAAAAATGCCAGTTTCATGTTCATTCATTTTTCCTCTGAAAGATGTGCTCTGTGATGTAGCAGAGAAACTACGTGACTGTCCCTTTAAAAGCCATCATACCAATCAGCAGGTTTAACTGTCAAGCAAGCTGATGTAGGGCTCTTTGAATTACTGAGTGAGGGATATTCTTCCTGCCAGGTCCTGTCCCCTGTAGGCACTGCAGAGAAGTATTATAGGGCAGTCCTTACCTTGGGAATTAGCCTGCAAGACCCCAATGCTGTCATCAAACTGCATAGATTTGATGTTGAGTGACGCCAAGATGCATTCCTTGTCCTGCAGCGAAGCATCATCAATATTATTCTGATTGGCTGACAGGATAACGCACATGTCGCAGAGGTTGATGTTGACAGCCCTTAAATCAGCCCGACTTAATGGCGTACCCTTCGGCACAGCGAGGGAAAAAGGGGGGTGCAGAAGAGGGGGGAAAAAAAAGAAAAACAAATTAAAGATTGAGAAGGAGCTTTGGGAAATTATTTAACAAGTATCTTTTTTATGCTCTGACATTAAGCTGGTCTAACTATGTGCCAGGGAATAGGAGATGTGTGCTAATCTAAAGGGTAGTTGGTGCTGATGGCAGCATTTTAGGTTCAGTCTCAATACTCAGTCAAGCTATTACTAACAAACAAGAAACAGGAATAATGCCAGCATTCTACATCTCATCGGTGACTTGAAATTGTCTTGATTTAAGCTGCTATCATGTGGCAACCTCTGGCTCTCTGGATATAACAAGGGGGGTGTTTTAAATGTCTATTTATCTACTACCAAGTCACAATGGTCTTGGGCAAAAGAGCAGCAATTTAAACAGGAAAGCATTACGTGTCCTGCACATTTGAAATGCAATCAGGACAAAGCTATTTTTTTTTCTACCTAAAGCAATACACAGAAAAGGTTAATCCTTTTCGAAGCACGCTTTTGGTGCTTCTAGAAGGAAAACACACCGAGCTTCAAAGCTGTGTGATTAAACCCTTTGAAACAGAAACAGGACTTTATCCTAATGGGCACAGCTTGTGCAACGTTCCCTGTTCCACAATCCTCAATCAGAGAATGGAATCATTAAAATGAAATGCTGTGGTAGCCTGTGGATTTTTTTCATAGTTAACAAAGTGAGATATGACACATAACATGATATTTTTTGTTTAAAATACACTTGCCTTTCACATTCAACAGTCCACAACTGTAGTTATAGAATATTAAGCCTACATCACTGGGGCTGCAAGGTCCAGGAAATACACTCTTTTTTTTTTTAATGGAAACTAGATTCTACTCTGCTGCCTCACATGGATTGGTACCCAAAGACCCCAATGATGAGACACAACTGTCCCAGTATCATACAGTGACTTTCATAAAGTCTAACCCTAGTCTTCCATCTCCTGATCATTCATGGTGAATATCTCCTGAGCTCCACTGAGAGTGCTCAATGCAAAAGTGAATTTAAAATGCACACAGTGAAGGAAGAGCTCAATTCTTATTCAGTGTTTGCCAGCTTAATTATTCCATGTAATTTTCAATAATTTGAGGCATGAAACCTTGTGGAAAACAGTATGTATCAAACAGATATGATTTCATTATAAACTGCTCCAAAGTTAGAATATGATTATTCCAACCTTAACCCTGCCTTTTGTGCCTGTACTGTGCACCAAGTGAAGCAGGGTTCCTGTGGGGTAAAATAATATGCAATCATGTAATTAATTAAAGGCTCACTCCTAATGATTTTATGCAAAGGGACAGAATTAAGGCTGCCTGAGGATATTTAAAATTGGCATTTGCCTGCTTTTTAAGAGTTTACTCAGCAGCTTAAAGGCATCTTTTAATACAGACTTTAATTTCAATTTTTTTTTTAAACCAGAACAAATGTTTTCATATTCAGCTGTAACCACATCTCCATCAGGTATCAGCAGCAAGTTTTACCTCGTGAACCAAAGCACAGAGAAGTATGAAAGTGGCCTCCCTTTAACAAACAGGTTCCTACAAGTATAATCTCAGACACTAAAGTACATTTTAAAACTAGTATAATTACATCAGATATTTTAACTTTATATCACCATTTTGAACCAGATAGGCTGCAAAAAAACCCAAAAAAATAAGAAAGTAACAGGAATGAAGACTGTGTGGTCTTCAGCACCCTTGATTACTATGTCAGATGCAATTCCTTTATAAATGTCTGTATTTTTAAAGTTGCATCAACTAACTATTTAAGCTGTTCAAGTCAAAATTAATCTAAAGCTATTCTGAATTTGGTGTAAACTGGGGGAAGTAAAGATGGTGCACATTTATTTTATGCCTCTTCAGAATTCTGAATCAAAACTTTGCAAAACCACATTGTAATAAAGGATAAACGTTATATACTGGAAACGGTGGCAGGATTCTATTCTGCTTGACAGTTCAACAGTATTACCAATTTAATTCTGATTCTCTAGTCTTTAGCCTTCACAGTGACTGGAATTAAATGGAATTGGCAGAAAGAGGAGGATATTAACTGACCAAATCTGATATTGACACCATTTTTGTGACAGCAGAGAATCTTGTGACACCATCTGCTGGATCAGGTTACAGAAAAATGCCAAGGGCTAACACTAAAACTGCATTTACAGTAACAAAGACCTACAGTCTGAATTAATCAAAAAGCAGAGACAGTCCTTTCATTCTATAGCTATTTTCCCAATTATTCAGTTAAGGTTACATCCATCATTGATTTATTTGTTTTTAACTGCTGAAATAAAATTACTAAGAACTAGTGAACTTATATTTTTTCATTCTTAAAAAATATCTAAACTAACTTTACCATATAACGTGCTGAGCATTTTCTTTCACTTACACCATGGGCTCCCACATGTCATTTATAGCTATGGTCACCTAAGATCACCAGCTTGGAGGGCTTCGCTTGTTACTCCTGTAGCTCTTGATTCTACATTTTTGGTCATATGAGTGAATCATAATGAAGTAGAGGAGAAAAAAGGGCCTTTGCAGTTTCAGTGGCTGTGCCTACCAAGATCAATAGGAGCTTTTCATTGATTTAAAAAGGGTTGGGATTTTGCTGTAATTTCATGCAGGACCCTGAACTGAAATGCCAGGGCAGTGTTCCTTATAAAGCAGGCCAGTCCACAGGAAGTCTTTATGAATACATATAAATATTACGTAGACAGAGTAACAATAATTTTTTCAAAGGTTTTGTGGGTATAAAACCATAAATAATATCATAAATAACTACTGTCATTCTGCCAGGGAAATCACAACATCAGAACCAGCTCCATGCAGGGCACTACAGCGAATGTTCAATACATAACACAGCTAATACATCTGATAGCAGCTGAAATTCATCCGATGAGGATGATGAGGAACCAAACACTGCAGCAAATATCTTCTAATAAGGTCTCACAGGGCTCTGTTTTCATAGACACAGTAAAGGGAAAATCTAAGTCCTCAGGCCTATAAGTAGACAAAAGTAGAAAAGCCTAAGATCAAAGTCAATACGAATCTGTCCAGCTGGTGTCCTAAATAACAAAGTATCAATAATATGGCTTTTGAACTTACAGGCAAGATTGAAACCTTGGGGAAGTTATGCAGTGTCTCCCATTCCCTTCTCAGGTATTCAAGGGAACCCACAAACACAATGTGCTTGAGTTCATGGTAGTGAAAGTTGCTGGCTCGTAATGGCATCACTAAATTTCTTAATCCAATCAAAGCAGATTTAACATCCCCAAATATGCAAACGACTACATGCCCACTTAAAACTGTCATCGCTGCTTCACTTCGAGTCTAAAAAAAAAACAAACAAAACAGAACGACAAGGAAGAAATGAAACAAAGGGAATCTTAAATCATATATTGAGTTTAAAACCAGGAAAAATACAACTGTCAATATTGTTCATGCACAAAGAAGCAGTTTGATACAGCTATTCATTTTACCCTTCTTTATATTTCATTAAATGTGCTCAGCAGGAAAAAAACCCAAAAAGTTCTTGTTTGCAAATCCTTCAGCATTTGGGAAGACATTGTATTGGACCAAATTCTGGTCCTGTGCAGGATTCTAGACATGTGGATTGTGACTCTGGCTACAAAGTACTGTGGGTTTAGCTAAGGATTATAGAAAAGAGATGCAAAATCATGCCCTAGCTGACAAATCACTAGATGGGTTTTTTCAACACCAATTTCAAAAGGAAGATGTTGAGTGTCCAGTGTTCCTAGTCAGGCTTTGTGATATTACTCAGATCTTGTGAGTTGAGGACCATAATCTCTTAGGGTCAAAGCTCTTATTTAAGGACAAGCTGCTGCTTCCCTGAGAAGCAATCCACGAATGTCCTACACTGCTCTGCTTTCCAGTGGATGCCCACTGTATGCCACAGAGCTTCTCTCATTAACAAAACAGAAGTGCAAGTTTGTGACTAATACTAAACCTTCTGGCCAACTGGACTTACTGAGGTAAAGGTCTCATGGAGACTATTCGAACAGCATCCAGAATTATCTTCTTGTCTCAGTGAAAGAATAAATTTTTGCACTAATTTCAGCACTGTTTAGTTCAGTTGACCAGGCAACTCAAACACCAAGATGATTAAATAAAGCCACATGGAAGAAATGACCTTAATTTCTGGAGCTAGTCTTGGCATTGTAGTGCTCCATCACGTAGCTGGAGGACCACTGATACCATATTGCCAAGAAATTGTACACTCTGTACCATTACACAGAAGTTTTGCCAATGAACAAAACTAAACCAGCGGCAATACGCAAAATTTTCCTCTCACTTATCCGCAGTATAAGTCATTTTTCTAAATTACAGAAGCATGGTGGTGTGCAATTAAGACTGGAATATGCAGCAGATATGTTCATTATGTCAGAAGAATGGGAACTCTGATTAGAAGTTTTCTCATCAGCTAAAAAATGCATGAGCTTTCAATTTCTCCAGAGCAATTACACTGGCTTTCATACACCTTGACCAAGAGAGTCCTCGTGGCCCTTCCAACAGCAGAAGACAGGAGCAAATCCTCAAGTGAGGCATCTAAGTTTTCCCATGCCTCTGCCCATGCATCTGGAATACTCAGACTTTACAAGAGAGACCAAGTCTTGAAAGCAGGTATGTAAAAAATGTCACTCCATAAATCTGTATTCCTTCTTACTACCTGATACTGCTGGAATGTCACAGAGCCAAAACAGACCTTGGGCAGAAAAATTAATTCTTTTCTGACTGGGACCTCATCAAGTATCAATTAGAAGACAAGCTGGGAAATCTCATCATCTTCAAATTATGCACTAATTTGTACTTGTGTGGTCTCTAAGGACAGCATTAAATTTGCATAGATATGAATGTAGACATAAATTGTGGACTGTGAGTTTGAAAAGGTGTAGGGAAGCATTTTGCTGGCAGTGCCTTTATTGGTGATGATGCGTGAAGCAGAAAGAAACCAGGGCAGACTTGCAGATTCACAGGCTGGTAGTGGAAAAAACTAACATGGCATAACTTAGAGATGATGACTGAGTCACTCCCCAGCACCATTTTGGGGGAACACTTTTCAAAGTAGGGCAAATGCAGTTTGTGGGGGAACACTTCTCAAAGTAGGGCAACATGCAGTTTGTCAGCAAAAATGTGTTTGTACCACAAAGGAGTATTTTTATCTCTATTACAAAATGTTGTACAGCAGGGCTACCCCCTCTTGCTTGCTGATTACAAATAAATGATACTATTTAAAGCTGTTCAGGCAAACTCCATCTCAAAGCTCCAGCTCCAAAATTTGGAATTTACTTGCTTGACTATTTGAACACTGATATTGCAATTCCAGGCAATGTCAGAGTAATTACAGAAACCCCTGAGGAGAACTGGAGACAAGCCTTTAACCCCTGATTGCTAGAATAACTGGGGCTGTCACCATCAGTGGCTACACCATGCCACAGTGCAGGAAAATCTAAGAGAGCAGGCTTGGGAAAAGCTTTATGAAGTGCGACAAAGTGAAGATCCACCAGGGAGTTCATTTCAAATATGATCAGTTTTGCGTGTGAGATCTGGGGTTAGTTACTCGCCACTCTTAGGTTTAAGTACATGAACACAAGTGGCATAAACTTTCAAAATAGACTGTGATAGGCCTCCTAATTATTTTTAATGACTTGAGTCAGTTTGATGGTTTTCCCAGTTAAAGGAATGAAACAAACATAGACAGGGCTCACTGCAACATGCTACAGTCAGAGTAGGAGCATTTCTTGCTCTGGCCTATCTGGGCATCTTGAAATATTGGGAATTGAGAGAGAAGTTCTAAGAGAGCAAAATTAATAAAAAATCAATTAACAATAATTAATAAAACATCAATAAATAAGAGGTAAGTCAAAACAACACTTGCCTGTGTTACAATCATTACTGCCTTGTGTAAAGAGAAAAGTGGGGTATGTAAGCATTCAAGTATTTCTAATCTTACTTCTCTATAAAGATTTAAACCAAATATGTAAATTGCAGTTCATGAAAAAGAAATTCCCTATACTGGATGAATTTTTATTGTTGCACTGGGCATAAAGATTTATGTAATCAAAATTCTTTAACCAAAACCCTAGCTTTGGTTTCATCACTCTTGCTCCTGATTTCAACACACTGAATTTTGTGACAGTAGAGACTAACTTATTTATCCATTAGACATCAGTTCTATGGTTTAAATAACCTCTTTTCAAACACAACTTATCATCAATACCTACCAAGATGACCTTTTCGATGTCTTTGGCTGGACACCAATGAAACATCCCTGTAGAGTCGTATTTTTTCACGTTGGCATCCATATTGTCAATCTGCTCGTTGCCAGGAATTAACAAGGGGTCATGCCTGGGGAAAAACAAGTTGAGGACAGCATAAATGGAAAATACTATGAATTATGGATGGAAAGATATCCCAAGAGCTGTGTACAAAGAGGGACAAAAGTAAAAAAATGAAATGTATTTACACTTTTACATGCTTTCAATAAGGACATTTTTAAACAAAAGCAGCATACCAAAAAAAAATTTAAATTTTAAATGTTTGGTGCAGTTTCAATGACTTTCTATCCTCTTCTATGCCAATAACAATTTAATTTTAAATAGGGTTTTCTGACACCATCACATCTGTCCAGGTTTTTTTCTTTCCAGTCCCACCCCTCTGAAATAAATATCAAAGTTCCTATAGGCATCTGCAATGAAGTAGAAGGGATAGGAACAGAGTCCCATGCTGACTGACTGGCATAAGTATGGAAAGCCAATTACTTGCTTTTACCACATACAACTTCTGACGTGATGCTCTTCACAGTAAAAGCTTTAACAGGCTGCACTTTAAATATTTTAGCAATTTGCCCAATCATATTTTGCTTTCCCAAACTGAAGCCCTTTAAAGATTCAACAGTATGTCATTTTAGAGCAGACTGACTAACAAATGCCCACATCTGGAATACATGATTTTAATACCAAACAACAATGTCCATTTTCTCTGACAACTCTACCTGTGATAACCTCCTAAGTGTTTCTGCTGAAACATTTGAAAGCACAAGGCTTCTCAAAGGAGAAGCAAATAAAAGATATTTTTATGAACTTGCTCTCCATCTATATAGCTACATATAAGCACAGACACAGAGTCCTTTAATTTATATGCTAAAATCAAGCATTAAACTAAGTACTAAGTGACTCCAACACTCTCACATGCTGGCAAAGACCCCTAAGTGACTGCATTATGCAACAGCATTAGCAGAATTGTATTCACAAGGTACAGGGGGGTAAACTGACCCTAAAATCTTATATCTAGCATGATTTAATAGTGCTTTGTCTGGAAAGCGACAGTCTTTACCTCAGGTTCTTGTCACTAATGCTTGAAATGTCTTGATATAGAATTTAACATTTCAAAGAAGAAAGTGTTTGCAATGTAAGAATATGCTAAATGCTCTGAGACAGGAATCCAAATTTTAAAGCAGATGAAGCCTGTTAAAGAAATGTCCATACGGTCTGAGCTCTTAAAACAGGGAAGTTTCCTGCTTTTAAAGCACTTGAACCAGCACACTGTGGTGAGATCCTCTCTCCTGCATGGACTGCTAAAGCAGACTGTGAGCATAGTGTATGATATTTTGCCTTGAACATGGTATGCTAAGTTACCATGCAACCAACACTTCCTTCCTGTGAAAAGTATAATCTCAAATTCAGACAGGGTGATCAATTAGTGTGATTTCATAGCCACTGATTACAGATCCACTGAAATCAGTGGAAAATTCTTATGCATTTTACTCAAACAGGGTCAACTCCAAAGAAAGTGGCTCAAAAAAAAAGTTGAGAAATTATTAACACAATGTTCCATTTAAACCCAAATCTTCTGATGCTTTAAGACAATCAATGCCCCACATGGCAAAGACCTAAGTCAGACTCATCTGGAAAAAAGAAACACTGTTTTCAAAGTTTTTTATTCTCTAAGTAGAGATATAGTCCAGTGATTTCACTGTAACCCACTGGCAGCAGGGAAGCCCCAGTGGACTCCCTGGAGTTCCTACTCCAAGCTGAATAATGACAGGCCTTGCATAAGTGTGTTCCCTCTTTCACAGGAAGCAGAGATGGAAAAGCTGTATCAAAGCTGTATCAAAGGCATTTGTTGTGAGGGCTTCGTTGTTGTTTTCTTGGCTTTTTAAAAATTTCTATAAAAATATAAATAGACTCTGCATTCTCTTCTATCCATCAGCAAGATGCAGCCATGGTAGTTTTGTCTGAAAGCTGAGATGCCACTCCTTGGGCATTCCCCCTCTGCTCAGAGTTGCAGGTGGCACAATAAGATCTGCAGCCATGAGCACACTTCAATGTGAAGGTTGTACTGATGTTCAGACTACATTTAGTGGTGCTCTGTCCCAGCTATTTTTTTCTAATGTAATGTTTTAGCTATAGGCTTCAAAGTCAGAGAGTTTGCCAAAAGGTTAGGAATCTCCAGGAGTTTCCACTGAGGAATGTTTTTCTTTCTGTTGTTTCAGGGTTAGGGTTTTTCCCCCCAATACTTCAACAGAACATTTCTTCACGAGTTTTTCTAGAGGAGCACTGAAAAGTTCACTTTTCAAAAGCAAAGTTCACCAGTCAAATCACCTTCTTTTCCTTTCAGAGATCAAGCACCTATAAGAAGGAATTTGCTTTTCCCCCTATCCTCCATCAGAGGAATAAATCAGTTTTCAAACAATGCCATATTCTAGTTTTGTATTCAGTGTTTCCTTTCTGCTCTGAGATTTAAAATTAAATAGATGATCTGCAGCTTTAACACAAGTGACTATTTAGCAATGCTCTAAACCCAGACACAAAAATGGTTCACAGAAATGATACAAATTGAAAGGAATGTTATAACAAAGCAGGTGGTATCAAATATCTGACAACTAATTATGGCCAACTGCCTTGAGGCTTGAGGCAGTTTTTAGAGGGCGAGTGCTTAAAGCCCAGCATAGTTCTTTTGGGCTTTGCATCCTAACACGGAGCATTCAAAGCAGCTTCTTCCAAAGGTTTATTGGAATATTTTAGGCTTAAACATAAGTTGATTTCAGGGAAGAATAAACCATGTGAGTCATCGATATAACCCCTGTTGAAGTTTTATGAAACAAATTTTGATTTTTTTAAAAAAAACCCTTTTAATTTTTGGGCTTTTTTTGGTTTTTTTTTAATCAATACATGCATTTATTTGCAGTATCATAAACTGTTTGGATTCTGCTTTATTGCTTGGAGTATAGCAACTGGGAACCTTAAAGGAGGCAAAAAGGATGGGACACACAACATGAAAGCATGCTAAGAGATATTATTTTACTTCTTTTACTCCAGGATAATGAGTTATTCCCTGAGAAGGACTCTGTGATATGACTAGCCACATTCTGTTTCACAATATGTGGGATTATTCATGTAAGTGTGTTTATTAAAATTAAATCTTCTGTCTAAGACATTATTTAAATTTCTCTTTAATCAATGTTCTTTCATTCTCAGTAAAGTGATTCCTGAAGCTGTCTCTGGACCTTGGAAACTCTTTGCTCCTTAGGTCCAACTTTGTCCTCAGATGTTACTGAGTGTATCAGAAGATACGCTGACTTACGTATTTAAAAACTGAATTGACCAGAACAGTTATAAAATAGTATCACTACTTTGGACATGTACATCCTCATTAATCTGATGATCCAAACCTGTTTTGCAAATACTAAAAATTAATTAAGATAGACACACAGAGAGGCCAAAGCTGTCAAATGTGCCTAAGGCATTTGGACACCCTCTTCCCATTAAAATTTACATTACACAAAGCATTGCAGTTGTTGCCCTTACAGCCAAATCATGGACTGAATGTTTCTAGAGCCTCTCTGCCCCCCTCATCCTTGAAGACGGCCTTGTCAAGCTGTGCTTGAGTCACACTGGCAGGTTACTGCAGAAATGCTTATATTCACACTGCAGTCACTATGCTCTCCAGGGCTGCAAAGTCCTCTGATTCAAGAATTCAAATCATAGGAAGAAAAGCACTTTCTGTCACTTAAACCCCTGGTACTTATTTTAATTGAGATGTTGTTTTTTATGACTTGCAATGACCAAAGCATTTGATCCTTCTGGCTAGGAAAAGACATGTATAACCTGTATGGAAGGAAAGGAACAGAAGTTAAATTTCCCTCATCCATAACCCCAGTTTAAAAATAGCTCCTCTGGTTCTTATGGCAGATATTACATACGCATGACTTAAAATGAAGAGCAAAATGCCATCTTTTCAAGGTTTTGAAGAGCCTATAATGCCACTCATGTGCAATTAAACTTGAAAACGATGCTAAATGCCAAGCTACAGCTGCAAACCCAAAAAGCCTGCCTGGAAGACAACAGCCTAAAGCAAAACCATAAATCCCACTTACAGCAAACCTACTGCAGGGAAGTCAACATTACATTTTAAAGAGTACTGCTTCCCTAGCACACAGTTATAACCACTGCAAAATCTGAGTTTTTGAGTCTGAAAGTTTTGGGTACTCACTGGGGATGGACAGAACTGAAAAGACCATTCAGGACTAAAGGGCTGCCTCAGTAAATGACTATTGCTAAACATACCCTTGTATTATGTCACCCTTGTCTTATGCTATTACACACATGCAATTTAGAACTAGAGCAGCACACCCTCCCTGGTCTGCAGTGGAACTACTCCGTGTGCTGAGCACTGGGAACAAGAATACTGTGTGACCAGCAGGGAGGACCCTGGGCTTGTCTGAAAATAAACTGTAATCTCTTAGACTCTACACATTAGTAAGACAATGTCTTGGCTAGTTTTTATTCTGCCCTCCAATAAAATTCTCTTTATATAAAGTCAATGCAAACCACACCTGATAAAAACACTACTCCTCTTTAACCAGTGCCTGTTTGAGTCTGCAACTGTGCCTTTCTCAAGTAAACATATCTGGATTTTATGCACAAAAAGACGTTCAGCAGTCTCCTGCACAAGATTGAGGGTCTTTAGAGACACCCTGCCTGTGGTTCAGGAATTTTGAGTTTTCCTACCTGACTTAGGGGTTGGTGGTTATGTCTTAGCAAGTGTATGCACACAGATGCTTAATTTTAGGAGGAAGGAGTGGGTTTGCTGAAGGTAAGAGAGGAATTGAAGACACTCTAAAGAATGTCTCATGCCTTCAAAATTTCTCCTACAACTACCCTAACAAATTGTGGCAATTAACATGCTGTTAGTGTTAGACGTGTGCAGCCAGTGCAGGTGCTAATAATTGAAAAAGCATTTAGAGCTTTTACACCCTGGCTGAATATTTCATGATGTGCTGCATGTTTCACTATTTACTCAGTGGGCCTGTGTCACTTCAATCTTCTCTGACTGCTTTGACTGGTGCTATAAAGCTCAACCAAGACAGAGTGACGGCTTGTCACAGGAAAACTCCAGTGACTCCAGCAGCTCTCTGGGACTAGCTGTGAAGGTTGTCACGACATTCTGAAGGGATCCAGCAAATGTTTTGTGACTAATACACCCAACATTTGTCGGCTACCATTAGCCATTCCCCGTGACCCTGCAGTCTGTGTGGATGGCATTAAGTTGTAATGAGAATTTGTTGCCTCTGTGTGTTACACTAATGACACTCTCTCACTGATCTTTCCTTTCACAGGTTAATCAGAAACGAATTTGTAAGGATTCAGTGCCCAGATGCACCAGACTTTAAAGAAAACCCAGTGTGACAAAAGAAAGAAAACCTGCATTTTACTGCTAAATGCTTTCATTGTCCTATTCAGAAGCTATCCTAATATTATTACAATCTCATACTGTCTTTTTTCCCTAAATCTAGGAAGAAGACTATATCTAAAACAGTGGTTGGTACCTAGTGCCTTGTCCAGTTTCTGGGCTGAACTACAGTGTAAATTGTCCTGTCTTCCCTCTTGCTCTGCTCAGATGTTGCTGGTTTTACTATTCTCAGAAGCCTTATTGAAGATTTCCCATTAATTTATCAAGACTACTAAGAACAATGATATAAAACTGCTTACTGTAAGAACCTTGCTTTTTAAATTATCTTGATACCCAAGGACATGATCAAAATATGCTTCTGAAGTATGAAGCCTCTCACATAAAAAAGCAACAAAATAGTTCCAGACTTTTCTGTAAGCAATTTAATGAGGGGGAGACAAGGCACACAATGTGTCTTTTGTTTTTAAGATTTCCCATTTAGATCCACTGAAGCTGCAGAACTAGTAATCTTTGAGGGGTAGGAGAATGTACCTGAAAAAATAATTTCTCCTTTATAAAACAGTTAAGTGGCATCATAAAATATAGGAGTGGTTTTGTCACTTAAATGAAGTGTGTGACATCATGATAAAAGCTACCACTGTTGCCAGTCAATGTTTATAAGAATATAAGAATTTTTTTTTAAACCCAGTTCATAGCTAAAGAGCTTTTTATTTCTATTGCTTTGATCTGAGTGCATCTTCTCTTACCCTGAACTTTATAAAAATCCTATTTTTCTTATGCAGGATAATTCTCCTTTCCTTTCCTGCTCTCTCTCTCATCCAAAAAAGACTTGTGCAAGATTTCAAGAAACCTCAAAAAAAAAAAAAAATCGGATGCTGTTTTTGCTGTTTTTATTCCCATGGCTTGTAACACAACTACTGTATTGGGTTTGCATGGCCTGGTTTTGGTAGCCAGGGTGCTACAAGGGTGGCTTCTGTGAGAAACTGCCAGAAGTTTCCTTCATGTCCAGAGGATCGTGTCAGTCAGCTCCAAGATGGGCATGCTGCTGGCCAAGGCTGGGCCAATTAGAAATGATGGTAACATCTCTGTTATAACAGATTTAAGAACAAGGAAAAAAAAAGTTATTGTGCAGATATAATGAGGCCAGAGAAGAGCAGGGTGAGAACATGTGAGAAGAACAGCCCTGCAGACACCGCGGTCAGTGGAGAAGGAGGGGCAGGAGGTGCTCTAGGCTCCTGAGCTGAGGTCGCCCTGCAGCCCATGGTGAAGATCATGGAGAAGCAGGATGTCCCCCTGCAGCCCATGGAGGTC
>JAYDZK010000271.1:11644379-11681467 GCA_034509185.1 Euphonia xanthogaster | reverse complement strand
GGACTTGTGATCCTGTGAAGGAGCCATGCTGGAGCAGCCTGTCCTTGAAGGACTGCACTCGGTGGAACAGTGACCCAGATTTCAGCAGTTTGCAGAGAGCTGCTGCCCATGGAATGGACTCACACTGGAGAAGTGCACGGAGAACTCTCCATGGGATGCACCCCACACTGAAGGCAGGGAAGGACTCCTCTCCCTAAGCAATGGGAGAAATGACATGTGATCACTGACCATAAACCCCACTCCTCATCTCCCTGCACCTCTGGGGAGAGGAGGTAGAGCTGGGAAGGAGGAAGAAGTGGGGGGAAGATGTTTTAAGGTCTGTGTATACTTGTATTTATCCTGCTCTGATTTTGTTAGCAATAAATTCAATTAATACCTCTAACGTGAGTCTGTTTTGTGAGTGATCTCTTCCATTATCTCAGCCCATGAACCCTTTGTTGTATTTTCTCTCCCCTGTTCAGCTATGGAGGGCAGTGAGAGAGCAGCTTTTGAGGGTGTCTGACATCAGTCAGCACCAACCCACTACAGTCTTCTTGAAACCTGGGTACCACACTTGAGATCAAGAAGCCAGTCCTCCAACAAAGAAATGGAAAGCAGACAAATTAAACAGGAAACAAAAGTTACCAGTCCCTGGTCTACCAATAGTAGTGAGAATCAGGAGGCTAACAGATACTACCATCCATCATTTAAACAATTTAATTCTATAGTATTGTTAAAAACTGGTGTGAGGTAACATGGGTAATCACTGAATTACTCCTGTTGCTCCATAGTGAACTTGTAAAACAGAATCAAGAAGTGAATTGTGCTATTATATACCTGCTGGGTTGCAGCTTGGTTATCTTTGCATATTAGCACTGCATAAAGTATGGATATAAATTTGAGTACAAACTGGAAATTTCCAAGGCTGAGGGACATAAATATATACCATTTTTACGGTTCATCACTGGGCTTTCACCTTTTCAAACCTTACCTTCATGTCTGGTTTAAGGGAGTCATGGAAAATTATCAGAGTCAACTTATTTTACCGTGGCTTATGGCTTGAGAAATGCTTCCCTAGATCTGCCATCACTTTTTTTTTTCTATTTTTGTTTCTATGAGAAAGCTCACAGTTTCATTTCATGGAAGGGCAGCACTAAAATGGCAGAGGCAATGCATATTCATGCTGAGTGGCACTAGCAAAAATGTGTATGTACATTTAAGTGTATGTGGCTTAGTGGGTGGATGAGGAGATAAAATGCACAGCCATTGTTCATATACTTAAAATATTATATACAACTTCAGGAAAAAAGACAGGAGGTTTCCTCCTCAACTTCAGATAAATAATCTCATTAGGCTTCTGGAAACGTATGCCAAAGAGCTCACTTGTTTTTCTGTGTCATTTAGCTGGGTCTTGACAGTTTCTGAGCAAGTTTTATTGTTTGGTTGGGAATTATTTTAGATCCTCAATCAAAAAAAATCCTCAGGCTTACGAAATTCTCCTTGGCAACACACTGAAAACCCAGTGTCCTCTGATGCCTCTGATTCTTATGCGATCAGGGACACTAATGATAATGACCCTTTGCTGAGTATGCTACTTGTCTAGAGGCCTATGTCAACTACACCACCACATCCAGAGTGGACAGGGACAAACTATTTGTTTGCTCTTCAGGCCCCTTGGGCCCTGTCATATGCTATTTGTTCTTGCATTAAGAGGTAGTTTGACTCGGCTGGGCTGACATTTCCTTCAAGTCACTGTATTCCACTCAGGCAGTAGCAGCTACCAAAGCAATAAGTATAGACTTGAGGCTCAGCAACAATCATTTAAGTGGCTTTTTTGATTCATATCCAGGGCTTTTCACATTTTTACTGGTCATTCTGAATCCAAAATGACAGATTTTTTTTAAAAACTAGCTTTGCTATTTGATACTCAGGCAACATAGCCTCCTCATAGTTAGCGTGGCTGCTCATCAATAACACGCATCAGGACCTGCAACTGAGATGATGAACAAGGACTGATACTGCTGCATGATACCACAGGCATTGATCAGTTCCACTTTTCTTCTCCACCCCATGAAGGATACCTGATATGTGATTACTCTCCCAGTCACAGCCTTCCTTCCTTTTCCTTCCATTGCCAATTTAAATTTTATACTTTACTGTCATAGGATGTCCTTGTGTTCACATCCTAACTGGAGGAATATATTTTTTCCTATTGGAGTTTCAGTAATTTTAAAAAAGTTTCCATGCTCTTGTGTCTTTAATGGGACAGACTTTTGCTGATGTAAAACAGGTAAAAACAGTCATGACAATGCTGAGTATTTTTCTGGTTAATTTGCATTTGTAGGTACTGTTGGAATTTGAAAGATTTGTTTCTGATTGATTAGACTCTTCTAGTATTGCATCAGTGTGATTCTGCTCATGCCATTTGATGGGATGCAGCATTCAGTTAGAAGAGCGACTTCCTAAATATGAGTCCAGACCATCTGTGATGCACACAAAGAGCATTTGTATGTCAACTGTCTATTTATATCAGTTAGTAATATATTGTAATATAGAGTCATTAAAAAGGTGTCATTAAAAGATGTCTCCAATCTATCTCTCCATTTCATATTTGGTAATGCAGGTTTCTACTTATGTGTTAGTAGATCTCAAAAACCCCCACTCTGCGACCAGGTCAGACCACTTGTCATGAGGTCCCAGGGAATCCCTGTGATACCATTTAAATCCTCTGTTCTAATCCAGCAATACAAGAAGTCATAAAGTTTTGTCTCATAGCATAATAACCTCCACCACTGTGAGAATCTAAAACCTATGCAGCATTTTCAACATTATCTTCACTGTAGGGCTGCTTAGAATGTTTCAAAAGTCACAATTTGGATTTCAATTTATTAATGAATTTTTCACATATTTGTTGTTTTCATAGTCCAGACTTCTTGTCTTCCAGGCTCCTTCTAGATCCTCTGGATCTAAAACCACAGCTGAGAAAAAGTTTGCAAAGTAGCCAGCTATTTCTGGACAGCTGGGGCAGGGGCAAAGCTGACTTAAAAAAGCAGTTTTTAAACCAAATTTACAAAAAAAACCTTCTAAAGATAAATATAAGCTACAGACATGACAGTGCTTTAGCTGATTTACCTCTTGGGTACTTCTAGCTGACATGCACTAAAGATTTCTGGGCAGGAAAGCAAGTACCTGTCACTTCCTGTAATTTACAAGGGTACGAAATAGCAGATTATACAGTCCACCTTTGTTCCAGAGAGGAGAAAAGAGTTTGACCATTACAAACAAATCTTAACAGAGCTCTCTTCTGATTCAATCCACTTTGTCTTTTCTAGCACCTTGGACCAAAGTTAAGTCAGTGTAGATAAAGAGTAAAAGGAAGAGACGGTTGGGTCTGGGGAGAAGCTGAGGGTGCCAACACTGGGCTGGAGAATAAATTTAGCAGCAACAGAGATGGGGAAGAAAACAATGTCTGGATTTGGAAGCCTGGCAAGTTCTCCACTCACTGCTCAACCTGTGTTTAGCAATTCTGATGTGCTACTGAGCAGACAGCTCAGGCTCAGGACGACTACTCTCCCTCAGTCCCTCTTCAGCAGGCAATGAAAGCAGGCTGTACTTTGAAAATCTTCCCCCATCATGCAAACTGACACAGGCATGCTTTTCAAAAACCCACAGCCAATCTGTTGATCATTACTTATTTACAAAGGCCTTCGGGCAGAAAGTCCTGTAAAAACCATACTTGATACGGTATACACTAGCTTTTTCTGCTTGTGGAAAAAAGTACCCCTAAGGCTACCTCAAACCATCACTTTCTATTGCACATAAAATGTGCCGTGTAACACTAAAGTATTTAATATATATGGTATAATATATCTACAGGAAAGGCATTTGTGTAGAAGTATGTTACCCTGTATTTGGTAATTTGATGTTTTGCTGAAGGCTATGACTTGAAAAAGCCTGCACCTAGTACAGAGGACCTGTCATCTCAGTACCCAAGAGCCAATAGAATAAAGAAGTACCCTTAAGCAGCAAAACTTTGACACAGCTTTGAAGCATATGAAAACAGTATAACTCCCCAGAATTATTATTACTCAAGATCAAAGAAATGAGGCATACTTTACATAGCAAACAGGGACAGTGTGTTCAGCTCCTTCTCTCTCTCTCTCTCTCTTTCCCTTTCTCTTTCTTTTTACTTCTACTTCCCCAAAATTAGTATCTGGGAAAAGGTGAGGGGGGAGGGGGGAATCTCCACACGTTTAAATTTTAAGCAGTTAAAACAATTAGCACCAGATAAGAGGACTGTCCAAAGGTAAGTAAATTGAAAACTATGCTAGCATGACAACTGGCACTATAAAAATGAGAAGTTTGCCAGTATGCTCATTTTATTCTTCCTCATAAACTGTAAACAAGCATGTAAATCAGTGTCATATGGGCAAGGCTGAGCTAACAGGAAGGCAGAGAACTTTTAATGATACATTCTACAGAAATAGATGGTCAATAGGGGAAAAAAAAAGCCACAGCTGGGTGCATTTTCCCTCTGTGAATCAATCTCACTTTTGGTTCTGTGGTCTAAACAGAGATGAAGACGATTTGTGGAAGTTACGTCCTTGAATATGCCCTATATTGCAGAAACAATAAACAAATATGGATGCTGCTGTAACTGCCCAAAGAAAATTCCAGTAAAGTGACGGAAATACAAGAGAAATATCACCTACCTGTATCCAGAATCGTTACAGGAACAAAATCATTGTCAACAAAAATGATAAGAGATTTTATTTATCTAAAGGACTATATATTTGTATCAATTTTTTTTCACTTAACCTCTGTGAGCAGACACAGTTATACACACATAAATCTCAAATTCCACGAATGTGTCTGTTCATATATGCAAATAAGTTTACATTTTCTGTGTATGTGTACATATATATACACATAGAGTGGAAAATCTCTGCTATGGCATTTATGGATACAATTAGGGACTGAGGGTCTAGCCTGGGTACATAGGATATGCAAAAACAGAGCAGGAACAGCCTTGTTGGAAACTCTGTATCTACTACGGGATCCAATTTTGACTGAGTTGAGCAGGTAAAAGGCAAAGCACAGTGAGATAGAATGCAAATCACATAATATTTTAATAGATTACAGTTTCTTGTTGCATTTATAGTTTTAGCAAATGTCTTAGAGGTAATCTGTCCTATAAAAGGAAACTACATAGTTATACAAAGGAGTACTATTGTAAAATAATGTACACATAGCAACAGGGGAAAATATCACTATCAAGATGCTGTTTTCATCACCCACTTTTAGAGTATATACTACCCTCTTAAAAATCCCTGTATTTCATAATTAATGTGCTTTTAGCTTGACTAAAACTGTGTTAGTTTTGAACTTTGCTTTGGCAAGTACATATATTATTAGACTTTTTCATCAGTCTAAATCAATTAACAGAAATTTGATTTCAATCGACAGGATAAAAGGAAGGTAATATTCAGGTTCATTTTTGATTGTGATGATACATCTCACATATGGCCTTAAGTACAGAAAACAGTACTCAGAGGGAATCCAACAAAAAGAGAATTGCCTGAGGCAAACTAACCACATGAGTTCCCCTGATTGGTTAGTGCTATCATTAGTGCCACTGCTGTTTAAGAACTACACATGGACAGGACAGGGTGACAGCTAAGACTTTAAAGCCTATGTATTTTTCAAACAGCTTTTCAAACTGTTTTTCATGACAGAATTTTTTTTCAGCTCTATCATTAACTGCTGACAAGCTGACAGAATAAATACTTCAGCCTTTCAGAAACCATCTAACAATCTTTTTTTTTCACCCCCCTCCCCTTATTTTTGATGTGGGGGGAGGAGAGGAGGAAGGAAGAAAGAAAGGAGATGAAGATGTGAGTTTCTTACAGTCTTACCTCATCAGTTTGGGTGAGGAGTTGGGCGAATTTCGCATGCCTCCATTTCGCTGCTTTTTTTTGGGTGAGAGTGTCGACGGCTGCTCATCTTCAACTGGAAATATAAGGAACTCATGAGATTAAGCACTGCTCTGAGTGCAATATGAAATACAAGTGAAGTAGCAAAGAACACACACTCTATGTCCATTCACGCACTGATACTTCATTGCTAACATAGGCCAACAGTAATAAAAATCAAATACATGTTAGTCGAAGAGATTGGTTTGAAGGAGAAGCAGAGAAGAATACCAGGGTTTTGAACACAGGTGTTCAAATTGGTTTCATACTTCAAAAACAAAGGCGGGGGAACCACATTCGGGTTATTCTTAGAGTTATTTTCAGTTAATCTGCGCTACAGAAAAATAGAATTAGTGCTCTGCTGTATTCCCAGACAGATAAAGTACTATTTTCAATATCAACATAACAGCTGCCAGCCTGCTTTTGCTAATGAACTAGACACCAGTTGGTTCTCGCTCCTCACATGCCAAACAACAGAGTCTTCATGAAGAGATGTAAAATATTCAATGCCTTGATGTTCAATGATTCAGTTAGTCGGGGATGTGGATGCAGCCTGCCATTGTGCACAGATCTCCAGCACAAGTCAGACCTCATCGCTCTACTCTCCTCCCAGAACGGAGTTTTAACAGGAGTGAACAGAATGAGGTTGAATGGAAGTGGGGAGACAATACCTGTGTAACAGAGAATGCATGTGCTATGCAATCTTTTAATGAGGATGAGGTGCATTTGCAAGGACAGATCGATTTCCAGATAGAAAATCACTTCTAGTTTTGTCAGTAATAAACTACTCTTGTATAACTTATGTCACAATATGTATTGCTTAAACAAGTGCAGCTTCCTAAGAACTCATTTCTGAGAATTAAACACCATCTTTACTGTTTTGAGACTGTAACTGCACTTGATAATCTGTATGTAACTTTTACATGTACTATCAAAGGGAATAAACTCATGCCTGCTTTCTCAGGTTCATACTAATGCTAATTTCTTCTGGTACAAAGAAGAAACAATAAATTTTTTCCTATCCTACTGTTAACTGAAAAATTAATTAGAAGATAATATAACTGATGCCTAGGAAGCTTTTACTTTAAAGCTAAAAGGAAAGAATTTAGTAGTAGTAGCTGCTATGTTTAAAGAGCTTATTACACATTAGCAGTGCACAAGCAGTGGTTGAGAAAAAAAATACTACTTGCAATAAGATATATAAGAAAAACAACAAAAATGGGATATGTGCCACCTGCACCAGCCTTATCTGTGAAGAAATGAAGCAATAGCCTTTTGCTATACCTCTCTTCTGACACTATTTTATTACAGACTGTGTTCCAGCCTACCACCTCTGTCTGTTTGCCCCAGCCTGCTATGGAACCTCATTTTGCCTTGGTCAAGAGCAAAGGGCTGGGCCCTGAAAAGACAGATTTTGCTCTCTTTTAGATGACCTGGCCTCACCTAGAACAAGGGAGTCGCAACCAAAGAAAGCTCTGCAAAGAGGAAAAAAACAAAACAAGCTACCAAACAAAGCTAATCCTAAAATAAATGTGCCAAAGAGTGGTGTAAAAGATAATACTTAGATCAGAACAATGACTGTCTAATAATGATTTATTCAGTAAGTTTCTTCTTTTCGTTGGCAGCATCCCTAAAGACAAAGGAATTTTTTTCTTATTTGACTTTTCTTTCTTTTTCCAAATCAAAGCCCTATAGTGTAAATGCTTATTGATGGTTAGTCAAATGCCTCTCAGTCAAATTTGGCTGAAAAATAAATAAGCCCACAGAAAATTCTCAAAAATACCCAAATTGAAATTTTATTCTTGTGACAGTTTGCACATATTAAACTAGATCAACTTCAGTATTTAGCTATGTGTACCATGAAGTGAACATGCACAGAATTGGTTTTTTGGTAATTTCTTTGCAGCTCTGATTGCAAAAAAGCACAAGTTTTTCTGCTTTTCAGAACACCCTCTTCAAATTATTCTCTTGAAAATGGCCTAGTCTTGTTTTAAACTTCTCTACCAAAATAGTTATTTGCATGCTATTCCACACAGACAATAGCTTTCAAGATATCCACTGTGCTCTCTTGTTCTTGCTTGGATATAAATATTCAGTTCCACCACTTAAAAGATCAAATGAACAAGAATCATGCAAAATGTTCCTTCCAGAAAACAACAAATGATCTATTTTACTCTCTTGGGAGTAAAAATTCTAAGTTTCACTCAAATTAATCTATTACCATGGGGTTACAGAATGTTTGTCCAGAGATGCAGTATGGCACCACAAGTGTGCTGTTATACAATTTTAGCAGTTCAAGGAAGATTCACATCCATCAGGACCATAGGCAAAACTCTTACAGTAACACAGGTCAACTGTAGATAATACTATAACCAGAAACATTCCTCTGCACAAGAGAAAACAATATTAAAAAATAATATTTTTCCAAGTTTTCAGCCAGCTAATAAGACTCCTCTCTGATCCTTCCAAATTCTGAAAGTTAATACAATAAGGATGTTTTTGTACTATATGGTCCAACGTTTGTGTCCTGCAGTGCTGCCAGGTGATGCTAACCTGCCACCCAATTAAAATCAAAGTCTTACTTTGTAACCATCCAAAATAACAACTTCTAGAAGTACATTTCTAGCAGTCTGCACTTGTTACTGGCACTGCATCTGCAATAAATAAGCTTCCTCTTTGGATATGGCCTTGTCATATTCAAATTATGTTACTGTCACCAGTTGCCTGCAAAGTCCAAGGCTGGTGTGGCTCACTAGTTAGCACCTCTCAGCAAGGCCTCCTGAGGGATCTCAATTTGTTGCTTAACCAAGAAAGCCATTTACTCTCATTGTAGCAATGGAAGTAGATCTGTATTCATCATATGACAGAAAATCAAGTTTTATTTCACACTGAAATCTCTGCACAGAGTTTACAGGGCATCTGCAGTTTAGCAACACAGCTCCATAGGAATGGGAGAAGGGAATACATGAAGCTGAAATATGTGAATAGTATCTAATGGACACTATTACCTCTGGCTTGGGTCCCAAAAATTGTCGCAGTGATAACTCACAAGTGGTTTCTGAGTAGTAAGTAGGATATAAAACATATTTAATTATTATCCTTCAGATACTCCTATCAATTTCCTGCGTATTTAAAGAAGTGGATCAAACAAACTTTTTAGTAAGATTATTGAACATTTTAGCTTCATGGTTTCTGTGTCTGCATTAATTTAAAAGGGAGTCTTAAATTTGCTTGTTCTTATGAAAGACAAACATATTTCCATAGTGGGGCTGTGATATATGACAAATGAATTCTGATACTGCATGTTTACTTTTGTTAATGAGTCCCCATTTTTTATGTCTTTATACTACAGGATTTGTATTAACTACAGCCATATTATGTTATACAGACTTTTTTTACCACTTTCATGAAAACTGGAAGTAAGTTCAAGAATTGGACACAGAGTTTTATAGATTTGGAACTCAATTCAACCTCTGAGTTGTAATAACATTCAAGAGCTTATTTGCACATCCCTAAGTATAACACTTATTGTACTGCTGTAACAACTCAGAGCTCACTTGTCTAATAACAGTTTTGCAGTTCAGGAAGACTCAATGCTAAAAAAATGTCAGGCGAGTCTAATGAGGCTTCAGACACTCAGTTTTATGCTGGAGTTTAATTTAAAGTTACACTGATGTTTTAACATGTTTGCTTATTCTTGAGTAAAGAGTGTTCATTATTTCAATGACATAACCTCCAGACAATGTTCCATGAATTGGTTTAAGATGTGCTGGTAATTTTAACAGCCTTAATGTGGAGTTGAACATCTGTAACAACATATTACTTGACTTCTATCCTCATTTCATTTTTAAAGCAAAGCAAAGTCTTCCAAAACAGTGGACATGTTCATAATTTTTTTCTTTGTTATTTTCTAACTAATTTTAAAACAACACTGTCTCCTTGACTGCCTCTCCCAGGTCACTGGCTGAACTAGTTTACAGATGCTTTTTTAGACACCAAAAAGAGCTGAAATTTGAAATAACATCGATGTTACTGAACGTCACATGAACTGGGATACCTGGTAAGTTCATTCTGCCTAGCATGTAAATGCTTCAAAGCAATTAAATCCTTTGAAAGGAAAAGCACAAACCACCCAGAAACATTAGTTGACTAGCTATCTCGATTAACTTATTAATCACCACATCTGGAGAAACCCACATCTGTAAGCACTTAAGAGAGCATTAGTAATGTCATAGTCACATGGAAAACAGACTGCAAAACCATGCACAAACCATTCTGTATTGCCTTATGCATCCAACTACTGGGCTACCTACGGAGATCTTGGCTCAGCCCAGGCTTTTGGGAATGGTAGCGGTATTTTACAGGCAAGCTGAGTGCCCTTTGCAATCTACAGTAGGTAGATTTTCCTTGTTCAACAGAACCCAGTAAGTTAAGGTGCAGCAGCGAGGGGTTGCTGGGTAGGAAGAGGCTCCCTTTACGGTTATTAACAAGTGGAACAGGTTCCGGGATTCCATCAGTGGACTTGGCATCAATCAATGCACTAGTAGTTGCATTCTTGGACTGATATGAACATTTTGGGTAACTTGATCTAGCTGCATTCTTTACTTCTAAATAATAAGAAAAAATTTAAATTAATTTCTTTGTATTAAAAATTATTTCAAACCACAGGCATGAATCAGTTTTGATATTATGTGGAAATACAGACATTAAAGCTTAAGGTATCAGTTCCAACAGCAGAAATAAAGCTTTATACCTGCAGCTTTCTTATGTTGTTTTTTTTTTTCCTCTAAAAATGACTCTTTATAAAAGAATACTTATAGAAGGATTATTCAACAATATTATCACCTTTAAGCAATAATCCCATCCTAGGGTAAGTATGTCTGAGGTAATACTTATTTCCCCATGTTGATAAGGGCTTTGAGATTTACTATCTGTGGAAGATGTTTATTTCTTTGAAACTACTGAAAATGACAGGGGAGGTAAAGCACTCTGCTGCTATTAAAATAAATAAGGAATCATAGAAAACATAAGGTCACCAATTCAAAATTGTGCAAGCATACTTATGGAATTAAACTGATTTTAAGGAACCCACATAAAAATTGTTGAGTATTCAACAGCGCTGCATACTGTAAATTTCAGGAGGTCATACATAGTACCTCGGAAAAGAAAGTTAAGAAATTCAATTTCCTAAATATGGATTTAGCTTAAAACTGTGATTCTTTGTCTTCCACTGATAATATATCAAGGCTATTTAAACACTACCCAGTCTACTAATACCTCTAACAAATGACACCCTCAGTAAAAACCAACAACAAAATATTCTTCTGGTAAAAACACGCAATAAAGATCTTCTCCTAATGCTTGTTTCATTCTGAATGACTATGGTACAGAGAAGAAGGTATATAACAGAGCTGCTAAAACCTTATATTTGGTTATGTATAATGAAGTAAGAAGTTTAGGTAGGGAGTACTTGGTGGACGGATAAACTTGCAGCATTATTTCCATATGTTCCAATTGCCTTAAAGATTCTATGGAGAACATTGAGCAGAGAGTGGAGGCAAAGTATTTGAGGTCAGCATGTTTTTTGGGATCTTTGTTTAGTTTACCACCAGCTAGAAACACCATCTGGTAACAGGAAAGGTAAGAAAATAGCATTCCCATGCTTGCCATTTTTCTTCAAGCACAAAATCTGTCTCTCTCACGGAAAAGGTGAGTGTATAGGAATTACAAGAGTCATTTGAAGGTACCTTTTAAAAAGGTTGAACTGGTTGGTGGCAAAGCACCCATTCCAATTCAATGACCTTTTGATGGCTTGCTACCATTCTGAGGTAGATTGAAAAATTAGTGAGAAAAGAACTAAAGTCTAATTTATGACACTATTCTGATTTTTACTAATAGAAATAACACTTAATAATAATAATAATAATAATAATAATAATAATAATAATAATAATAATAATGCATACTCACCACAGTTCACATGTATTTTAAATCATCAGAGGAGAGCATATATCTTTGATTAGCAATAATGCCACAAAAATAAAATGCACTGTATAAAATATTGGATACACTACCTGAAAATTATCAATTTTCCCTCAGAGTTACTGTTTTTTTATCAAATTTTGTACTTCTACTTTTGATATTTCTCCAAGTGAAATAATTTTCAGATGATGAAATATATCTGCAGAGAACTATCTCCCTACACATGTCACTGGTCAAGCATGTATTTGAAGGCCTTGATATGCATCAACTCAGTTCTATTTTTAATGTGCAGATAATAATACTGAAAATAATCTTTAAAAATCCACATCCTGTATCAAAGTATCTTCACATGAAATGGAAGAAGACCAGAATCTATTAAGCTTATCAACCCTTTAATCAAGTTATAAGAAACACCATAATCTTTTTACAGTCTCTTCTGGAGTTCAGTAAGTGATGGTTTCAGATACCAGACCTGACTATTAAGCAATAACCTTCCATAGCAGTGTGTGTTTTATGGCATATTCCACACAGACAAATTCAAGCTTTCCTAAGATTTTGTGCTTGCGGTGGCACAGCATGTGTCAGAACAAAAATACTTCTCTTTTGGTATGGCTTCATGTCTGGAGCTTGGCATCATATTTAATAGCACCACATGATCTAGTTCAGCAGGAAGGCAGTCTGAGCTGCTTAAAACCTGTTACCTCCCCTTACTTCAAACAGTGTGGACAGGTACTATCCCTGAGCATGGGCATAACAAGTTGCCTTTTATTTTGGTCAAATTATTCCAGGTTTAAAAGTTCTAACTACTGGTTTCATCCCATGACTTCTAGCCTCCTGCCTCAAGAGCTTAGATCAAAGTGGAAGAAGCCCCACAGTGGACGAGTCATTAAATTCTTGGTACACAGGACAATTTTCTTTCTTCCTCCAATAGTTTATGGCCCAAGTCTTTTTACTCAATCCTCAAAAGCAAGGATTAGAGAATAATATCTGAATGACCTATCTTTAGTAGAGATAATAATCTCTTTTTCCATTCCTCCTAAAATTACACATATTTTTTTACCACAGAAGAGTGAAACTGGTTACTCTTAGTGTAAACAGCCTGTCAAGCTGTAGGTGCACGCTGTGCCACACACATGGGACTGTCAGAATACACCCTGAACTACATGGGCAAGCACAGAGCTTTTGGATGAAGCAGTTCTGTACACCCAGGTGAGAAACACAGGCCAGCTTCAGCAGGTGCAGACTACAGTGTGCAGAACCTAAAACACTTATGGAGCATTCCCCTGTTCAGCAAAGACATTGGATTTTTATTAATAATTTCTTTAAAATCCAATTGGGTTCTTGCACTATTATGTGGGCTGATTTCCATAAAAAACATATTTGGGAAACAAAGATTGCTGTTAATTCTATGGAACTAAATACATCCTTACATATTGTCACTGCCTCACTAGGTTTGGCAATCAAACTGTCTGGATTGGGGTAATTATATGTACCACTGTGCAACATCAAATCACATCCTCCAAATCCACCAGGGTTCTTTTCCAAGTATGGGATGAATTTAGCACCACCAAGTCTACTAAAACAGGACTATTTTTCTAGTCATTGTTAAATTAATTTATTTTTATGTGGCATGACATATGACTTTATTTCCAATGCAAACAGACACAGGCCTGCCTAAGTTCCTTAGAACTGTTCAGTACATTTTCATGTATCCACAAAGCATTATTATTACCTAAGAATATTTTGAGAGGCATTCTGAGAGCAAATTTTAAACTACTTTTTGAGAATGGCAAACAGTAAGGAACAGGATAAAAGCAGAGTAAGGGTGGGAAATTCCATTTTCTGTAGTATTTCCTAATTGCACCCTGGATGAATACAATCTACTTTTAATAAATGCTGTACAGAATTTGCCCAAGAAGCCTGTCACCATTAGAGAGATAAAAAATAATATGTATAAAATGTGATATATTAATGCAATTGTAAAGGTATTTTGAAGTTGCATATATTCCTATTCCTTACCCCCACCCTCAGGAACTCCCTTTCGAGCTCAATGAATATACACTTGCCTACAGACTGCGTTAGGGAATCATGCCTGTTTCTATTTCTATACATTTTATTTATTATAATGAAGATAATTTGAATTGCAATCTGCAACTCCCTGAACATTTTTAAAACAACAAATGTAGTTAAACTAATGCCTGTGGCAACCTCTATTTATTCTTTGTGAGCATGCACTTGCCATAACTTAAAACTGGGCTGAGCTTTAATTTAAATGTAACAAGGCAGAATACCAGTACAGCGCTTTCAACAAAATGGCTGAAACTGGCTTCAGCAAGATTTGCCTGGAAGGGAAGATGAAAATGTGTTTTAAAGGAGAAAAAATATCCTGACCAAAACCAGACATTCTAAACAACCACCACCGATCCCCAGTGCTCCTCTCCTCCCCCATCTCTATCAGCTGCTAGGCTTTCAGCACTGTTTTTCACCAGACACTAGCACAGTGTTTTCCTTCACAGTCAGCCATCAGCCAGAGCTGTCACTTGCAGATACTTCATTTTTGTTTCAGTCTAATTCATACTGCACCCCCTTAATCTCTGCAGTGAGTAATGCCATGTCACTG
The DNA here is from genome assembly GCA_034509185.1 of Euphonia xanthogaster. Classification (NCBI taxonomy): domain Eukaryota; kingdom Metazoa; phylum Chordata; class Aves; order Passeriformes; family Fringillidae; genus Euphonia; species Euphonia xanthogaster. The sequence continues at coordinate 11,666,914 of JAYDZK010000271.1, read as the reverse complement.
TAGATGCAGCATTAGAAATACAGAGAGTGTTTCTAACAGTTAAACTATCTTGGTTTGAAGAAATATTTTATTTCTCCCCCCAACTTAACCGATGTCTTTCTCCTGAACATCTTCCAAGCTGACCTCCAAAGGAGCAGTCACCGCTCTGCAATCTGGCTCAGCTTTCATGGGGTGGGGGGTGAAGACAAGCTGCAGCCCTGTATTACTAAATGCAAATAATCAATATGTTGATTGAGCTTTTGGCTACCAGAGCTCTTTTGATGGGAGTGACAGCGAGCATGACTTGCCTCATTCAATGACAAGCCTGTTTAGACTTTTTTCTACCTACCACTTTGTGAATCAGGCAACTGAAAATACCCACAGCAATCCCTCCAAACTGTCAGCTATTGCTGTGATTCCACCCAGCACCCCCTGTACAAGACAACAGATTAACCATTAGGCTGGATATGTTGAAAATATACAGCTTCAACCTTTCCTCAGCTAGCTCAGAGCGATGTATAGATGATTATTTCAACCGTCAGCTGCCGCATAGACTTAAACCCCTGCACAATAACTCCTGGATTCATCTGCCCCTTGTCAAACTTGCACAGCTTTACTTTGAGCATACATAGTGTGGCAGTTTCACTGCGGATCTAGAATAATCCAGACGGCTGCTGTCTCTTTGTTAACAGGAAACTAAACTGATGAGTTTGTAATGCATTTCTTATCAAAGGTACTTTCAAAAAAGGAAATGTGCCAAATCAGTTGCGGTTGGAATTTAGCATAGTATTGAAATATGATTTAATCAAAACATTTGTTATTTGTTGGGGAAAAAAAAAACACCCCACATTATTCATCCTCTAAAAATCATTTTATGCCAATGAACTATTTATTTAACAAATTTACTTGATTTTTTTGGTGGTAACAGATGTAATGAAATCATTGACTAGAAACTACAATATAATGGTGCTTGATGAGATACAAGAATGTTAATTTTAGAAACTGTGGAGCAGTGTTCACTTGGTGTCTGAAATGGTAATTCAAATGAAACAGGATTGCTGCTTTTGTTTCTATGTGCACTACAAACTCAGAGAAATGAATTTCATTCTGGTTTTTTCATACAAAAAGACATGCTGCATATCTACACACTAGCACCATTAGAAAAGCAGGTAAGGCTGGCTTTTAGTTGCAGTGTCTGCCACTTAAAGCAGATAAAACATCAAGATCCAAGAATGTCAAGAATGCATCATCAGAACATTTTGCAAATACTGAATGGGGCTTACATGAGACATTCTCTTTGAAATTGCAGATCAAGAAACATTTCTTTTCTTTTCTTTTTTTTTTTTGCCCTCTTTTTGTCCCAGGCTTGTACTTTTTGGCTAAAGGCACACAAAATTTCAAAACAAATGCATTGTGTCAACTGCTTCTTTCTTTTTTTTTTTTCCTTTTTCTTTCTATTAGTATCCAATACTCAAATTTTGTATTAATAATAGATGGTCTTTTAGTCTTAATTATTCTCCTACATTAAGAATTGAAACTCAGCTACAGATATATTTCTCATCTTTGCTTTTCCTTGAATACTGAAAAAAAGACAGTTAACAGCAAATGTGGAATCTTGCCATGCTGGATCCTGTTATTAATTTAAGACTGCTGCTCTGATACTCAGTGAAATCAATAGAGACTTTAAGTTCCTGATCTTTTAGACTAACTTGTATATAGAATGAAAAATAGACTACAAAGGAGTTTGGAAACCCAAAAAACCTATAACTTGAATATTTTGGTGAGAAAGGTCTGATGTATGGATTTACACCATTTGTGCTTGTTTTTAAGAGTAGAGAAATTCCCTAAGGTTACCATAGAAATATGGTATTTTTTTCTTTGCTCCTCCAGTTTAATTCAATAACATAACTAATATGAATGCTGTATTAATTATTATCACTTCTCTGTTACTATGACCTCAGCAAGCAAAGTGGTTTAAGGCTTTCCAAACTGTGGTTGATCCAAAGTCCAGTAAAGTCAGAAAAAACATTTACACAGACTTCAGTGGTCTTTAGACCAGGAGCTGTTCATAACTCATGTATATGCTGTCATAAATGAGAAGCAAGCCTTTCCCATATATACAGCATTTTACACACATTGGCATGTACAATTTTGAGAAGAAAGGCTTCTGATTTCATGGATCTGGTTTCTTGTTCCAATACAGAGGTATATAAACAATAGGACACTATTTGTACATAACAAACATCTTCTCTTTTCCCTGCCAGGTTTGCACAGTAGAAAAAAAGCTACTTCAATTCCTAATCAAATGCTAATTTATACTTAGACTAAGTCACAGGTCCACTGAACCTTGAACATATTTTATAAATCAAATTTTAGTATTCCCTCATACATTTTTCTTGATGTTTAGTCTTCATTCTCCACTGCCTTTTCAAATTATGATTCACTCTGTAATTGTTTATTCAAGTCATTATACTGTTATTGGAAAAATGTCAAATGAAAAGTTAAAAAGAAGCGAAGCATCAGTGGACTTTTTTTTCCTCCCTGTCCATTTAATTGTCCAATTGACTTCTCCACTATACTTTATCCAATATTCTATATGGATATGGCAAAGTTTCTTTTGGGAAAGGCTGAAGAAATGGAGATGTGCCTAAACTGTACAACTTAAACCAGAACATGGTCTGTTTTCAGGGGGGTCTGTTCTCCAGACAAACATCAAAGTGAAGGAAACTAACTTTGTCTTTTCAGAGTGCACTTTGGAGAATAAGGAAAGTCAAAGTGTCTCATTGGTATGGCAAGTGTAAATATGCTGAGTTAAATTTTAAATTATGTTACTTCATTATAACAAGCTGTTCTGCTCTGAACATGGAGGAGGAGCTACAGAAAATGTTACCTACCCCAAGTGTCAAACAGTTGTTTTTTTTTCCAGAAAAAAACTGTTCAGACCCTGTGCTTCCTACCAAGTCACAGGCAGCTATGAATTACCATTTTGGAGCCCCAGCTGCTGTCTCCAGCACAGCAAAGTACAAAAGGATTGCTCAAAGCCATGTGTTAACATTTTAACAGACTACCTGATGACCCCATGGCTACAGGCAGAGGATTGGGAATCTCCTGACTGAGATTTAGTTTTACCACTGATCTTGGGTTACACAGCACTGGGTGGCTTACTTGCAGTCAATTCTGTTTTAAAGGATTTTATTACTCACAGATCTTGCTAGAATTCAAGTGACCAAATGATGTGAAATTGTGGCTATTAATCTCTAATTTTCTCAGATCTACTAAGTGTAAGACTGCGATGTTGCTACTGCTGTTTGAAAAGCACATTTTGAACACATTGCATAAAAATATACTATATCCATATCTGATACTGTAATTACAGTGCTTGGTGGTTTGTTTTATTAGACATGAAAGTGTGCCTCTAACATTGAATAACTGTAACATCCCTTTTATTTCTGTGTTTCTATTTCCCTTACTTTAAAAAAAAGTGTCAATTAAAGGGCACTGATTTCCTTATGAGCAGCCCTTTGACATTTCCCCAAGGTGTGACATGTAAAGCCAAAAGACACATCTTTGGGAGATTCTTTAGCAGTAGCAACACAGAGCAAATTATAATATTCCATGCATTGTCATAGACAATCCTTGTTTCAATGCATAGCAACCCAAATTGTATTGTCCTTTGTCCTATTGCCTCAAAGAAGATTTTGACACCAACTATAAGGGACAAAGGAAGAAGTTGTGACACTAGCAAGGGCACACTGTAGACATGCAGTTCTGCTAAACTGTAGGAGGAATCTGTCTTGTTTTTACAAAGTTAAGGAAGTTTCCCCTTTGTGACTAAAAGCACTCACAATCGGATCAGTCACCGCAGAAAACAGTGAAGTTCTACTTGTGGACAAAAAATAAGCTACTATTTAAAAAAATCTAAATCTGAAAGGCCACTCATCATTGTGCCTATGATCTCTTTACTGTTTACACTCCCCCTGCTTCATTAAATTCAGAGAAAAATATACAATGCCTTGAAGAAACTAAGAGTAAAAGTAAGCACAGGAGTCCTTGGTGATTGCTCTGCTCCTTGGGATTAGAGATCTTGTATTTACAGCATAGATTGTGTTTGTCAGGCAGACTATTTCAGTGCACAGGAAAGCAATATTTCCGTGCCTTTGGACCAGGACTCCACAAATTCCAGCTCAGTCTTGCTGCAACTCTTTCCTTCCTGTGAACATTGGGAAGTGTAGATTTCATCCTGCAGAAATCTAATTAGAATTATAACTTCTCTTTTCCATTTAGAAGTGCCAATTTATCTTAACATCTTAAAAATACATATTTCCAGTGTAATTTCAACCTGCATATTCTAAAGTTTTAAATTGAAATAAAATTTTATCCACCTTAGTCATTACAAGAAGACAGACTAGGTCCCTGCCAATACCACAGCAAAGTAAAGATTTTCCTACACTTCTTATAAATCCAGGGGATTGTATTCTTAAATTCTAAGATTTTATGTATTTTTTTTAATTCTTCCTCTGCTTCCCCATGAGTCACCTTACTTTTGAAAACACACTTGAGAGGATCTGGCTGAGGTTGTTTCTGTTTTTAACTAGGTGGTTAATATGTGACTGATAAATTGGGGTTGCCTTCACATTTTTTACTTTGTAAAATTTGATACCATTGAACTTCTTTTGGCTTGTGTTTATCTTTGAAAAAAAGGGTGTAGAAATGTCTAAGAAGAACTGAAATATTAACATTCAACTCTGGCTTTCTTATCATTAGTCTTATTCAGTTTTCACATCAGTGGAAGAACTTCCATTTACTAAATTCTCATAGGATCAGGCTCATGATCCCAAATACCCTTTCAGACTTGGCTGTACTATTCCTCTGGGATGGAGGTCGCCACACTCCTGTTATTTGTGTGGCCACCATATAATTTCATATGCAAAGTATAAAATGCTGTGCCTATTTAACAGACACTGGTTCTAGAGACAAGTGCTTACACTGTATACACCTCTATGGCAAAAACCTGTATGCCATTTAATAGAGCCATCTGAAATATTTTTTTTATAAAATTGTTTCCTTAGCAAAGCAATACATAATGAAGTTCTTGCAGACTCCTCAGCCACTACTGATTTCTAAGCCAGCACCACCACCTGCTGGTTACAGGGAGTTTCAAGACCCAGTGCTGTTTTTCTGTCTTCAAATCCATGTGCAGTATTTCTCAGCTGTTCTTATACACAGAAATGCAGTTTAACAATACTAGTAGCTGAATTATGGCTTTCATAAAAGCAGGCAATGTTAACAAAGAAATTGTTTTATGCAAAGTACTGTAAGTCACAGGGTAAATATTAAAATTAATAAAATAGATTGAACCTGTTGTATTAAAAGGCTATTGTCACATAGGCAGGTTTCATTACTTACAGATACACAGTTAAATACTCTTTATAACACCAAGAAATTAGTATTTTTTTTCCTAAGTGATCCCCACTTTAGTGTATTCCACAATGTACTTCATTCTTGTGAAGCTTTTTCCTTCATCTAAAAAACCAATACCACCTGTTAAATCTATCAAGATAAAAACAACCAAGATATAAATAACTAAGATTAAATCTACAAAACAATAGCAAAAGTAGTAGATAGCAAAAATGGAGATGAAATACAATCAATTGCTATGGAAATTTAGGGAAGTATTGTACATAATTTCTAGGTAAATACTGGCAAAAAGAAGAAAAAGTAAAACAGCAAAATAATAAGAAAAAACTCCAAAACTCATATCTCTGCAAAAAGCTCAAAGCAGACTGGCCAAAATTGACTGCTATGGGAAGCAAGGGCTGGCAATCCACCCCGTAGGGGTAGAAAACAAAGCATAAACTAAGAAATCTAATGGTTACAACTAATAACAATGTTACTAACATCATCATTTTGATTTCTCATAGAAGGACTACTCAAAATGATGGAGATATATATATATATATATCAAGGATTATATTTTTCAAACATAACTTGAATAGGCTCAAAATACCCCCACATAGAATAAAAAATTACTGTAATGAATTCTCTCATATAATTTCCCTATTACTAAAAGAAACTACTGATAAGATTGAAATTTCTGCAGCAACTATGGTTCAGCTCTTTTGAAATATTGTGAGAGGGGAAAGCAAGCCATCTCACATTCACTTCATGTAGGACCAGCTATAATGGCATAAAATTACATAGGCTTGCAACAGAGGAAAAAAGCAAGTAATACTGAATCTACCCAACTAATCTGATATCCATGTTAAAAAAAATAATTAAATATGTTTTGTCCTTTTAGCTTTTGCTTTGATACTAAAGCTACAGAGAGAGATGCCAACCTGGCTTAGTTCATGACAAGGATCAGACAGATCACAACCCATGATGAGGAACTGCCTTAGAAAGAAAATTTCATCAAACCCAACTGCACTGTGCTTGGTACTTCTGGATTCATTAAGCAAACCTTGATGAAAATATGGGCATTACCAAAGAAAGAGAAGGCAGCTCAACAGAGCACCCTCACTGTTCTCACACAGCGCAATGAATCAAGAGGAGAGGGAAAAAGACAATGGAGAATTTTGGAGAGGATTGTCAAGGAGTTGAATTAGCAGGTTACTGAGTTGTGTCCTATAGAACACTTGGTGTGCTCAGCACAAAAATCACTTAAACACTAAGAGTATAACATTAAATACAGGTGACATCCCTTTTCAGAGTAGGTAGAGTGATAAGGAAGAGAGAAGACTGATAAAATAAAAAAAAAAAGGCAAGATGATTCTGCAGGAAACCAGAGAAGTGCCAGGATTTCTGTTGTATTATCACACCAACTTCACAATAAACTCCACAATCACCTGGAGCTGAGGAACTCTCTCCAACAGAGAAACAATTGATGTATAAAATTTCCTAAGATTTACAAGTCAGTTACTACCCTAAAAGAAACTATATCAAACACAAATGCCACAGGATGCCAATATATTTGGAAATACTGTTGCTGCCAGATGTTTTGAGAGTCAGATACTGAAAGCATCCAGAAATCCTGTGCTCAGGGGACCCTGACAGCTGTCAAGAAAGTCATCTTCCAAAATCAAATTGCTTGGACCTCTACCTCTGAGGGTTTTATTTTGTCCTGTTTGAGGAGAAAGAAGAGGGCACACAAAAGACTGATATGCCAAGGGCAGATTAAAACCAAACGCATATTTTGACATATATTACATTCCTCATGGGCAGAACTCAAGGACACTGCTGGGGAAATCTGTGAGACCCAAGGGACAATTTCAGGATGTCTCCTGAGGAATATGGGGCTCTTGAGTATTGAGGCAGAACATATTCAAATATATGAGGCAGAATATATACACACCTGATTCCGGAAGGCCCTCAAGCTACATTTTAAATGCAAAAGAAGAATTTTGCTGTTTAGCAGCAGAAGTACCAGTAAAACTATTGATGAATGAGCTGTAGCATTCAAAGACTCAATCGGCCAATCAAAAAGACCTTTTAAGTTTGATCAGCCACTAGACATGCCAACACTAGAAATCCTGAATCCAAAAACAGAGTAGCCACTTTCATTGAAGTAGGAGATAGTATTTTCAGGGATTATTCAGAAAAAAACAGAAAGACAAAGTTCTCCACAGATCATGCTCTAATGAAAACTACATGTGGTAGTGGTAACAGGGGAGATCTGAACCAAAAATTTAACTAATTCTATACTTGAAAGAGGCAAATTCAGGTGCAGGGAATTCTAAGAATGCCACAACCTTTATGATAATGGCATACTGAAGTGCAGATAGAGAACAGAATTCATACTTCATAAATTAACATGCAGGAAGATCTGGTGTCAGCAAGTTAGAAGAACATCAATCCCTGCTCTTACAGAATTTCACATTGATGTAAGATGAGTTAAACACAGACCATGTTATTGGATTCTTGGCTTGTCTTCCCTGGCACTGCAAACTGTTTGTTCATCTACTCCTCTTCCAAACATAACCAAGGGCTTCTGCTGAGTCATGTAACTCTCTGAAGTGTAAGATGCCTGCACATTGGGCTCCTTGTATGGAAGGATCCTGTCAAGTAGTGAGGATCACATTACTGACTGCAGGCTCTGCAGTCTTTGCACCATGATTATCATTACAAGATCTCTGCTGAGACTGACATCTGTCCCAGCCTTACTGTCTTCTCATATTTCTCCTATGTCTGAATGAAGAAATAAGTAAGGTATATCTTGTTACTCAGGGCAGGGAGACTCTTGAACACAAATAATCAAAATATATTTAATTAAAGTCTTCATATATGTATTTGTATTCCTATTTATTTATTTTTCCTCGAGTAACTTTCCTGTAGTACACAAGTTTTGGTGGAAAAAAAATCCATCTTTTAAGAACTATTGAAAAATTAAGATCTTTCAAAAAAAAAGAAAACATTGAAATTCTCTGCAGAATTTTGTTCATAAAATTAAACAAAAATTACTCTTTCATGTCTCAATTTTCACAAAACATAATTTGTCAAAAATTAAAATAAACGTCAGTAGAACTCAAAGTGTGCAACCTCACAAAACAGGGTAAATACTTTTTTCTGTGGAACACCAAAAGCAGTTATTAGCATCCAAGAGTTTGCAAACTATGTTTTACTCATTGGAAAGCTTATTGGATTTGTTCAAAACCAAATAAAAAACAGTGTTTCTTGTCCAAAACAAGCTACAAGAATTGTTAGGAGTCCATTATTGATGAGAAATATTAGCAAATCATCTGAATATTTGGGCAACATGTCCCATATGTTGGAAAGGACAGTATGCAGAGGAAGCCAGAAAAGTACACCCTCTCCTATTCAGCGGTGCATCTCACTTTTTCTCATCCTTCTGCTGTCCCATCATGTGAATGATAGTCATTTCCATACCCTGCAATTCTAAATAAATACTGTATCACTCCCTTGCTGCCGCCCATCTTGTGATTGACTGATCACAGAGAACCTGGCAGTCCTTGCGTGCTCTGGTAGATCAGGAATAATTCTAATAGAGCTAAAGCATGAGTACAAGGAAAAAAATAATCTTTGGACAAATGCCTGCTAATGATGTATGCTATCAGTTTGCAACCTATGGATTCACTACATACTGCTCATGGAACAGGAATAATCATCATCTCTACATTAGGCTCAAAACTTGCAATTGTTTTTATTCTCTTCAAGAAGAATCTTTGTCCTATCAGCCAATAAAACTTTACCAGCTAGGCAAATATTTATCTTGACTTATAAATTACTGTCCATGTGTCAAGCTGCTATTTTTGCTTGATGACCAATCCCACATGGCATCATCTAAGTATGACAGAAGCAGGGCAAATCTCAGACTACACTATGTCCATTGTTAGATGGCACACCTGACGGTTCCTTCTGGCCAGAGTTTGCTCAAATACTCAGCCTCCATTTCCTGCTGCCAGTCTTCCTCCAAAGCACAGGGTGATGTACAATCTCTCTCCATACTGTCAGACCTGCTGTGTCAGGGAACATCTAGCACCATGGAGTGAGAGTGAAGATAGTGTCAGGAACATGGGAATGGAGAGGGAACATGCGTAGTGCAAGGAAAATCGTTTATGCAAGAACGAACAAAGGAAGTTGCATGACAAAGATCAAAGACGCCATAATGAATTTCTGGTTTTCCTTCAGCAGTTCTTCATAGCAAACAAGTTCTGCATTCCAATTAAAGTTCAGAAGTAACTGAAAACTTCAGGTTATTTTAAAAATATGGCAGCAGAGATAGTTCTCTGCTGATGCAGATAAACTCAAGTTACTCCTGCCCTCATATAGTATACCCTTTCTAAACCTCTCTAAATTAGACAGCACCAAGGCAGTTATGGTAATTTCCCCACACCTTCTTTCTGTCTTGAACCCCATTTCACTCTCCTCTCATTCTCGCTGTGCATCTACATTCTTAAGCAAAGATCAGTAAATCTGAAAATTGGCCTCTGAAGGGGAATAACTATGTCAAAACAACATTCAGGCTTATATGTAGGACTTCAAAATGTAGATCTCAAAGCACTTCTCAGCACGAAATGTAAGATAGCATAATAGATTGAGAATACAGTATTTTCATTTTCTGAAGGGAAGAACTAGAGTCACGTTATAAGTCAGTGGCACAGTCAAGATTGGGATCTTTGCCTTGCAGCACTTTTGTTTCCCATTTGCCTAGGTAAAATTCCCAGTCAAACTAAAATGCACACAGGAGTGTTTGAGCAGATAACACCAGACACATCTTACACACTAATAATGCTTTCTCCACCTTTCCTTTGGAGAATAATTGTACTGTGCTAACAAGATCTGATCAGTGTCAGTGAAGCATGTCTATGTGAAATAGCACACACTATGCTACTTAAAATCTTTGATAATAAGTGAATCAAAGAATTACAGCATTCAATATTAAGTAAAGTACCATAAGGAAAGATATATCATAGTAATATATAAAAATGCTAAAAGAAGTTGGTGAATAGTCTGAAACAGTGAAAGGATGGGAAAGGACTGAACTTTAATCAATTTTAAATTATATTATCAACACAGTTAAGAATTTACATACTGAAATAAATGTATTTATGATTTCTTAAAAATAAATTAAAACTTTTCGTCATATTTCTGTCTAACCCCCTCCTGTCTACTATAACCCCAATCAAAGCAACAGTACAGCATGGGCACTTGTCTTGGGGCACTTCCAGAACCTCATATGGAGTTATGTGACAACAATCTCCTCTTTTCATGCAGAACACAAATAATTCACGAGGTTGTATTTCCTGGCATACACAAATACTTCAGAAAGTTCTAGGTACTCAGTAGAAAATACAAAGACCCAGAAAAATTGTCTTGTAAGTTGCTTCTGACTTTCAGACTGGGGGCTGATCCACTCTGCTGGACCCACACTGACCTTGATAAAATCTGAAGATCTCTTGTTCTAATTCAATAGATTTTCCTAGCCTAGGCAAGAAATAGGTTGGATGCCCCTGCTTTCAGTTCTAGAAGTATGGAACTCATATTAGTCCCTCATTAGTGACTACTAATGTCACTGCAAACCTGATTAAAGGTATGTGCATATTAAATATCCTAGGAGTCTCATGGAATAATCAGATGATGGATCCACTGTGATTGATGTCTTCCATGTTTTCTCCTGTTTTTATATCAAAATGCATCAAAAAAAAACAACACTGCCATACATAAAGCAAAGGCTTTCATTCTAGGGGGTTTTATACTAAACCACATTCCAGTTCATATGTAGAAACAATATTGTGGTCTGTTGTATGCTTCAATGAGCATCTCCTATTTACTACAATACCTTCAGATTACATAAAATGTGTAAGATATAAGCCAGAAGATTTCTTTTTCTCTCAATCTGAGGAGAAATATTCCAAATCAGTGAACATGTTTTTTTCCTTGAATTATAAAAGGAGACAAAGAATAAGGATATCAAGGAAAATAAATTATAACAAGAGTATGACATGTACAGGATTACGTATCAATTTTTTTTAGTTTTGAAGTAATTGGAAAAGAACGTGAATTACCTATCAAAGTGTCTCTGTGATTAGCATGAGCTGACAGCTTTCTGCTGGTTTTTTTTCTATATTAATTTGAGACCTTGCCCAATAACATCCACACAAGCTAGCTAAGAGTCAAACTGGCAATCAATTTGGGGGACCTATCCTGAAAAATGGTACTAACAACTTCCCAGCATCAATGAACTTCTCAATTCTACAGCTGTTTTAAAAAGCTTCCTCCCAAAGGCACATTTAGAAGTAAATTAAATGCAACTTTGACTTAATTAACGTTTTAAATGATAATGAATACAATGTAGATTCATAGAAGGCATTTACATTGCGTTATAAAACTGATAAAAATTTAATAACTCTTTGTTAATAAGTTATGTCTCTCCAGACCCATAAAGCCTAAGGCAGTCAATGCTGTAGTCTAGGGTCTAATCCAGGTTCCTAATGCAGGTGGTATAAGCAGGCAGGAGACTGACTTGACACTTGACATTTGCTCTAAGCCTGCTCTGGATCAAGCCACTGCTTGTTCATAAATACTTTACTTCATATAGTAAAGGTCAGAATTTGGGCTCAAGGCAGGGCTATGACAGAAATGCTCAAGCTGAAACTGAGCCAGCTCTGGCATCTGTCGCTTGAAATAGCTGGAAAGCAGCAGAGAAGGAGACCTAACTGGCCAGCATCTGTCCCACACCAAGGAGGTAACAGGAAGAATCTGCTGCCTGGTGGTAAGAAACTGTCATGGTGAGTTTCGTGACAACCAGCCACACTCAGGAACTAAAAATGCAAACATAATTTCCATGTCACCTTGCATAAGGCCCTCTGCTAAATTCACTCCACAGGATGCAGACAGCATCTTTCCTAGCTTGTACCCATAAAAGCAAGCCACTCACCGGTCCCTTCCTGTGACCCTGGCAAGAATCACTACTCAATATAAAGGCCTAAAGAAATTAAAAGCAGATTTTTTGGTCTTTCCTTCCCCCACTATCCCAATTTTTCAAAGGTTTCATTGCTAAACTTAGCCGTGCCTCCAACTCATGGTGATGTGAGAGTTAATCTCCTTGTTACAGACATCACATATTGGGCAGAGCTTACTCTCATTAGCATAGGGGTATACACTGCATCACAAAACTCCTCTGGAATAGGGCATGCCTCATTATTTATATTATCTAGCAATGGGCCAGGTTTCTCATTTTTACCATTCTACCTTCTGAAAACAGCTTCGTTTGGAGGGATTGTTCTAGGTTTTTTTTCTACTACAGCATTTCTACCACTCAGTATTCACCTATATGCTCATACTATGCCCAAAAGAAGCTTAAATATTTTAGCAGCAGTCAGGTTCTATTAAAGTATAGAACAATAAAAGGGATTATTTTTGTTGTCTTAGAGCATAACCAAGCAGTTGAAGTCACCTATTGCAAAATCTCTATTGTTTCATGCCACTTTTCCCCTTTTGCAATTAATGTTGTCTCTTCCATGTTTGAAGAGGAAATACAGAAGCCATGGTGCAGTCATATATGTGAAGAAAGTGATGCAATAGATTCTTGGAGTCTCATGAGGCCATACACCAGCCCATTGTGATCGCTGCTGCTATCTCACTGCTACCAATACACAGCAAAGTACAGTTGGATCAAGGAGGGGATCACCTCCTTGAGGAGGGCTGGACATCAGGAAAGCAAGAAAGGCACACAAAGGGTCAGCTCAGTGACACCACTGTTCCAGCAAGCAGTTCTTGAATGCTAGCTAAAACTGGGATTACATTTATTGAGTCAATTCATCCCATCTCCTTCAATGGAAACACCTGAATGCATCTTCGTATGATTGTAACAAGGAAAAGAAGATGGAAAGAAAGTAGGTTATGCAGAATTGCAGACAAAGTCTGAAAGTAAAAGAGTATTTTCCAGTCCCAGGAAAGCAGATTTCATAGTGTCTGGCTTCTGATTTGCCAGTATCAGGCTATGAAGCTGGCTGCAGGTATGGAGATCTCCAGCATGACAAACTTTCCAAGCAAGATCTCCAAGCTTTGACTTCATGGCAGTGGCTACACCATAAGACCCTGTATAAAACAGCACTGTGGGATTCTCCCACAGTGGTATTTTCTTCAGTTGTTCCATTGTCTGGTTTTATGTCTCCCACTGCCCAGTTTTAGCAATGCCAGCTTTCTCAACAGTGGTTCATTCTCAGAAGATGGCTAAGGAAGGCGATTCCCCTCATTGCCCAGTAGCAACTGTTAAGATGTACATGCTTGATTTCTTTTTCGGTTGTACTGGACTTGTATCTTAACTGAGTTATCTAAAATAGTGCTCTTTCTTACAAACTGGCAACTAAAATAAACATAGGTACCCATTTTTAAATTATTTTCAGTATTTTGAAAGGGGAAACATAGTCTTGTAGAGGTATTTTGAAGAAACATCAGGAATACAACACTGAATGCATGCAAGCCAATCTAAATGAAGTAAAAATCTGTCACCCTAAAAGGACAATATCTGGAACTGGTTTTACATAAATCAGTATTTGACACACAGTTCCTTTCATGGGCTTATTATTTATATTCTCTCTGCCTTTGAATTACCAAGAATTTAAAGAATTTATCTGGCACTAATGTCTCATTCTAATGTTCCATTTTCATTAATCTCACACAAGGAAAAAAAAAGTAGTTAGCCTATACAACAATTGAACAATTGTCCAGTACACAGAGGTGGGGTCATTCCACAGAAGTAAGCTATAAAAATCACAACAATCTGTTTATAATCACTTGTTTAGAACCTTATGCCATTCAGAAAGGAGAGCATCTGTCTTTTCCAATTGTTTTCATTTCCAAGACCCAGTTGTCTATTTATTCCCTTAATCTCCTCTTCTCCCTCAAAACATTAAAAGCATATTATTGGTTTTTTGTGCAGGACAAAGATGAGACACTGTGACCACACAGAGGTCAGTAGGTTGTATAAAAGAGAAAAGATTTATGCAGCATATGCAAAAGTAAGATTTCCAAGCAAACAGATCCACTTTCCTCCTGTGGCCACTGCAGAAGTTCACAGCTCAGAAAAGGTGTGTAGCGGGAGAGAGCAGTGGTACTACCCCACCTTGTCATAATCAGAGCATTATGAATATAATGTAAATGTGATGATACTCATAGGTGGATGAGCACCTCAGTCTCTAGCTACCACAAGGTGGTATACACATCCTGTGAAAGGAAACCCATTGTTGCCAAAGGATGAACAGAAAATTCTAGCACTGGAAGTTGTCTCCTGAGAAGTCACATACCTGCCCTTCCTGCACCTCAGCTCATGCATGACAGCTACCTGTCTTGTCTTGGCTACTTCAGCAGGACTAGAGAAGTAGTAGGTTAGAAAAGCAGATTCATCCTCTGTAGAAAGCAGAGGATGCTCTCCCTGCATTCTAAGAGAAATGGAGTATGCTGGCTTTTCAGCCAGTATTTCAAGAACCTGGGACTTAATAATTTTTAACTCATTTAGAAAAGCCCAAGCATATTTATACAACTGATGAGTTTTAGATACCCTGACCAACGTCTGTTACGCATCCATCTCCCTGGATAAATCAGTGAGTTATGCATCTTTTCAACTCCCAGGATAGAATTTGGCTTTTTTCAGTTTTAAAACCACACAGGCAGGGTCTGAAGTAACAGGTCAATGAAGAAGCTGGAACTTTTCTTAGCCTAACTCGCTAAGGTCCGTCCCATCACCAGTTATAGTTTCAGCACAGTTCACCAACCTTGGTACCCAAAATGTTCACCTAACCTTGCAGAATGTGATTTTAGGTCCTTTGAGAAAGATTCAGCAGCTAACTTGTTTGTACAGAATGAAACATGTGCTGACACTAGAAGATTATATGGAATATATGGCTTTAAACTTGGTCGGGCACAGAGGAAGATACATGCTTTGCTTCTTTCAAAGGTTACACTTTTTCCAACTCTTCTTAGCATGGTCTTTCCATATAAGATGTCTGAGTCTGGGCTGAACCCTGAATTCAAAATGTAGAAATAACTATTCTTTTCTCTTGTCTCCAGATATCCTTTATATTCACCAAAAGTATTCCCATAAAGCTTCTCAGAGCTACCACAGCATGCCAAAGCATGTTTTCATACAAGTTCAATTAGATATGTCTGGGCCTAATATCAAGATTATCCTTGAAAATTTAGATTCCCCTGGCAGTGGGTGCAGCAACAACTTTAGGAAAGGTTTCCTTTAGGAACATGAACTTTTCATGTTCCTGAGAAGCACAGCCATATGGTGATGGAGAAACACAGAAAATAAATGGTTCAGGTTAAGATTCTGTCTGTATCAATTAATCATCTGAATGGCACCCCCCAAGACTTGGCACAGACCTAAGCAGAAACATCACACTTGCTAACAACTTAATTTCATTGCATAAACCACCCC
This sequence comes from Euphonia xanthogaster, assembly GCA_034509185.1. Classification (NCBI taxonomy): domain Eukaryota; kingdom Metazoa; phylum Chordata; class Aves; order Passeriformes; family Fringillidae; genus Euphonia; species Euphonia xanthogaster. The sequence goes on along the minus strand of JAYDZK010000271.1, from coordinate 11,651,034 downwards.
AGGTTTTTCAGTGGCTAACTGCCTCTCTTCACTCTGACTGACTTGAGTCTGCAATGCAAAAAATTTGGACCATTTGCTATTCATGTAGCAATCTACCAAATACAGCTAAACCTGTAAAAATGAAGATACAAAAAAAGCCCCTTAAAATTCTCTTTCCTTACATTTAGAAAAACCATCAGTATATTTTTCCAGAAAACAGCCTATAAACTCAAAAGCTCTTTTAATGTAATTATTCCTAATCAAAATACCAATTTTCATTTGCTGAAAGTAGAAACACCAATATAATAACAGAGACACTCATTCACAGTGGAAAATACACTGCAAGTGTTACTATCTCTGCAGATTATACAATTAGAAGACTAAATCCTGTTTACACCACTGAATATGTAAATTGATATCTTCTACTCAACATCTGATTTTTAGAAACAGCACTAATTCTCACAAAAACCACTCATGGTTTCAAGAACCTCCATACAATGGTCTGTGATTTTATTTACCTTGGAAAATAAGCCCACTTTTATAATCAGAAGTTAAAAAAAACAAAAAAAGAAAGAAAGAAAGAAAGAAGTACATTAAGCAATTGTAGAAGCAGACCAACTCAACTGGGGCACCATGACCAAAGCAAGCCCTGTAATAGTATAATGACCTTTAATGAGTGTCTGGGGAAACAATACAGTCGTAGCATAAAAGACAAAGGGCAAAACCCATCATGGCTCCGCTGACACTAATTTAAAATGATTTTCAGAACAACTAAAGAATGTAAGAGAGGTAATCTGATCCACCAATCTGACCTCACTTTGATTCTGGGGCCCTGCTGCTGCCATTTCTAATTGTCAAACACTCTACATTTCACATCTGCTCATATTTAATGAAAAGCTGACTCTCCCCACCATTCTCTGAGCTAACTAGCTCTGTCAAGATGGGCATCATCCGACCCCTGTGCACTGCAAAGAAAACACACTGATTTCTATTGAAGCCCTGCCAGTGCAACGTTGCGTGCATATATATTTATTTTAATTGGAAAAGAAAGGCTTATGCTGCTTTGCAAAGAGTGTGAATTGGTATTGATTTTTGTACTTATTATTAACAGCCAAAGGTGACTAGCCTCACAAGGGGGAGACTGAGATCTCTTTTGATTTGATGGAGTGATGAAGGGGGGAAAAGGCCCATGAAGGATAGGATGCTAAAAATCCTCAAAGCTGTCAATATCACTTATCCTTCAAAATACAACATAGCTCTAACATGTTTCCCAAAATTCTCTGGCTTTTGTTGGAAATAATACCATTTTTGTGGAGGGTTTTGGCTCAGCAGGCAACACAATCAAAAATGTTTACTTCATCTGCCTCTGTAGAGCCTTAAGTGGACTTGAAAGCTATGGTAAACCTACAAATTAGTTTTTTCTTTCCTTGCCAAACAGTGCTAATGGCAGAAATTTTACCCACTTGCAGGGGACATATTAATTTATCCTAATCTGGTTGCTGTTAACACCAGTGCCAGGACACAGCCACAGCTCTCTGTACCAGTCTGTACTCTACAAACTCTACCAGGCACGGTGTTACCGAGGCTGTTACACTGTACAATTGCCTGCAGAAATTCTCAATACAGGAAGGTTTCTTGTTTGCTTTTCTTAACAAAGTATGCTTTACTACATTTTACCCTGATAAAATTCTCGTTAAAGGATAAAACCTCATGTGATTTAGAACAGGACTTAAAACTAGGAACCATCCACCTTATGGTGATTCATGAGTTGCAAGCAAGTAGATAGCTAGGATGTTCAGAGTGCTCATACACAGAGTGAGATGATTTTTGATAAAATCTCCAAGAAATCCTATGAGAATATTTTTAATTAATATGGTCTTCAGACAAAAGAAATGTAAAAATTAGAGAATTTTTATATTTTATATTTGTGACTGGAAAATAGTTCAAAAGTCAAAATAGTTAAAGCAAAATCATTCACCACTTGGGCTGCATACTGCAATACATATGGTACCAAAAAATAACCAGGGGCATAATCTAAAATCTACATTAGAGTCTTCATAGCAGAAGGCACTTTTGTCCAAAATGACTTGCCTTGGAAAATGGACATGCTTCTTGACCAAAACTCCAATCTATTCTCATAGCTGTAGCTGAATAATTTTATAGCTTTCCTTTGCCATTAGGGTAGGGAAAGGAAAACAGCTCCTGTCCCAAGACATAGTTTTGCCTGTTAAGAATGACTAAAGAGGACAAGAAAATGAAACAAACAAACACACAAAAAGCCATTTAACAATCCTCCTCAGTTGATGACATCACACTGATAATCCAAGCTTTGGAATCCCTACAGCGTGTCCGAAGAATTAATGGCCATGCAGAATTGTTCTAGGTTCTCTGTCTTTTCCCTCTCAACTCTGATCTTTCAAAAGAGCTTTCAGGGCACATTTCAGAATGTTAGTGTTCTATGGAACAGACTCTACATTTAATTTCAAAACATTTGTACCAGGGATTTGCACCAGCCTAGTTTTTCTAAAAAGGCACTACAAAAAGTAGAACCGATTTTACAAAAAGCACAAACGCTTCTGTGGCTTCAGTATGAGATGGAAGATCTTGCTTTGAAGAGTTATAAACAAAACTACAGGCAAAAGTAGCAGCATAGAATGGAATTCCAGCTACTATGCTGTATCCTGTATATTTATTCACTGTCCATTGTATGATGCTCTAGTGCCAGTATTACTAAAGCTACCCGCTTGGCACCAGTCACAGATTTAGACACAGGTCTGGTGCCACACCAAAGGACTTATTGCTTAATTAATGACAATTTGTATTGTATGAATTAAACAGAAAAGATGTCACCATACTGCACACTAAGGTCCTGAAGGCTATTGCAAGAGGATGCTTCATAAAGAGCACATAAAGCAAAGTAATGATTTACATTCTTCTGCATTAAAAATAAAAACAGAAATATAAATACAGAGCTGTGATCAAATTTGGGGTTGACTTTTTGAAAAAGCATCAGCCCAGTAAAAACTCACAGAACTACAATGCACGACACAAGACAGGGATGATACCACAGACACCACAAACATGGAACAGCATGTGCTGGTGTTAAAACTTACAGGCACGTAAACTGGTGGAGCAATCATTAACAGAGACAGAAGAAAGTGGGAAGGCTCTCTCAAGGGTGTCCATGTTACTATGTACACTGCCTGACATGCAAGAGCAGTCACGCTCAGAGCGTCCGCAATCAAAACAACATGCCAGTCTCATTCTCTTGTAGATGGACATCTTGGCTATAACCATGTGTTGGATGGGAGGAGAGGAAGAGCAGCAGGTTAATGGCAAGGTTATATATATAACAAGGCAGCTGGAAGGTAATTTAAGGGATTTAATACAGGCCTTAGTTAATGTTAACAGTCTTGACCCAGGAAAAAAAAATGCAATGAGATTATTGATAACACTTTGGCTGTACATTAAAAGTAGGGCAAAAGATTAATTGCTCTTTATTTCTGTTCAGTCTTAAAGGGTGACCGCAGTCATGGGGAAAAATTACTGTTTACAGTCAAGTGTTTGGATCAAAATAGAACACAGTAAAAGCACAGAATAGTAAGAATATGCTTTTCCCTTGGCACAATTAATACCATTGGATTAAAATGAAAACAAAGGTGCTAGTCCATTAGATATTTTGGCCTATCCTGTTTCCTGTAAAAATCAGAGATTTCTTCGAATATAAATATATATATGTATGTATACACACACAGAAACACACTTACAGATATACTCTTACATACACACGCTCATACACACATATGCATTATACATACACACATATATATATAAATATATTTATTCTTAAATGTATCATAATAATTTTTCTGTATTAAACTGTGCCAAGGAACACCTTTACTGCAATTAATTATACATTAATAAAGAATTACAAGATAAAATTTTCCAAAAAAATAATTTTGCTTACATTTTATCTTCAGGAATTCAAATTAACTCTTGACAGAATACCAGAATTTGCCCATATAAGAGACAAAAGTAAAAATGGTAAATATGCTCGACATTAAGTTCAGTTCACAAATAAGGCATCACCAAAAGCACAGAGAGCATTGGTCCACTGAAACATGCTGAGCCAATCACTGGCATGGTTTCTGCTCTGGATTCAAAAGTCAATCAAGAACAAAATAACTGAACGTAGAATTAGGTGTTAGTTCCAAAACAAGTGCCAAGTTAGACAGAACATCTTTATCTTTCAGTCATCCGAATGTCCTTGTTATGTATTTCTAGAAATACAGAGCATCCTATTTTATAAATGCATGTATAATTACCATCCTGGAATTTTGTGTGTTATCTGAATCAGGTATGTTTATGTCTCAGGGAATCCAAAGGCCATTTAGATTGTTTCACATGCTGCACTGAACCAACTTTTGGTAATGGTTTAGATTGAACTGACTCAATTATACTAAAAACAAAACAACACTGACAGGCAAAAACAAAACCTTAAAAGCAAATGCAGAAAAAAGGTAATGTTTCTCTGGCCTGTACCTTCAGTTTAGGATGTCTTTTTCGCATCATGGTAATGACATTAAATTGAAAAGAATTTTTTTTTCCGGTTTCTTAATCCCACAGTCACCAGGAAAGAGGGATTGAAATCACTCAGATGGGTCAAGTCCTGTTCTAAGGCCTTGATGGCTTGCCATACAGTATACTTGTCAAGCAAGGGTAACATTATGATTGTGGAAAACAGGCATTGAGGGAGATGAATGAGTGATCTCTTCAGCAGCGACCCCATTCCTCTAAAACTTTGCTCACATGACTAATGCCATGTTCTTTCAGCATCCTAGTAGAGTTATCTTACAGCTGTTCAGAAATTCATCATGCAGCATCAGGCTTGTTCATTGCATAGTACATCATTCCTCAGAGCTTGGCTTTTAGTAAGAAGGTTTCCACTGCAGCTTTTGATGCATACACATTCAAACTACACAGAAAATTCAAAACAGCATTTTCCCATGTTTTCCCTCTAACTCTTCCCAACACATTGTTTGAAGTTGAAAAGTTGGACAGCAAAAGAAAAGTGAAATAAGTTACCAAAAGTGTGACAGTCTTTCCAGTATGCCTACTTTCTTATTTTTTAAGGAAATTAAAGAAAAATAAAGGGCATTTGTGAGACACACTGACAGTAGGTGAGGTTAAAAAAGCAGGCTCATTTTGCTGTAATTTTAGCTGTTTTGAAGGACTTTTTCTACTCAAACGCTGTAGCAAAACACACTGCTCAGAAATTCCCAGCTGCTACATCATTGGTTAGTAACAGTCCCTGGTTTTCATTTACTTCTGGCCATATCTTGTCAACAATCAATAAAAGGATAGGACACATTTATGGAAATTAAAATGAAATCATCCTTAAGGGCAAAGAAGGCTGGGAAGGAAAACTTTTTGTACCATTTTCATCAGACTTAAACCAATAAAGTTGGAAATTTAAGGCCTTCTCTTCAATAGGGGAAGGACATGATGGCATTTCTCAAAAGCAATACCCTTCAGGGACTGTTTTTAACTTTTATTGTCAGTTGTTCTGGAGATCATGCATCATTTGAATATTTCACATCATTAACATGCAGGAAACAGGCCTGGACCTGGAAATATAAGCAGCAGAAAGGACTTGCCACAAGGGTTTTAACAAGTATATAAGCAACTGCATATCAGAGCAATAACTTTTGGAAAGAAAACATGCTGTTACTCTTCATTCCTTTTATACAGTCAGTTACATTCACACCAAATACAATACTAATTTCAAATAAAACAAAACACACATTATTAGTAGGGATGACTAGTGACAAGATCAAAGACGGCACAGAAATGATTTTAAATGGTTCAGCCACACACAGACCATTTTCTATAAAACTTCCATAAACATTAACAGAAAATGGGAATCATCAGAGAGACAGGGGGACCTTAAGAACAGCCTCTGTGTGTGTGGTTAATTTATTTGATGCCTGTAGAACCCGCATAAGAATCAACTTATTTCTGTTCCTAGATGTGTTAAAAATGTTGAGTAGAATTGTAATTTGATAATGGTGAAAACAAAAGTTGGGACATAAAGAAAACTACTTTCCTATTTTCAATTGTATAATGAGTAGGAAAAAAAAGAGAAGACAGATCCTTGTACTTAATGTGATGACAATCACACAACATTTGTAAAACTAATCAATAAAAATATCAGGGGAAGTTTTTATGGACATTAAGTTAAGACTGCTTAAATAATTTACAAAACAAGGCACATATGAACTACTCATTAAGAGCAAAAGGAGAGCAACGTTTCTTCCAATTACTTATAATGTAAATAAATACTCCTAGAAACTTTGAGATGCAATTTTTCTCAAAAGGCAGTAGCCTTCCTTTCTATAAAAGAAAGAATAGCTCCCCAGATGTCTAAGCTTCTCACAATACCTTACTTTCTGATCTCAAAAAGCCAAAAAGTACAGTTAAAATGTGTAGATTGTCTGGATCTGAAGTGTTACTCAGAGTTCACAAACAGTAATGGGAAATATTTCCAGCTGCAAAAATAAGCAAAGGAAACTGCAGATTATTCTCTACCTAAAATGTTAAGGAACAGCTCCTTTATCTTTTTCTTTTCTTTTTTTTTTTTTTTTTTCCTTTCCTTTCTTTAAAAAAAGCAGAACAA
>JAYDZK010000271.1:11613692-11644279 GCA_034509185.1 Euphonia xanthogaster | reverse complement strand
TTTTTTGTTTTGGTTTTTTTTTTTTTTTTTTTTCCTTTCCTTTCTTTAAAAAAAGCAGAACAAAGTATTCCTTCTTCTTTCCTGATTTTTCGTAAACCCCGGGCTGTGCCCCGTCCTGGGGCTGCTCCCGGCGCTTCTCCCCGGGCTCAGCGCAGCCAGGGTGGAGCTCCGAGGACATCTAGTGGATCTCTCCCAGGTAGCAGCTGCTGAGCAGCAGGAACGGGAGCCTTCCTGACCACCCAATGGCACAAAAAGGTATAAAAAGGTCCCGAGACACTTCAGAATTGAAATGCACTGTGTTATTTCAATTCGTCAAGTTCTCATGATCCAAACTATGAGTGAAAAATCATCAGCATTAAAGGCGACCAGGCCGGAGTGATCGCCTGCAGCAATGCTGGTTAGCACCATGAGACTGACACACAGACAGGACTCCCCCAGCACAGTTTCAGTTTCCTGAAAAATACAGCAGCGTACCTTAAACTGGTGGTGAGAATTTATTCACCTTAACGCAACAGGAAAACCTATCTCTCCATTATTTATTTAATTTTTACAAGACAACTTCAAGACTAGCAAGTGAGCCTGTCCACTCACTTGCAATTTTTGCCATCAGTGACAACTGGTTACTTTTTGCTCCAATTCACAAGATGCTGTTCTATGGCAAAACTGAAAAAACAGCAGCAGGAGATCTGAGTGGACATCTTGCCCTATTTTAGTAGATATAAGAATGACTCACAGGTTTTGATGTAATAGCACATCTATAGACCAATTCATTTTAATTTTCAAATCTGATCATGACCTCTCCTTCATTACCTTACAGAAGACTCTCAGCCAGTGTACTCTCAAAGCAAACTACATTTCTAAACAAACTCAAGCTATTGGGGAAATGGAAAAAAAACAAACCAAAACTACATGACCTTTTCTTTTCTAGTTCTTTCACAGCATGAAGAACTCCTTTACTTATTCATTACCATTTCAATAAATTTCTTTAGTTCAGAAAGGTCTCAACATAAGAACATATTTTAAATAAATAGATTGTTTCAGATAAATCCAGACTACTTCTAGTATTTTGCTTCAAAGCCAATAAGATTCAACATTTCATCCATAGAATTTATTTGTTTTACTGCTGTTTCTTATCATGCTGACCAGTTTAACAATCTCCTTTTTCCTGCTGCTTCATCCTTCTGCTGTGTCATTCTATTGGCTAAAAAAAGATGTTTGAAGAAATTTCTGTTCTATCCTTGAATATTTTCTTCCACAACAGGATCTCAGTCCTTCAGTGTAGTTTGCAGGCTCCACAATAAAATAAATAGTAAATAATGATAATCATAACGCAGGCCACCATAATTTCAAGGCCAGAACTTTATCAAGAGCATAAATTATTCCTCGATTCTTTGCAAGACCCTACAGTGCGTAGAGCTGAGAGGTGGAAAATATCCCAATCCTGATTAAGACCTGAAGTGTTTCCACACAATAAATTCAGAATATCTGGTAAAACGTTGAAGTCTCAAAGCCTCCTTCACTTAGAATAGCTGCACCTACATAGTAAAGTTACGGCCTAAATCTGGCCCAGCAATGCTGCACTGCAGCTATGAGATACTGGATCCCCCTTGCTCTTTGAAAGAACAAGCCCATATAATCCCAGCACTGCCCTATAACCAGTGCATTTCTTTGCAGCACTTGCATTCCTAAGCAGCAAATTCTTTCCATGTCCCGAATGCTGTATTTACCATGAGTGTACACACAAAGTGGCTGATGAGAGCCTTCACAGATCCTGAGCACTTTCAAGTGGTATGACCTAGATTGACATGACGTGGTCCATAAAGCTCATATTCTCTACATAATAATACTGTAAAACTTTACAGCTAAGGCCCTGCAAAGTCAGTGTGTGTCTACTTATGTAATTAGTGTCAAAACCAGCAAGCTCAGGAAAACAATCACTGCAGCTTGTTTCCTGTTGAAGCTATCTCTGGGTTTATACATTAAAAACCACACTTTTAATTCAGTTTCTGGCTTTCTCCCATAACTCTTTTTTTTTTTTTCCATCATTGGGGAGAAAAAAGTTAGATAAGGGCAGTAAAAGACTGCTGTGCTACTCTTTGTGTCAGCTGTGCAATGGAAAGGACAAAGTACCAAAAAACTGAACAGGGACCTGACAACTGAGTTGTATTTAACCAGGCAAAGAGTGCTACAGTGGCAATTACCCCAGCCTAACCAATATCCCGAAAAATTCATGAGATATCCCTAGAATAATTTCAAGGAAATACTATTGCCAAGATCTAATTTTCATTTAGGGATAAAAAATAAGCTTGGGGAAAAAAAAAGGGGGCAAATAGGTGGAAGAAGGGAAAACTGCTGTATTTTCTTCAACGTCACCCTAATCTCCATTGGTGTAAACGATGGGAAACTTGTGGGTATGACGTCACTGCTACATGCAACATAAATAAAGAAAAGAACCAAAATACTGAACAAAAATACTCTCTGCTAGAGAAAGACAGGTTGGACCGCACTCTGGGCTACAGGGAACCCATTTTTACTCACAATAGATCACTATCAGTGTGCAGTTAAAATATAGTAGGGGCCGTGTTCCAAGGCAGCAAGAGGAAAAATAAATCAAAAGTTTGTCAATTGTCATAGATTACAAGAAATTCCTTCAAACACATCAATGTACACATGATTTGTCCCCTCTGGGGTTCAACCCCCACCGTTCACAGCAAGCACTGTCACTGGAAAAAAATATATAGAGAATTAGACCATAGCTGTTGCACAAAAGGAACGAAACAGGAGGAACAGGTCATCCACTTTAGAGATTTCATCCCAACGTGGTAGCGTTTTATACAAATATATACATATATTTGGCCTCTTGCTGCAAAAACTACAGTTAAGTGGGATAGGAAAGAGATTGAAAACATTAAAAAAAAAATTAACAATCTGCAAATAAAATTTCCACACAAGTATTTCTTTGGACAATATGCCATTAGCATTTATGTGTTATTCAGGGAGTGGGATGGGTAAGGAGAAAGGGATGGCAAGGAAACTGCTAAAGGAAAGCAGGATTACATGAATTATCCCTGGCCTTGTAGAAATGTACTGATCTGCCCTGAATTATTAATATTAGGCCTAATGAGTTTGGACAAATGGCTATGTAGGTCAGACTCACGTTTAGACCCCAACAATACCCCAAGCTAAAATTCAGAAAGTACCTAAACTGAAGTGCAACCTCAGATGCATTATTAAAAATGTGAGTTAAGCATTATGGGAAACTGCATTAATTAGAGCCACCATAATTAAGTTTTCCCTTTCTTTCACATTTAATTCACCTGAATGTGTCAGTATTTTTATGTACAACCTTTCCTTTCATCTTACATATTTTCCACATTTAGCTGCCTCTAATTACTATGCTACTCACTCATTAAAGCATATATTTGCCATATAGAACTATATAGATGCATGTGCATGCAGTGCCAAAAATCAAATTGGTGTAGTGATGTATTACATGTTGACATCACAGCTGACAGTTTTCTAACTCAACAGGGAGAAAGTTTTCTCAATTTATGCTTTGCTTTGGTTAGAATTGCATTTTTAAGACCAATGATTTGCATCATTTACAGACAGATAACATACCTAAGTTTTTTCAAAAGTGATTAGTGATTTGAAAGCTAAAACATTTTATGTGAATAACATTCTGCACTAAAGACTTACCTTAAAAACAAACCCAAACACAAAAAGCAGGTCCCATAAAAGGGATTTCAAAATCGTCAACCAAATTTGAGAAACAAAAATCACTAATTACTATTGAAATTTTTCATTTTTTCTCCTGACTGACAACTCTTTAAAAGAAAAGTAATTGCCTTATTTCTAATACTTGTGAGCATGCTCCTCATTGAAAGCTGTTCTCATCTCTACTACAGGCTGCCTGCTGTCGTGGAATCTGTGACCCCTCATGTGTCTAAGAAACAGGAGGAGAGAGGGCAGACTGAGGAGAGGGGAGACAATGAAGGGGAAATTTAAGATGTTACTCTCACCATTATTCTTCACCTGACTCAGAAGAAGACTCCTTAGTGCTCAGTGCTCACTGCACCAGCTCTGAGAGCCACCTCCTCCTTCTGCCTCACTAACTCCATCAGTTCCTTCATCTGCCCAACACCCTTTCATTTATTGGACTGATATGTGTGACCATGCCATTTGTAACCCTTCCAAATTCTACTTACAGAAACTGCTACTCTTGCCTCTCCACGGCCTTAGTGCTGTTCATATCCATTTTGTTGGCTGGCTCATACCCTGTTTCCTCCCAGGTATCAAAGTACTGAGAAGGTTACCCTGATTCTCATTACCGTATAATAATAAAGGGCTCTTAACCTTTATAAGGTGAGTTCCTGATTCCTATCTACTGACAGATGACAATGAAAAGTGTAGGTCTCATGTTAAACTGAGAGATCTTTGGGATCTTAAAAATTTATTAAATTTTTAAGCAGGACATGTTTAAAAAGCATACACCATGTGAAGGACGAGTATAGAAGAAAATAAAAATAAAATAGGGGGTTTTTGTTTGTTTTTGTTGTTTTTTTTTTCCTGACAGAACCAGATAAAATTAAGCAGGTAACATATTTCTCTTTTACTGTTGAGTAATTTCAAAAAAAGGTTTCATAAGAGTCACAGGCACCCTGAGGCATCTGTAACTGGCTTTACCAGAACTTACTCAGCAGACTCATAGGCTTTGGCAGCAGTTCAAAGGTCACATTCTCACATGGATAAACTGCTCTTGAACAATTTTTTTCCAATATGTTAGGCAATGCATACATTCCTTCCACATCAGGCATGCTTTCCATGTGCTTTGCTCTCCTTGTGGCTACTGGGAAGATAAATACCATTTTCTGGCAGTTCCAGCTGCTTTCTCCCTATCATACTCTTGTTCCACACTCTTGGTGTTTTGGAGGAGAGGAGTTTTTTTAAAAATCTCCAGCAATAATCTTTTTTCTTTTGAAAATGATCTTCAAGACTTCATCCATTTCAGGTACTCCAAAAGGCAGAGAATGTTCAGTTTAGGCTTTCTTCCATCCTCTATAACAATGCAATGATAACACAGACTCCAGCTATAAAAAAGAGAGCTTTTTCCCTTTTAAAAGTAATGATAAAATAGGCATGATCAAACCCTTCTGAGATCTCTCAATTTAGCTAATCAATACTTTTAAACAGAATGATCTTGTTCATGGCAGAATACCATGAAATGCACATAAATATTTATATATTCAATGAGAAATTGATTCCCAAATAATTTTGCTATTGGTATTACAAATATGCATAGGTCAAACACATCTTTGGTCGAAGTGTGGTTGTGATAGCCCCTGAATAAAGTCCTTTCAAAGTATATATGGGTAAAATGCTGATTGCTAGACATTTACAGAAATTCAGATGCAAAGTCTCATCTCCATTCAAACACTCAATTATTTCTTCATTAAAAACTGTCCAAGCAGTTTAAGAACCTAGTTAAACTTAATATTATCATTGCAGCTAAACGGATATAAGTAAGAGGTGCTAATATTTAATTTCTTCCAGACAACCCTTTCCTCCAGTAAAATTCCCTATTTTCTTCTCTCACAGAACCTGCATGTTATGAATGAGAGAAAAATTTCACTGCTGGCTAATTCTTAATTCAGAAACCTCCAAAGTTAAATTTAGCTTGACTTAATTCTTCAGTTTCTGCTAGCATTGGTCTTTAATTTTCTTTTTAATGAAGACACTGGTGTGAGTGGTATGAAATGTAATAAAACCATATGGACTTCAGAAACCCCAATAGCACTTACTATGTTGCTGTGCATTTATTTCTTAGCTTTTCTGTACCACTGTGTAAAACATGTGAATGCATGAACAGGTATTCTTCAGGGCTGAACAGTTCATGAAAAGGAGAGGAAGGGAGGGATAGAAATATTACTTACGCCGTTTGCAGCCACATTTTTTTATCCTTTTGGGATCTGTGATGTCATCATGACAGGCCTTGCAGTAAAAATATGCCCTGGAGAGACAGAATGAAAAAAACAACACATTTCTTAATCTATATAAATGAAATTAGTCCCGTATTTCATCTTGTTGCAGTGACCAATTAAGGAAATGCACCAGTGCTAATTTACTTTAATCGTTGCAAAGGTTTGGACATTTAAAGTAGGAAATATTTGCTGCAAGAGCATTAATTTCAAACATCAGGCTCCAAATTAGTATTTACTTTAATATACTTTTATTTGAAAAGTAATTGGAAGAATATATGATAACTATGCCACAGTGTATTAGTTTACTTGTTTTTCATCTTAGAAAAAAAGAGCATCTAATGAACTTAATCACAAAAAAAGACTTTTTGTTTTTATCAGCTATACCAGGGTGGTTTACTTTAAAGACTGTCTAGCACCCTGTGCCAATTTTTCAGGTTGTACGTTTGATGGTGACTGTATGATCAACAGTGTACACTGATCTTGAGTAGGGGTAGAAACAATGACCCTGGGAACTATCAGCCTGCCAGCCTCACCTCTGTGCCTGGAAAGGGCACGTAACCACTCCTCCCAGAAGCTGTGCTGAGGGACAGGGAGGCCATCCAAGACAGCCAGCACGGCTTCACCACGGGAAAATGTAGGGGGATACAGTCTGGGTAAATGAAGGTGGTGTAGAAGGCAATCTTATCCCCCAATGAGCTGCAGCTGAACCCATTACTAAAGATTAGAAGCAGGGCTGATCTTAACAGGCCTCACCTGTAGCCAATGAGAACAAGTGGAATAAAAGAGTGGATTGGTGGGATCTGGGGAGAGAGGAGGGGGAGCCAGATGACTGCTGCATGGACCAGGAACAGCCAGTGCTTAGAGGAGCTGCTGGCAAGAAACATGGAGGAGGTATGAAGCTCTGGCCATATGAAATCCTTGCACTATAATGATGATAGAACTTGTGTTGTCTAAGACAACAGGAAAATCCTGCCTGACCAACCAGCTACGATGGAATGACCACATCAGCAGATAAGGAAGTACTACAGATGCCATTTATCCAGACATTTATCCTTATCTGTAAAGCCTTTGACATGGTCCTCCACAACATCCTTCTCTCCAAACTGGAGTGATGGATTCCATGGGCGGATTAGGAATTGGTTGAATGGCCACATCCAGAGGGTAGTGATCAATGGCTTGGAGTCCCACCAGGCACTAGTAACAAGGGGTGTCCCTCGAGGATCTGTACTGGGACCAGTGCTATTTAAAACCTTCATTAATGACACAGACAGAGGCATCAAGTGCCCCCTCAGCAAATTTACAGATGATGCCTGTATATTTTGCTGACAGTATGAGATCATTAGATTGCTACAACAATTAGGAGGCCACTGAAACAAAACTATCTACAGTCCAAAATATGAAAAATACCAAAACCAAACCAATATTTATATACAGCCTCTGATTAAACACAGCCTTTGGCCCTGCAGCCAGGATGATTACTACTATTTCTTCTACCTTAACTATAGCATGGCCTCTGCAGGTGGAACTATACTGGTAGTTAAGTGACCCATCACGAGAAAGATAGAAGAGATGAACCATATCAATGCTTCATATTGGTTCAAATAAAAATTGAAATTGCAGGGAGACCTCACTGAATGCTATTAACATTTCTAGAATCAATATAACATGAAGCTACCAATGAAATATGAAAGTACTTAAGCACACTTTATTGTAAGTGTATTGTATTGTAAGTGTACCTAGCACACTTTATTTCTCTAAGAAACTTACAGGAAGATTACTCTTTCAGGGTGTGAAATTGCCTTAGTATTTCCAAGATGCAAAATGTAAAAGGAAAAGTCTCTCTGAGCATGTATACTTTGCTGCAGAAAGTTTCTGGTCTACAACAAAGTTTCTGGTCTATTCACATTCCACCAAAAAGAAAATAAACTACTTCCAAGGAAATGAGAATAAAGTGTTTTTCAAACCATGAGTTGATGTCAAGATGTAATCCAAGAGGAAAAAACTGCCTCAAATTTTTAAAATTTCTCTCCAGTCCAGCTGTAAAGCCCCTTTATTAAACAAGAATCAGCTACCACAAATAGTCCGTCACAAAAAACTTCATAACAAGAATTGGTCATTTCTAGAGACCATTTTTTCTGAAGTTCACTGCAGGACACTTGTCCTAAAGGGTACCTTCAACCCTATGTCCAAAGTAAAGAATAAATACCTGAAGTTATTGCTGTAATAAAATTATTCTAGATAATTGGGTAAATTAAGTGGATTTGAAGAATGTGGATTTCTGACACTCATGCTAACATGTAAATGAACAAGGGATAATGAAGGTGCAATTCAGGTAGTTTGTATTATATTTAAACAGTCAACATTTTATGTGAAGCTATTTACCTAGGCATAACTGTTTGTAGGTCTAATTGCTTCTTATGGGAAACTATTCTAAAAATGCAAAAGTGATTCTAACAGAAAGAGTAATTGAACATTGTAGGTTATATCTCATTGTGGGATATATAAATATGAACAACTTTAGCTTAAGGGAGTTGAGATGTCTTCATTAACAAAGCCAGAATAATTTAATTTCGGGTATAAAACATGTTTAATTATGCTTTATTAAAAAATCGTTTTTACCCCCCCAAAAGACCTCAATTTTAAAACATATTTCTGAATCTGATTCATAGCTCAAATGGTGAAATTAACATTTTTTGTAATTGGCTTTGTTAGTAGAAACACATCTGATAACCATCTGCTTTGCACAGAGCAGCTAAGAAACGTGGCAAGGGAGGCAGAATATTTCTAAACACAACCTTCTGCCAAAAGCCAGGCAGAATTGGAAATCCTGTTTCACGTTCACTATCAAATAAAACGTGGCAGATGAATGATGTGAAAAATTTGTCTAAACTCCTTAATAACAGTTAACTATTCCCTAACCTTAGCAGTTAAAAATACTATGCCATTTTACTTAGTCTGAGAACAAGTTCATTGCAGTGTAAAAATGCCTTATAAATGAAAGTAAAAATGCCTTATAAATGAAAGAAAACTAGCAGCTCAGTAAAGCAATGTGCAGACAGTTCTGGATGTTCAAGGGGAGAAAAGCAGCAGAGAGGAAAAGAACTGAATGCTGCAAGGCAGAGTCCCTGAGGCGGTGCAGGATGCACATGCTCCAGAGATGCAGATGTGACAGGACAGGAGCACTGCTGCCCTGTTCTGTATGCTTCACCTAGCCAAAATCTATCTCAGTTCTTTCAAGAAAAAGAGAAGTCAAGTTCTCCAATTTCACTGTTTTGGTGTTTTGAATTTCTTTAAGTATGCATGGAAAGTATGCATGGTTAGGTATTATTTCACTATATTTAATCCTAAAATTTTGGAACTTAATAAAGGGTATCATTTGAATACTTTATCATTTTAAGTATAGGACTTAAAATACCAAACTCAAGGAGAACAGCAGTAAAAATCTGATTGCATGACTCATAACAAAGATACAAATTATGAGGAAGCACTCAGCTGCAAATATTCCTTTTTTTCTTTTTTTTTTTTTAATCGTAGGGACACTGAATATTTTTCTTTGAAAAATTATTTTACCACATTGCTCTTTTGTTCCTTCCAAGCACACTATAATCCTAACAAACAAGAGTACATACATTTCACCCCAAATCTAGCACAGCCAGGTACATTGAGCCTGTGAGGTTGTCTGCAATGGATATAATGCACTTTTGTAGTTTGATTTATTATTATGAGGCTGTGGAGTTTGTAGTTCCACTAAAGAAAAATGACAAGAACATAAATATTATTTTGCTAATGCAATTACAGAATGAACACAGCAGCTAACTCACACCAAGAATTTGCTGAAGTCTGTGTAGATAAGACTCCTCTAAACCCTAACAGAACTGTCATCCTTGTCCTCTTCTCTCATAGTAATTCCTCTGAGTCACAATAAGTATAGAGAAAACAAAAGAAAATATTTCACGTTTTCTAGGAGGACTCAAAAACCCAGTCTCTTTATTTCTTTTCATATCTGCTGCAAATTTCAGTTCCTTGGTACTTAGGACAATAGTCAGGAAAACTACATGCACATTAGGTGGTTCAGGAGTAACAACTCAACCCCCCCTCCCAATTTTTAAACAGATGATAATGAAAATTATTAGGTGAAGCATTTACATGTAAAGAAAAAAAACTGAAATTAAATATGTTTGTTTCTATTCAAAGATAAAAACATTTTAATTACCTTTTTACTTCTTTGGCATCACTTGCAATGAAGAATCCTAAGGTACCTTCTTGAATCTTGACATGGTTTCCAGGATTGATTAATATACTGCTCAGTGAAACAAGAACAAAACCAACAAAACAATAAGTTTATATAAATTTTTTAGCTGAATCTTCCAAATTAGCTTATTTGATTCTGTTATAGGGGACCCACTAGTTAGGAAAGGCTGCAAGGAAATTTTAAGCCATTCTTCCTTACTATTTCCAATCAAATAAGAGTTTCACATGCGTTTTACAAAAACTTTAGTTTGAGACAGTCAAATGCCTCTGCCTATAATCACATAATCTATGTGCTTACATCTGTTTTCTTATCTTTTTCCTTTAATTATAGACTACACAGAGTCCTCTCAGGAATGTGAAGTGTGAAGCTGAGCATTGCTATTTGCTCTGTCATGCAAAGTGGTGACAAGTTCACAACATGGTGAAAAGGAAAAAACCCTCAACCACTGCTCAATAACAACAAAAAATATCACTTATGAAACTAAACCCTTTGATGCAAATTTTTGCCAATTTCTAGTGAAATAGAAAGTTAATGGGACCCCTATCTGGACATATAATGTTATTGTTTAAAATAATAAATACACACATACACTCAAGGGGAATGGTACAAGACAACCAGTCACGACAGCTGAAAAAACATAAAATGAATAGAAAATTTTTAAAACACTGCTATGCAGCCATGAAAGAACAAAAATAACCCAACCACCATGACAGAAGAGCCTCAGCTAACTTTGACAAAGGAAGTAGTATCAACAAGTGAGGTACTCCATGTCTATGAAATATCTTCTTTATTTTCATAATAATTTAAATCTAGACTTTAGGTAAGGTGTTTTGCAAAGCACCAAGCTAAATATGAATATACAGATAGATATAAATAGAAATATATTTTCCAGTAAGTTTTATTCATGGGTAATATATCTTAGCTTTTGACTCTCTAAAATTTAATTTAGCTTTTCAAAAGTTTTCTCTTCTTTGTCGTTATTAAAGTTCAGCTTTTGTAACTCAAAATGTGGTAATGGTATGCATATGCAATTTAGAGTAAATAATGACTACCAGGAATTGAAGCACTTGTCCATCTAGCAAAAATTGATTTTAGGGAAGTACATATACACAAAAATAAATAAAGCACAATGCTGAACAGACATACATTTCTAAAATTTGAAGGTCCAAAGTCTCTCATGCTATTGATAGGAGGGAAAATGGATCTCAGTACATCTCTTATTCAATTTGTTAAGTATTCTCTACACATCAGGAATACATTAGTATGACAACATAACATATCTGAAAGATTAATAATGTGCACATTTTTTTGTGTAAGTCCACATGCCTGTAACACCCTATGACAAGAATATGCAGGCCACAAAATAAAGTGCTCCTGAGTTCAGAAGTAAAAGGTTGGTCATGAAGTCATATTTCAGCCCCCTTTATGTAGATCTTATGATACAGTTCTTAATTTAACACCCACAAACTCCTTCCTTCTCACAATCTGAAACTTCATTCAGTGGTGTTTTACTGCCATTACTTCAGGCATGGTTTCCTGTAATTTATCTCTCTTGAAAATCAACATCATATTTTTCTTGTGTGTTTTTCTGCAATGTTTATCACTACAGCAAGCACAAGATTAATAAACACTTAATTTCTTTGACAGGAAGAATGAAGCTAGAGTATTACCCCATTTTACAGAGGAGAGATTAAGTAACTATGAGATTAGTACTTTTTAAATTGGGATGCCTACAGGCCAATTTTTTCTAGGTGTTTAGCATTGCATAGCTCATATAGAATTTCTAGGAACTTCTGCTGTGAGAATGCTCAGCATTTCCAAAAGCCCAGCCTCTGATTCCCAAAATAATGACTATAGTTAATCAGAGGTCAGCTGTAGAAGGTTTGGTTTAAATTATCACCTCCTTCTCACACAGCCTGTGTCAGAGGCTGGAACAGAAATTAAATCTCCAAGAAAGCATCTACCCAGATATCCTTCCCTTTCCTCCATTCACAGTTTCAAGCTTTGCAATAAATAAAAAGGAGAGGAGAACTACAGGAACTGGAAGGTATCACCACAGAAAGCAGGTTCATTTCCACAGCACACTTTACTAATATTAACAAAAAATGAAATGTGATGGTATAAGGAACACCTGTATTACACACACAGATAAATGGGATGAAATAAAGTTACACAGCTAAACTAGTATCATCCACCATCAACTAGTGTCATCTAGAGTCACATCTAGTATTTCTTTGCTAGTGAATTGGGCCTAATGGCTGCAGCTGCAATGAAAACTTCTACCTAATGCAGTTTTAAAATGCATTTTCACAGGTTTCAGATGGAATAAAACAGATAAAATAAAAAAATAAAAAGAAGCAACTATGTAAGAATTTCTTGATATTAAACCAGTTACTCAGGTCAAAAACAGGCTGCCAAATTTAGCTTTCCTGCACAAGCTTTTGTCACTTGAACACACAAAGTACTTACTAGCACTTGCAGAGTGCTGTGCTGGCCATCTCAGTCTGCCCCTTTCCTCCTCCCTGCCTGCTAGTATGTAGTAACCTGCCATTAAACTGAGAATTTAGCTGCTAAACTAAAAAAAAAAATCTTCTATAGAGGCAAATCTCATGTATTTATTATACTGCTCCTTATAAAATATGTAAGGTCTTGTAGCATAATTTGGGTTGGCTATTTTTCTTAGGTACAAATGGGTACTGCTCTATCTGAAAAATATTTTTTATTTCCTTACTTGATTCTTAAGTCACATAAGTGTTACAGCTTTTCAGTGAAAAAAGATGAACTCATTTCTTTATTTAGAACCAGGCTGGTTTTTTTTCCCCAGTACAATTCTTGGATATGGATAAACCATACCAAAGAGGAAAAAAAATCCTATCCAAACCTCAAAAACCCAAACTCCACAAACTCAGGTAACCACCAGATCTATAAATGTTCACTTCTCATAATGAGACTTAAAATTTGATGAGGTAATAAACAAATGAAGCAGTTCTTTTGAGATGCATGGAACATAGTCATAAATTGGAAGTAACTGGCTTCATTTAGGATGCAATGTATTATGATCATGATTTTGTATCTCAAGGTTTTCTGAGACACATTAAATCAATTCACATGGGTCAGTGTACAGACTTCATTTTTGTCAGATCTTATACTTCATTCACATATAGCTCTTTTCACAAATACAATGTATTTATAACCACAAAATATAGATGTGATCACAGCTAATGCAGTACCAGCAGCAAAATCTTCTGCTGGAAATGAAAATTAATTTGCCCCATCACTGCTACTGGCTAAGAGTTACAGAAAAAGCTCACAAAGCTTTGGGCTTATGTACACACCAGAGCAAAATCATGAGCAATTTCTATTGAGCTGTATGGATACATTAAATATACTGCTTATTAAAGCTGAAACTGAATTATTTCTTATGACACCTGTAGTGTCATTAGCTGAAGTCATGCTTTGATAAGCACTCACTCTAATATATACAGCAGGGGAAATGTTTTGAATTAAAACAGAATATAGGGAACAAACAGCACAGAGAAAAACAAAACAGACTTCTGAGTATTCCAAGAAAAATGCATCCATCAGTTATTTAGAGATGCACGTGTTTCTTCAATATGAAAATATGCATATATATATATCCCCCATAGTTGAGAATACAAGTACATGGTAAACTAAAAAAGGACTTTTAAGAGAGACAGCTTCAGCTAATGTCTCATTTTTATATATATTCAAGGCTACAAAGGAAAAGGGGGGAAAAGGACAAACTCGAGAGGTTTCATAGCAATATATATAGCTAATCCATATGCATTCTGTGCCACACATCAGAAAAAAATTACTGAAAATGACACTGATTTTTCCAAATATATGTTTTTTAACATAAAGCACAATTTGATTTTTTAATCTCCTAAATCAGCTCATAAAAGCAAGCAAGGAAGGCCAAGAACTTTAGAAACTTGTAAGATCTTGATCAAACTTTGTAATTTTATAACATTTCTAGTTTAGGTTATCTCACAAAGTAGTCAAGTAATAGCAAGCTTAAAAACATGTAGTCATCATTTCTTTAATGACTGCAATTCCAGAAATACATCCCTCAGGATAAAACCTTTCGTGACAGGGCTCACATGACTGCTTGCTCCTTCACACATGACTGTTTAGGACACATGGCAATTAAAGCCATGCAAATTAAATATGATTTAATGTGTTCAATGGGAATTTAATGTACTTCACCACCATAAAGTTAGGAGAAGTCAGTTCCATTACTTGTTGATAATATTACAATTAGGAAGCCACTTGTGGAATAGAATATGCACTGTGGAAACCTGTGCTTTACACTGATCTGCAAAAGCTACCCCGTTTGCTAAAGAAGATTCACTTGGTGACTAGATGCAGGATCATGCACCTAAGAGCAATGAAAACGTCCCACACTGAAAATGTGGATATCACCCTTGAATTCCGTCGGACTCTGAGGAACCACAGCCTGAGTCACAGAACGGTTTATGTTCAAAGAGACCTTTAAAAATCACCTAATTACAGCTCTCATGTCATGGTCAGGGATAATTTTCACTGGAACAGATTGTTCAAAGCACCATCCAATCTGACACTGAACACTTAAAGCACAGGAAAGAATCAATAATATTATCTACACAGCTGAAAATGCATTCCCAGACTGACAGAAATATTAGCAGGTGAAACACAAATGGAAATCAGTGCACATTTGAGATACACAGTTTCAAAATGAAAACCAAAAACTCAAACAAGGTCACAGAAATTCTAGACAAATGTTTATGTTTTTCTTTACATTCAATGAAAATTTCAGATTGAACATGATGACTTTTTCATATGACAGGAGAATAGATATCTGTTCATGTTTCTCACTATGTGTTAATTGTGCCCAACTTACTTATTGGATTGTATCTTTCTGATGTTTTAAGTATACATGCTACCTTCAATAAAATACAGATACGTGAAAATATCTGTTCTTCCATTCTTATCTACCTGAAACTACTCCAGAACACGAGTGCTGCTCAATATCTTTTCTGGCAGTGCACGGATGACTGCCTGCACAAGACACCAATATTCTGACCTAGCTACAGCATACCATATTATATCTTCCTTTAAAGCATTAAAAGTAAGCTAAGGTTTCCTTTACTAATTGTGTATCTTCTATGGTTTTATCAATGTAAAGATAATTGATGGAGAGCCTAATAATTGGAGACTCAAACGGTAAGACGATTTGTGAACTGACATTTGGGGTGGGACTAATTCCTCCAGCTACTTATTTTTTACTCATTTCTGCTGCTGGGTGATTTTTGTCTCCTGCTTTCAAGTATCACACATATTTCACTCAAGTTAGGTTTCTTGGTCTAAAACACTATTACAAAGTTATAGAAAGCTATTATCTTGTCGTATTACAAAAATATTTAAAACATTACTTCTAATAATTTATCAGCATACAAAAGATTTCAGTAAGGGATGAAAAATGTTTCCTGTAGCTTTCTAGAATGTTCAGCCTTCTTCTAGGTGAACTACATGGAAAAAACAACCAGTCAGTGTCAGAGCCTGAACCACCATTATGCAGTCTGTATTTACTGGTAGGCCACTTGCAAAGTGGCATGGCTCCACAGTTTGCTTTGCACAGCTTGAAACTGAGGAGGCTTCCACTACTGCTGAAGTTGAGAATGGATGGAACTTTGAACTCTTGATTTAGACATAGTAGTACAGTAGCTGACACTCAGATCTGTCATCTGTATAACTGTCAGCCTGCTCTGAGAACAAAAGAGGGATCTTAATAATAGGGAACAGTGTGGTGAAAGTCTTTAAACTGAGCTGACAAAGGCACGTGGAGATGCCCAGCAAGTACAGCACAACAAATATGCAAGGGTAATGACATTTTAGCAGCACTACATGAAGACTAAAAACTGAAAGCACAGATAAGGTCAACCAATAGAGACATGGACCAGGATAGGCCTTTCAAGGATTTTCCCTATCCATGCTTCTGTTATGCACTATTCCTGTTTCGTCTTATAAGACATTTAACACTTTGATTGACAAAGTCAGGTGTGATGAAACCCATTACCAGCGGCCAATTGAACAGCTCATCCCTGCATCAAGGAAACCTGTCTGATTTAGTAACCCTACTTCTTTTTTAGTATGTTTGCTTTCAGCTGTATGGCTACCTGTGTGACTGCCATCAACCTATTCTAAAGAAAAAGAAAGACCAATTGTTGAAATAAATGAAAGACAAACACCAAAAATTTGACTAAATGAATGGCAAAAGCTGTAATAATTCTGTTTTAAATCTTGTGGTAGATGTACTGTACCATTCCCCATGCAACTCAAACAGTAGCAATATCATCTAGTAATCAGGAAGATATAATATTTTTAAAGTACTATAAATACATTATCGAAACCAAAATAATGTGGTATTATTTACTGTAGGTACTATACTTTTAAACAAAAACAGCTATTATTCTTGTTTCAGGCTATGCCCAGATAAAAAGTACCACTATCAGCATAATGGCCTTTTAAAACACACCACGTCATTCATCCAACTACAGAAG
This sequence comes from Euphonia xanthogaster, assembly GCA_034509185.1. Classification (NCBI taxonomy): domain Eukaryota; kingdom Metazoa; phylum Chordata; class Aves; order Passeriformes; family Fringillidae; genus Euphonia; species Euphonia xanthogaster. The sequence goes on along the minus strand of JAYDZK010000271.1, from coordinate 11,627,486 downwards.
TAGTTGGAAATATTATTTTTTTCAGGGTATGTTGTGAAGTGGAGTGTGAGTGTAAATGCACAAATCTCATAGTGGGAGTTGTGCACATACCAGTTTTCACACTAATTGTAACTCATAAGTATTGCTTCTTTCTTCTGGGCTCTATCACTGACATTAATTCATTATGCTCCATATTGCTCTATACAGCAAAATCTAGTAAGACACTGAAAAGAATACAAGGCAAAAGACACAGTGCACATTACATGCTACAGTATATTAAAGCTTAATTACTACAAGCATTTAAAAGGTTGCTCCCAGGACTTAAGTTTTTTACAACAGCACCTAAGTCATGGTCTACAGGATGTGCATGGGGTATTTTATTTGGGCATACTCCAAACTAGTTCAACAGTGATGGTGAACTCATTACACTTGAAAACAATCAAATTGTTCCTTCTGGTTCCAGAAGTGATTCATTATCAGTACAATGAGGCAGAACAATATACTTTATTCTGGGAGCAAGCAACTTCACTGGGTACAACACTTCTTCATATTGCTCATCATGCCAGCATTAACATGCCTTCACCACAAGATAAGATATACTTAAAAGCAAGAAGCAAAGTAGAGGTGCAACAGCTGCAGATCCTTGGAGATGCTAAGTGTTGCAGTAACTTCTCTGCAGTTGGATCATATCAATAATGCCAAACTGACAGGAAGCCACCTCTCTTATCACACATCTACTCAGAAACTATAGGAAGATAAGACTAAAACTTAAATACATATAACACATACAACATACACAACAGAACAGACATAGAAAATAGAGTTTGAAGAGTACAATGAAGACAGAAATTGAAATGTCTGGACAATGAGAGCAGGTCTCCAAAGACCATCACTGTCAGTCAGACAGACTGTTACAAGCTATTAGGGAAAAACAAAAAAAGCTTGGGGGAAGAGAGATGAGGAGAGGCAAGGATATGGAAGAGCATGCCTTATTTACTTCATCCAAACCAACAGCAGCATGATAGTATGTGGACTAGAGAAGGACTCACAGCATGGTACACCAAAGAAAATGCAAAACATGCCATCTCAAAAAAAAACAAACTACAAAGCTGAGAAAAAAATACATTCAGTTACATCTTCATAAATGAGTTAATAAATGTCATTAAAATGAATGTGACATATAATAAACTATCCATGGCACTTTCACTGGAACAGTACAAAAAATTTAATGAGTACTGTATTATGAGTAACTGGACTCAAAACAGGACCAGAAATGCAAAGAATCAGGTATTTGGTTGCTGTTAATGGAAAATGAGACTGCAAGAGAACATGAACTACTGTACTGTAAGACGTGTTTTGAAGGAAGGCTCTGGGGAAAGAAGGGCATCAATGAAGGTGTGAATATGAAAACAACATGGCAGCACAAGGGCTGGTAAGGACGAAATATACATCGTCATGACACAGTCAAAATGAGGACAGGAGATATTAACAGTGAAATCTGCTTTTCAAATGCAACAATCTGACACACAATGACTCCACAAAGGGGAAAAAAAAAGCCTAAAAAATGAATCCTGTTTTATTTTGTACTTCCTGCAAAGAAGTTAGTGCGTGAGTCACGAGAAACACTGGAGAGACAAAATGCTGTTCTCTCTCTCCTCTTTAAGATTGGGGGCTCATATATAAATATATACACAGATATATATATATATATATACACACACACACATAGATAGATAGATGAATATATATAGGTATATATGTGTGTGTATATACAGAGAAAGATAGACAAAGATGTTATCTTCCTGTGTTCTTGGCAAGGAATTAGTCCTGAAGTTAGAAGGAGTGAAGGTAGGATTGAGGTTGGAAGGAAAGGTAACGAAGAGGGCATACCGCTTTCGGCTTCTGCAAACGACAAGAAAAAAATTGCAAATCAAACACTTGGATAAGAAATCAACTGACACCAAAGCAAAAGCAAAAAAACCCTTTATTTAAAAGTCTTCAAGGCTTAAAGGTTTTTCTGCTGAGAATGAGAACAAATATATGGATAGACAAAGAGAAAATTTTACAAGTGGAGTATAAATGGGGAGCAGGAGGGAAGAATCCTGGTTAGGCTTTCCTTCTTGCTTAGTTATGTAGAATAAAAATACAGGGGGAAAAGGAAAAGAAATCTCTCTAAAAGGGATTTCAGATGAGGAGTTTGAATGCCTGAATTTTGAACTGTTATTTTTTGCTATATATTTAACATTGGGATATTTTCAGGTTCATGTTCTCCATGCTTCCTTGGCATTTTTCTACCAAAAAAAAAGCAAAACCTCTCCAAATAAGCTAAGAACATTTTTTAAGTGATAGTATTTGGCTTGCATCAGGGAGACAAAAAATAATTTAAGTGCCTCCTGTGCTTAATGATGGGTTATAACATTCCCAGAAAGCAATTAGAGATGAAGGAATGATTAACTCTTATCGTGAGCTGGAGTTACTAGAGTGCAGACTTTAGTAGCTGGTCAGAAACACTCTAAATTGAATTTTGTAAATTCAGAGATTTCTTTGATAGTTGAGAAGTAATTTAAATATTATTAAATATATAAATGCAAAGGTTAAAATAAATCTAATCATGGGGTTTTTAATGAATCTTTAAGATAGCTTGATGAGAAGCAGTTGTGTAAAATGGTAAAGATACTCTAGATACTCTATCCATGATATGAAAACTAATATGCATTTCTCATATTTATAACTATATTACTTATATTTAGGCTTGATTATCAGCTTTTAAGCAATTCTCTAAAATCAAAATTGTTATTAATTACCTACTTAAACTGACAAAACTTGTTATCAAGGCCTGCTTTCTGTTTTGTGTACTTTATTAGTAGTATTTTAGTAGTCAGGAAAAATGAAGAAAAAACCATCTGCAGGCAGGAAGCTCAGCTGCCACTAACATGTACAGCAATACTAGCTTGGATAGAGTTCTGATAATTTTTAATTATTACTGAGTGCAAATTCCCTACAGTAGAGTTAACAGAATTTGACTGTAAATCAGAAAGATTTAGAAAACAAGAATCCAGGCGGCTGCCTGGACAAAGAAAAACATGCAGAGGTAAATTAGTATTTATGCCATTGTACATCTAATGAAGATATGAGATGTAGAATGGCATAAATACTAATTTATCAGTCAAATAAAAGTCTGCCATTCAATGGGATGGGATTAGTATCTATCCTTAAGACTGACTTGAAAATTTAAAGGATGGGTTTGGAAATTTAGAATGCCCTTACACTACTACTATTTAGAGCTGCATACACTCCTGAATCTTATTCACTGCTTTAGCTCCGAGTGCAAAGGCAAATGAAACTAATCTTAACAGAAACTCCCTGTGCAAGTAACAAATCTGATATATAATTTAATGGTATAGACATTTTATTATGACTAGCAACAAAAATTAAACAGTTGGAAGTAAGATCTTCTCATCCTTTAAGTAGAAAGAATGCTTTGAAAATTTCCTTTGCTTCTTAAAACACTGTTTCAAGACCTGTCTCAGCTATGGCAAAAAGTATTAGATCTTAATGAAAGGGTGCCATCTACATCATGTTCTAAATTTTTAGTTATTTAGTTTTAATATTATTTCCCTAAATTTTAAATTATATAGAACTTCTGTTATAGTTCTACAAAACATGAATGCAAAGTATAATTATAAAATAAACCAGCATGTATCTACTTTCCAACACTCTCATAATGACTGAAAGCTTAAAAGAATATCCAGTCAGCTCCCACTTCACTTTTATGAAGAATTACCAGGAAGAAATTTGGATATGAGAAGAATAAAATATTTCCAATGTCAGCATCAATAAACATAAGTGACAAATGACAAATTTACATTGTTCAAAAAGAGCTTGTGCTTCTAAACTGTGCAATTCCAACTTTGATTTTAATTCTGCACCTTTTCATTTAATAAGATGCATGGAAATGCAAGTATACTTCGGAGGTGAGAAACTGAAGTTTTGTTGCATTACCCTTCTGGTTTGACTAAAGGATCCGAAAACCACAAATATCTAGTTAACATATTTGACTTGAAGAGCACAGGAACAGCTAGAACAGTAATGATATGCTGCAGGTAGCTCTGCCATTGATCAAACAGTGACTAGAAAATTGTCACTGGTTAATGAAATCAGCAGATATTGCTGTGGATCAGGGTTATAAGAAAATGTGACTATCTACCTTATATGCTCTCCTCTTGCTACACACATATTCAACAAATCCAGCTGTTAATATCTCTTTGTTAGTATTGCTTACAGCAATTTTAGGCTCTTTTTTTCCCTACTATAATAATTATTTCAAACTGTTACCTGTGTTGCTTTAAGTAAGAAATATATGATTGTATCACACTGTTTTACTTTTTGTGGGATCCTCTGCATCACCTTTTGATTAAGAACTCAATCCAACTTCCACTGAAGTTAATGCAAAGAATGATATGGAAGCCAAGAACAATCTGTTATTACTGTAAAAGACTGCAATATTATCACTCATGTAAGCAAATGACAACTGAAGTAATGGCAATATAAAGTTGGCCAATATTTGTTAGGAGAAATACAGAAACCAAATATTTCTTAATTCTGAAGACACAAAATTTGGTAAATTGTTCCACTTCTGTTACTATTGTATTTTTCCTTTTTCTAGCAAAAGGTTAAATTGTTCACAGACAGAAGAATAGATTGTTTGCTTTACATTAGCTAATGCATAATGAGGTCTTTCAATGGGAAAGTAATTTAAGAGTCCAAACAAGCTAAATACAGCATAAAAAAATCTGATACTGAAAAAATGCATTTCTTAATCAGCATAGTGTGAACAAAAATTATAATAGATAGCACATACATCACTTCACATTTCCTTTTATAACATATGGAAGAAGCCAGCAAAATCAACTATAGGGCATGGAAATACTCATAAATAGTTGCAACACTGCTTTTTCCATGTCAAACGTCTAACACAGGTTTTATAGATTTTTTTTTTAAACAAAGAAAAATTATAGAAGTTAATACTAAGTATTAAACTTTCAAAACCCCAGAAAGTGTAGAATGAGTTCAATTGATAGAATTGGTTCTCCTGTGAGAAGAAGCAATTGTCCTCAAAGTGCCCTTTGGCCACAAAAATGTAATTAGTGGCCAAAAAGAAGATGAACTATTATGTGTCATTTCAGGTGTACTACAGCAGCACAAAATGTAATTGTGAATGAGGAAAATCACATTCCTCTCAGAGTCAGTATTGTCATATTTTTTTATATGACCCTCCACATGTTGCAGAGAACATTTATAACATTTTTGTTACATAAAAGTGAATATTGTTTAAAACATTAATGGACAAAGTGATGGAAGATTGACTCCAATGTTCAATCATGTTTCTATGATCCTTTGCACAAAAACAAAAATGCAAGAAACACTTCCCATCTTTGAATCTGTACTAAGAATAATGATTTTTTTTTTCTTTTTGGTTAATGAAAATAGCCAGCCAATTGGTAATTTCAAGGCTAAATTAATCTTGTCCAGTTTCATGATGTTTTTCATGTAAGTTTAGTCAGAACAGATGTTTAAATTTTATTTACATATTATGTTTACCCTATATTTGTTTATCCTGCATTGTATCTAAATTGGTTCTCTCAAACTAATTTAAATGAAATTTGTATTTTGAAAATACACATAGCCATAATGAATTTTGATATCACATCTGTTTTCCACTTTTCTGTTTTCAGTAGTGTATGCTGGACCTCTCATTAAAAGTGTTATGCTATAAACTCAAAAATTGTAAGTTTTTCTGTAAGTAAAATCACTCCTGGAGATGAGACGTATGTACAATTGCAGTGTTTACTAACATTCTGACTGGGGTTACTCTTAGGGAGGAGGAGGGCAGAAACAAGTCCCTTTCAGTCCTACGTGCAACGCTGCAATGCAATGGCATGCTAATCACATTCTGAAATGTTTCAAAGAATAGCTGTGTTCATTCTGGAAAAAAAAGAAAAAGCAGGCAGAATTCCTGAGAGTGCCTTGGAGCACTTGCAGGGCTGGTGCCGCAGGACGTACCTGCTCTCGCGCTTCTCCGACTTGTACTCTATGGCTATCATCAAGAGCTTCAGCTTCGCAAACACCAGCCTGCAGGAAGACAAGAGGCCAGCAGTCAGTCCCTCTCCACAGCCAACATCACCTATGGACAGCTGGCTGCTGCCACCGCAGGGCTGAGTGCCAAGGCAGAGATGTGCCGGCCTCGTGAGGAACAGTTTGGGGCACAAGTGGTCGGCCTAGAACCTGGGTGAAGGTTGTGACTGAATATTAGAAGGCTCTGCACTAGTGGGAGACAGGTTGGTTAGTTTATCTTCAATCAACACCATCCACACCTGGTCCAGCAATATCCAAGGGTACAGAATGTTAGGAACTACATTCACATATAGAAAATATATTGTTGGAATATGGTCACACGTGGAGTTATAAACAGAATTTGCAAACTGATATTAACTTCTGTTTCCATCTAATTCTTGTGGCTTTGAGTAAGAAATATACGATTGTACCCCACTGTTTTACTCTTTGTGGGACTTTAATTCTTCACCCTAGTGTTGACATCAGAAGCTGGAAATTCTTCAGCAATATTGAGTGCCCCATCCTCACTGCCTCTGCACACTCTTTGTTATCCAGACTGTATGGAAGCCTATTTACAAAAGAATCAGACTCCTAGACTTGCATTTATGACAAATAACCTGAGGAAGCAGAACATGTCATTTAATTTCAGACTTTTAAAATGTCATTGCCTGCATGAATTTTAAAAGCTACAATACAAAACCTGTTCTCAAAGTCTGTATATTTCATGGGTGGCTGAACACACAAGACTATCCACTGACTCAATTTCCTCTTCACAAACCAATGTAAGGGACATTTTGCTGTCCTTGTCCTTTAGTTCTTCTGGAAATTGTGAAGTCAATTCTTACATTAATGAGAATACCTCTGCACTAAACTCATTAATTAAAGTGCTTGAGGAGAGCTCCAAAATTTAGACATGTTTCTAAATCTCAATAAGCACCCTTTCTTTATTGATTATTTTATCTCCATTCTACCAGCACAGATAAATGAATGTCAGCTTTATGTCAAGTACAGTCTCAGTCACATCTTCCTACAAACTCATATAGAAACTTGACATATTTGAAAATGGTTTGGTGTGGAGATTTAATTTTCATTACTGTAGCTAGTGCTAACAGCACAAACTACCATTCATTCTGAATATAATACACTTTTCTGAATTATGTTGTGAGATTTCCTGTTTCAATAAATCACAAACTTTTGTGCCTATAGTAAAAAAAAATTCCCCTCAGTAAACTCAACAGAGTTTGGCTGACACAGTAGAAGGATAGATTGAGAACCCCTTAACTTCACCAGCAAATTGAAGACTGGGCTCTGTCATAGCTACATCCTAGACAATTTCTAAATGGATAATATTTGCCTAACAGTTGTCTACCCCTCTTTCTTGTGCAAGGTTTTTGCTCCTGTTAAAACTGAGAAAAGTGGGGAACTTAGAGTAGAACCATACTCATCCTCCTTTACATAAGAGAATGTATTTTACTTCTTCATCTATTTCCTCCTCTAAGAATGAAGCAAAGAGAAAATATGAGTATGGTAAACTAACCTGATTATGTAGACAGAGTAGACTTATACAAACCTTACGCATACAAATCTCTCATTCCCAGACTCTTTCTAGGCTGAGCATTTTTCAGTGTCCAGAAATGAAGCTGCCACATGGCTTGCACTATGGTTATGCACTATGTGCTTCTTTCTCATAACTGAACAGAAGTATCTTGTCTCTCACATATTTTACTTGTTGCAAGCAAACCACTTCCATAGAGCTCTGGGTGCCACGCTGCTTGTATGACTGCATGACATCTGTTTAAATTAATGAATAGTTTCCTTGGAATGGAACACAAGCCAAGATGATCATCTTGACTACAACTATTCAAAAAATGGGAATCATTAGAAAAATAACAGGATAGTGCTTATGAGTAAATAACTCAATTAAAAAAGATTGCTGATGAGTTTGTTCAAGAACAAAAACATTTATGCTTTCATTTACAATCACTTAATTACCAGACATTACAATGTTTCAGATACTTCCATGCAGTCATTGCTTTAATGTTTATTTATTAGACACCATCTGATGCAGCAACATTAAGACTTTAGCAGAGTGAAAAAGTCTCATTCAAAAAAAATTAAGATTTGTCTTACAAAAGGTAAATATTTTTGTATATTAAATGTATTTCTACTTACTCACAAACTGCAGGGAAGGACAAACCCACAAAGGCACTAGACAGATATTCTGTATACATTTCATTTGCAACTCCTTCCAGGTAGTATTTCTGCCACGTATCCTCCTCAATCTAAAACCAAAGAAACAGATGCAGAGTTCTGAGTAAAAATCACAGCTTTCTTTGAAACTTACAAACAATTGCTTTAGCACACAAGTCAGTACACTGTTATGGCAATTAACATCACTTATTTGTAAGGGATTTTCTAGGATGCTGAGAAAAAACCCCAAAACAAGGTCCCTGTAGTCAGTAAACCAAGTATCATATGCAAAAATTGTGCAAATACACTGAATTCTTGTCAAGCACACTGCTTGGGGCATGGGGTGAAATAAAGTTGCAGAGAGCATGAGGAAAAAAGTTTCCCAAATTTTTTATTTAAAAATAGTGGAATCACAGAATTTTGAGGGTTGGAAAGGACCTTAAAGATCACCTTCCTGCCATGGGAAGGACAGCTCTCACTAGACCAGGTTGCTTAAGGCCTTATCCAACCGGGCCTTCAACGCTGCCCAAACTGGGGCATCCACAAACTCCCTGGGCAACCTATTCCAGTGTTTAACTACTCTCACAATAAAGAATTCCTTCCAAACAGCTGGCCTAAATTTCTCCTTTAAGTCTTTACCTATTAGTCCTTGTCCTGTCACTACAGTTCATAACAAAGAATCCCCCTCTGGCTTCTCTGCAGCCCCCTTCAGATACTGGAAGATTTCTACAAGGTCTCCATACAATCCTCTCTTCTCCAGGCTGAACAGCCTCTATCCCAGGGGAGGTATAGGATATCAGGAAAAGGTTCTCCACCAGAGGGTGGCTGGGCACTGGAGCAGCTCCCCAGGGCAGTGGTCACAGCACCAGCCTGACAGAGCTCGAACAGTGTTTGGAGAATGCTCTCAGGCACATGGCGTGACTCTTGGGGTGTCCTGAACAATGTCAGGAGTCAGACTCAATGATCCTTGTCAGTCCCTTCAAACTCAAGATATTCCACCATTCTATGATTGTCTCGGACCAAAAAATTTCAGGTTTTCAAATTTCAGCACTCCAGGGATATTCTTACAGGACTTAACATAGTATTTTAGATAAGTCTGCATTTTTATTGCACAGGCTGATTATTAATTTGGGATTCATCAATCTTTTTCTCATGTTGAACTAGCCAAAAGGCAGTTTTTCAAAAAAATGCTCTAAAGAACAGGAGGATGGAAACGTCTTAAGAAACCAGGTGAAATGCAAGTTACAATGATTTTTTCCTCTTTTTTTTTTTATTTGGGGTGTTTTTGTGGGGTTTAGAGTTCTTTTTATTTGTTTGGGTTTTGCCTTTTCTGTTTGGTTGCTTGGTTTTGGTTTTTTGGTTGTTTTTTTTTTGTTGTTGTTTTATTCCCTCCTCCTGTTGACAGGCTGCCAAGTAATCAGTTACCTTAGTTCGGGAGATGTAAACGACTGAAAGAATAAATTGCAAGATGGAGATGTTCCAAATCATATAAAGCCTGACAAGTGGGCTGCAAACCATCAGAAGAAATTTCTTCCACAGAAATTGTTTCACCATTCAGAGGCCACGTGGGATGGTAAAAGGGATTTGCATTGTGTTATTCCCCACCACACACAGAGAAGCCATATCACATTTTTTATGACCCTTTTATTTTTAGGAAGCTTGCAAATGTTGCTGATCAGCAACTCTATATACAGAAGAGAGATAAAGTCCAGGCTTGGTAAAAAACTAAGACCAATGATAGCAAGGGCATGTTTGTAACTTTTGGTCTATTTTGCAGCTTTTTCTGACATTGTCACCACCTGGGGTTGGAAAAAACATACAAATACATTGCATATCTCCCTTTTGACTTCCTTTCCTTGCTTTCTTTTCTTTAGGCAGATAGTTTTGATTTGGAGGAAGGAACTCCAGATCAGCCTATAGTTAGGTACTCACTCTGAGTCAAGGACCAAGAAAGGACTGGAAAAAACCAAACATTCCCAAAGCAATGATCAACCTCCATAGATACCAGTTACTGTTACATTAAACTTCGTTAAGTGATTGGAGTGTTTAAGATATGATCTGTTAGGATACCACAAAATGTTAATATAGAATTTAAAGAATTGCTGATATTTGGGATGCTCCAAAATTCATCATTTTAAGATGATTGCAACAGTTGACTAAAGATGATCTTTCTGTTTTATCTCCACTTGAACCATGACATTTTCCCAGTGACTTCAAAGAGACAGATGGTCACCTGCCTGGTCTCTTTTGTGAGGAAAAATACTTGACTTTATGCTCTTCACTACTTTAAGCCTTTGTGATGATATTTTAAAGTTTAGGTAACTGATGGAACCGATCCAGAATGGGCCATACTACCAAAACCACTTCAACCTCTATCTTCCTGATTCCTCTCTAGTACTGCAAACATTATTATCTCTCCCTAAGTCACACTGCAATTCTGTCCCCTGATAGTCATAAAACAAATTAGCCACTGCTTCAATAGCCTATATGAAGAATAGCTGGAAAATTACATTGTGCAATCCAAGAGAAGAAATGTACTTTTCATCTGAATCTTTTAAGTCACGATACTCCTCTGCTCTCCTCTATCTCATATATATAGATACAATACTGTTACCAGCAAATATATTTACATAATACAATCAATTCCTAGTGAGACATGGTGACACAGATATGAAAAAGTGATGTAGCTCCTGCAAGCACAGCCATTAGTATTGTCAGAAGAAAATGAAAACCTTTAATACACCCAGCAGTGTAATTATCAGGAGCTCTGCAGCTCCAAAAGAACTCCCTTGCTCACAGCATTTGCTTTCCAGTGTAATGATGGGTATATGAAAGACTGAGTGTATCTGAACCTGATCATGTTATATAATGTCTTCTGCCAAGATCTAAGTATCACTATCAAGACAGAGAACAAATGTCAGAGTTGCATTGTGACCTAGGATTTTTCATTGCAACTTGCAAGGCAAAGGATGGTGGTTACCCAATTCCTTTATAGCACAGCAAAAGCAGATGCAAAGTCTGCTCCTTAGCATTGAATAAGATCAGCTCTTCACCACCATGGAAAGAGCTCAAAATAGGGCAAAGCCTTTTGAGGATGTTTAATGTTACAATTCTCTATCTTAAACAATATAGATGAGCTTGAAAAGAAAGTACCCACAGAACCATAGAACGGTTTGGGTTGGAAGGGACCTTAAAGACCATCTCACTCCACCCCCCCTGCTGTAGGCAGGGACCCCTTCCACTAGACCAGGCTGTTCAGAGCCCCATCAAACTTGCCTTGGACACTCCCAGGTATGAGGCAGCCACAGCTTCTCTGGGCAACTTGTTCCAGTGCCTCGCACTTCACAGTGTAGAGGAATACAGTCTGGGTAAATGAAGGTGGCATAGAAGGTAATCTTATCCCCCAATGAGTTGCAGCTGAACTAATTACTAAAGATTAGAAGCAGGACTGATCTTAACAGGCCACACCTGTAGCCAATGAGAACAAGTGGTATAAAGAGTGGATTGATGAGCTCTGGAGTTAGAAAAGCCAGATGATTGCTGCAAGAACCAGGAGATGTCAGTGCCTAGAGAAGCTGCCAGCAAGAAACACTGAGGAGGTATGAAGCTCTGGGGATATGAAATCCTTGCACTATAATGGTGATAGAACTCATGTTGTCTAAGACAACACCACAGTAAACAGTTTCATCCTAATACCTAATCCAATCCTGCCTTCTGCCAGTTTAAAGCCATAACCTTGTGTCCTAACTCACTATGACCCTGAATATTCTTGATTGGTAGTTGAAAAGGATATGTACAGTGAAAGCAATGTAGCTAAAATATTTCCTTCCATTTACCTATAATGCCCTTTCAGTCCACCCAATCTGTTTGAGTGAATATCTAGTTTTGTTATGTCTTTGCATATGGATATCTAAAACTGACAGAAAAGTAACTGGCTGAAAGCAGTTCTTATGGTCATATCACAGAGTGAAGCTTAGATTTACAGTCTTATAATTGCATTTCATTAATTATTATAAATTATCAACTATTTCTTTACTCAATTCCATTGTCTGTTGAAATTGAAGTTAACAAATGTCCTTTGTACTATGAACACTTTATAATCTCAACTACTTCCACGGCTTTCTGTATGCAAGGATGATTTTTAAAATTTCTATAAAAAGACTATATTTTATTAAAAATCAAATATACTAATTGAGATTAGTTCTAATTTCAAATGAGATTTATACACTTTTCCCCATTGATACTAATGTAGAATTTTGTAGTGGGTCAAGTCCGAGAAGTATCCTTGAAATATAATGACATCTCATTCCTTTTTAGATTCTGGCCCTGTTGGATTTGAACTAAAGGCATACAGGCTCTACTTCTAATAGTTTCAAATATACAAAACAGGGCAAGATTTCTATCCAATAATGAGGTAAAGGATAGACTGGTGTTGATCTGGTCAAATAATTGACTGAAAATGCAGTCCCATGGTAGACTTTAGCCCAAGACAAATACACTCCTATCACAAGGACTGGTACTATCTATACACAGTAAACACTTTTAAACCACAATAGGTTTCAATTCCTAAAATCAATGATTTAAAAACAATTCAGTCAGGAAGATCTTTATATGACCTCTGAAGATAAATGTATTTGGTAACAGGCTACATTTAATATTTGATCTAGGTCCTGTGAGTAGGATCATGTAATCAGTTTATTATGCAGTTTCCTGAAGACCCTCACAATAAATTGAAACACTGCATTTCCTTCTCACTCCCCTCCTATAAGTCAAGGAATTCACTGTTCATTCTCCAGTTCTACACTTTGAAGTATTCCAAGGCTGCCTAGGTGGTCAAAAATAAAGAGCAAACAAGTTGATGTGTTCCATCAGTGTAGGTAAGCACCCAACTGATGTAAATCTGTGTGGCTTTATCATGTCTCTCCTTCAGCCTGGACTATAAAGGAATGTAAAGGGGGCATTGCATCTGTGTAGGTGTGAGCAAAAGCTGCTGAAAGAGCCCACAAAACACTCCTGCTCTCAAAATAGCTTTGAGGATAATAGAGAGAGCTCTAGATAATTCTGATATTTGGAATGAGGTGTATGGGCTGCCTTACCTATAGAGCAAAGACAAAACTAATTTGGCTGTGGACTTGTGTTACATTTGACTACCACATTCCACATTTTATTAATTTACACAACAATACTAACTTGGCTTGTAGGTTGAAGACTGGCCTGTAGGATTGGCCTGTACAACATTTAATTACTTCTGCCTATTACTCCATGTATCTGGTTTTTGCAATGTTGTTCATACAGACAGACTTCTGGTATGCACTTGCTAATTCAAACAATACAGAACTTGCAGTACTGTATTTCCATCTTTTTCTCAGACTGTGCAAGTTAATAAAGAGTCCAAATTCCTTTTTTAATACAACATTAACAGTCTATGTTATAATAAGACTGGATTATTAAAATACAGTTTACAGGTGTAAAGTTTTGTGGGGTTTTTTTTGCCCTTTAGCATACAGTTTG
>JAYDZK010000271.1:11591669-11613592 GCA_034509185.1 Euphonia xanthogaster | reverse complement strand
AGTTTGGAGCAATCTATCAGTCTTTAAGTGTTTACAGAATATTAATCTTTCTGGGCTGATTTCCTTTTTGTTCAATTTGGTGCCAAAAAGAATAGAAAGGATTCCATATGATATTACATTGCTAAAACCAAAAGGAAAATATTGGGAACAAACATAATATTTTGAGGTTTCTTAGTTTGTTTTACTTCTAACACTGAGCAGACTGTTTACACAAATAATTTTGCTGTAAAGGAACCCATAATGAGTTAAATGTGTGCAATGTCACCATCAATCATGTTCATTTGTGTTTGACTGACCAAACATTTATGGCACATTAAATCACTTTCTAATCACACTACGGGGGCGGAACAAACCACATTTCAAGCTTTCATTAAAAAATACAGAAGTTTCCATACATTTTCCTGGCAATCTCCTGACTGCTGAGAGACTCCACTAATAATGTTTACCTAAGGAATTTACGAAGGTCTGACAGTACTTAAACTGAATGCTCTTAATGAAAAGGGGTGAAAGTTATTTCAGGGAATGGACATATTTCTCTTCAATAGAGTCCTCTTCAGCATTTCTAGTCAATGTAGCTGCTCTCCTACAATGCACTGATGATTCACAGCCACTATTTAGTAAGTTTTCTTTTTCAAGTTTTTAGATGAGACAGACATGAAAAAGATCATCCTTTCAGCTAAATAAAGAAACCTTTTGTTATCACCAACAGGGTTAGAGTCACATAAAGAAATGTGTCTCAATTCTTGTATTTTTATTTGGCTTCAGATTTTGAGTTAGTCAGAGATCTTTGGCAGTGAAGATGTGCATTTTACTTGCCTAGAAAATTCACTCTTAATTATGTGGCAGAAATATTTTTAACCAGTATTAACGGAGTGTTGCAATCTTAATGCACTCTTATGGTGTTTTTTCCTCCCAGTGCCATGTGAAGGTGACATTTGAAGTCACACAAGTTATGTCTGCACACTACTCTGTTTATAACTGTATATAATCAGACACAAGAGCAAAACTGACAATAACAGCTTCCCCCAAATCAAATATATTGCTCTTTTTATGTTTATTCTGTGTACAGAGAAATACTCAAATGTAATTTGAGTAATGCCTTGCAAAGCCGAGCCTTCCACTTAAAACTGTTCATCTAATGAGATCTAATCTGTAACTGTACAGGAACTATCATAAAAATGTATTATAAAATAAGAAAACATAGCTGGCTAAGATAATGGCAGAAGTGGTGAGATATAACTTTTGGAAACATGGTACCTGTACATATTCAGGTTTTGACTTCAAATGTTTTTAGATAAAAATTCAGGCCATAAATGTGTGTATTTCTAGTTCAGTTCCCCCACAGTCAGATATTTGTATGCTTCATCATTTTGTGAATCTCTCCACTTTTTCACTGATTTTTAAAATCAGTATTCAAACAGCTTGAATTAAGACTGAGGCTTCTCAGGATGCCCATTTATTTGGATCTCCTTAGGAGAAAACCGACCCTTTTGCAGGGAAGCGTGTGCTGGTTGTTTTGGTGTTACAAAATCTGTTATTGTCTTTCTATCTGTTTCACATTTGAGTCATGTTCTCTACTCCAGTCTCTGACAAGCTGAGTTGCAGACTAATATGTTCTAATGAGCAAGGCATTACCTTTATGAATGACCTCATAGAGAAGAGGTTGGCTAACATTGTGGAAAGGCCTGGGGCCAGGCAGCTCTGGGCTATGAAACCCAGCTTCAGCTCAGCAAGACAGATTGCATCATCCCCTTCTTTCCAGTTCCAGCTTGGGATATTTAGTAGATGGGCCTGGAAAACAAACAAACAAAATATCCCACAGGTGAAGAACCAGAAACAAAAGGCAGTTCTGAATGATTTTCTCTATTAATACCTTGATTTTTTCTGAGTAGGCAGAGGCACTTCAAGTGTTTCAGAGCTTAATTCTATGCTGAGAAATGTTCCACTCTTACCTACTAGAGATAAAATGCTACACTTCTCAAGACATGCTGGCTGTGGCACTCTGTCAGGTCCATCCTCACACCTGAACAAGCAGAATATTGTAAAGTCTTCCTTCCCTTGTGCATGGTCCTTTTACTGCACTTTGGGCTACCATCTGACTGATGAGGAACACACATAATATAAGGAAGCTAACACAACTTAGATTACAACTTATGTGAAGCTGCAACCTTTAAAGCATACTAGAATTTTAAAATGTATGCAACATCTTCTGTCTTTTCTATTTCATTTCTTCCACCTTGAAGAACAGTACTTGACAGTGAAAAACTAAACCTTTCTTTCTAAGAATGCTATTTTTAAGGACAGAATGAAGAAAATAACTGAGCAAGACATGCCTCCAGTATTGAAACTGATAACTTAGATAAGTAGAAATACTGTTCAGGTACTGACACAACTGCTGGATTTTCTCTGTCATGAAACTTTTACGTTTGTGTAGATACAAGGAAGCACAGAGTCCTTCCTCCTTGTTTCCCTTCCTAATTCCACAGTTCAGCACTTGGATAAAAGCTATTCTTGAAGACATAACCATTGGAAGAGCAAACAGACTGCAGTATTCAAAAAAGCCTTCCCCTCTGTGGCTGTTTAAAGCAGAGAAACTCCTTGCTTTTATTCTAAAGACAGGCTTCTTCCATAACATACAGGAAGAGGATACAACAAGCAACAGTAGTTGCTCTTGCTCTAGCAACAGGTTACAGGTATAAGGAGTTGTTATCAAACCTTCCTAGTACCAGATTTATTGTGTATTTCATCGAATGAAGGCTCACCCAGTCGCGCTTTTTCTCAAACGCTGGGCAGTGTTTGATTCTTTCAGAGCTAATAAAAGAAGCAGGCCACATACAAGTACTGTGTTATCTGACATTTCCTTCCTAACCCTTTTAGTCAGCAGTTTATGGACTTCATCATCTCAGGATTGAATAAATTGACTTCACTGTGTTGAAGGGTCACAAATTTACCACAAAATTTTTTTTCACATTTCTTTCCAAAGTGGATTTATAATTTTGAACTTCACAATATTCTTAGTATTGAAACTTGCAACTGGGCTATGGTTTATATTAAAAAACACAAATTTATCTATTTTGTACTGCTTGGCAATTTCAGGTCTATGTGGTCATGCTGGAATAAACAAAAAACACAATAACCTCCAGTAAGACAATAAGAGCAGAACTTACAGAACTGAAGTGGTGAAAGGTCATCTGGAATCAATAACAACTATGGACACTGTAGCTTTGAGAATTAGATCCTAGGCAACTCATAAATGTCAAGATTTTTATAAAGTCCCTTGCATATATAAATAAAACAACTGGATTACATGACAAGGTTTATTAAGATGTTTTAGTTTGGAAAGAAAGTGTTTGGTGTTACTGGAACTAGAAAAAATTATGTATGAGGAAATGCAACGCAGCAAAAAACCCTGAGAAGAAAAACTGGCCATCACATTACCTTATTGTGGTACTGCAACATCTGAGTGATAATTCTTATCTTCGGATGATAATTCTTTATGGAAATAACTCTAAAAAGAAAAGGAACAAACCTATTAAAATAACTTTTAACTGATAGGTTATTTGGATAATGCATCCAAATACCTCTATTTTACTGTGTTGTCAAGTCCCACAATTAAAACTGTACCCCCTCATTCATCTGCCTGTAAAGCAAACTGATTGATGTCAGACCTTTGAAATATTTACACAGAGTCAAACTGAGGTAAGAATTAGTGGCTACTACTAGAGAGCAATAAGCCTCAGGAAATAATTCAGTTTGCCCTTATGGAGTTTGCAGAAAAAGAGACTTGTTTTAGCAGCATTATTCAGATACTCATTCCATTAGGAAAATAATGCAGCTGGAACTGTCACATCCTTCTCATCCTCAGTGACTATTTTCGTCCCTTTGAATCAACAGACTTGATCAAGTTTCCCAATGATAAATGCCTGAAAAAATTAATTTCTGCCCCATCACATATCATTTATTTATAGCTGGTAGATATCCATCATATCTAAATACCTTGAATAATGATTTTGTGTTACACATGCAAATTCATCTTAATTTTGATGGATTAATCCAAAAATCAAAATAAAAACTCAAACCATGTTTGTAAAATGAAACTAGGTGTACTTTAGCCTTGTGTCTTTCTCAGATAGCTACATCTCTTGCACACAGTGGTAGTTTTCCAGAAGAGCAGCTTTAGTAGCATTTTTTTATTTCTCCCCTTCCTTCAATACACAGCATGCAAACATCTGACAAGCCAGTAAAATCTGTTTATAACATTGGCCAATCCAATACTAGAGAACTTCTAATCAGTCACTGACTGAGATTTTAATTTTAAAAAGGAGACTGGGCTCATTAAAACTAGGATTGTATGAACAAAACAAAAAATGGAATGGCTTAGGTTTGCTGTAACTCTAGCTGCCACCTACTGCCTATTTCATCTCCTCCCTTCAGAGACTACAAGGGGGAAAGCAGGAGGAGATCTGATGGCTCCTAATGCTGTAAATGCCTTGTCAAACAAAACAAGCAATGATTGGTCTCCTGTGTACAAAAAAGCAGGATGGGGACAGGAGACAACTCCCTTGTATACTTTGCTATCCCCTGAGCAGTGCACTGCTTGCAGGAGCAGCTCCACCATGGAGCAGCAGGAATGAAGTGCTGAAGGTGCTTCTGTCCCATCATTGACACAGCCCTGCAGGGCAAGCACTCATGCATATATTGCTGCAACAACCTGGCTGCATTCCCTTCCCTCTCTGTGTTCAGCTAGGAATGCTCAAACCCTAGCTCCTGCAAAATGACTCAGAGTGCCAAAGCCCGTGCTCCAAGTGTCTCTTCTGACAGACTAAAGCAGACAGATGAAACAGTGGAGGTAGGAATTTAAGGTATTCTCACCTCTGGACTTTGGTAAGGATCTTTTAATTTGTCCTCTAAGAAAAAAATAAATCCTACGGTGTTCTTTGAGTGCAACAGATCAGATATAAAATTAGCCAATCAGACTTAAGAACCAAAAAGCTATTGAAAATTACAGAGTTTACCTCATAATATTGGAGGCATCTTCAGCATCTGGGTCAGCGCAGTATTTATTGGCAAGGATTAGGCACGCATCTGCTGACTCTATCTGAGACACCAAAGAAAAAGGAAACACATAAAGCAACTTCTCTTTCCAGCTCTTCCTTCCTCATAAACTATGAGGGAATCCAGCACTGGCTGCGTGAGTGTGAGCATCAGTTCTCAGTACTGCTAATCAAAAGCGTTTCTAGGCTAACATGAGCTCGCGACAGCGAATACAACCACTCTCATGCACACAGAATTTCTTGAAACTTGCTTATGATGATCAGAGCAGGTCAGCAGTTCCACTGACAACTCTTACTCTGCATCAGCTGAGCCCCAAAGGTGGTAAAGTTAATCTTTTGTAACCAGACACTGGAATTAAACTTTTAAACCCATCGGAAGTTCCTGTTGCATCAGCACAGTGCTCCCAACAAGTCCTGCCGCTTTGTTTGGGAATTTAAGCACCTTCCTATTCAAGACAGGAAGAGGTGGCTGAACTGATTTAGAATCTGAGCACCAGATTTAGAAAGCAAGACGAGGACAACTGATCTATCCACAGGACCTCTAGATTCATATAAACCTGAGCTTTACAGAATTCAAAGCAGATTACAAAAGTATTTTCCAGTGTATACAACCAAATATCAATGCAAAGAAGGGTGGAATACAGAACAAAAAATAAAAACACATGATTTTATGATCATAATTATGGCATGCTCTGATGAACTGAAACAGTGTGCATTGGCCTACAAAAATCTTAAGTAATTTCTGCAGTCAAAATGGACTAAAGACATGATTAGTACTCCAGAAAGGGTAAATTACACTGTACTAACAAAATATTCTTGACTTAAGTAGCCAGTTTACATGTCATTGGGGAGAAAAAGAAAAAGAAACAAGAAAGTTAATGATGTATCTGACTACTTGATTTTTCTTTCATTTTCTTTTTTTTTCAAACTTCATGCTTTAAGAGATTTAAATAATTTACCATTTAGAAATTCTAGAAAACAAATATCTAAATAAGTAAAATTATCTAACTTTATCTACCAAAAATCTTAACTTGCATTTTTCTTTCTGGATACNNNNCAACAGAAAAAGGGTTTGGAGGGTGAAAAAATATTTTTCAATTGTTCTGATAAGTTAAGAAAAAAGCACTTTAAGCAATTACTGTAAGACAATATCAAACATTAATGTAAAATACACTTTTGAATGAAATGTCAATGAAAAATTCATAAAGTGTTCAATGGAATGGCAGGCAATGTATCTTGAGTCACTGTTGCTGTAGCTTTGAAGATCTAGAGACATAGGGAAAAAAGGGTTGCCAGTATAGATATAATTTATTACTTAAGAAAAAAGAGAGGGAAAAACATTCTTTTGGGGTTACATGAAGAAGGGCTTTAGTGTTTGGGTTTTTTTCCAAATAATGCAAGGAGTACTTAGAAAAAGGTCAATTAGCAGAACAGAACAACAGAGCTGTTACCTTCACTCTCGCCAGGTCGTGGGGATTAAGGACTGAACCCTGATAAAATTCCACCTGAGTGAAGTGTCGTTTAAAAAGAGCTTCCAGCTCAAGGTTAGGGGAGATACTGCAGTGGAAAGAGGAAGAAAACACAAGAGCAAATGAGAGGTCAATTTCCATAACTGCTCCGTTTCCTGCATTTACAAACCCAGATATTCAGACTTCTGCTGATGCTTTTTCTGTGGCATGGAAACAGTGTGCCTTACTTAAAAGGGAAACACTACATTGCTTCCACTGCCTTACTTGTATCTGCAGTGCTCCTGGCCCACCTTATGCTACTCTCCACGTTCATCATTTCCAAGGGATGTGAATCCAGAAGTATGAGTGCAAGCATTTGAAAACATTCTCTCCCAGCATTATATCGTACTACAATCACCCTCTGCATGTGCCTACCATTCCCACAACAGCTGGCTGTGTTGAATAGAACAGCTCAATGCAAGATCTCTAAAAATCAGAAAAAGAAACCAGGCCTCTATAATCTACAATTTAAATAAACATAATGATGCCATGACTTTCTGTCTCATTTCATTTTGCCAGAAACAAAAGAAAAATTAAATTTATTACAGTCAATTACAAAATGTGGCACCAACCTTGTAAATATCTTTTCTGGTGCTACTCATCAAAACAGAAGGAACTTAATAGCTACAGGCACAAACAAGTAGCAAGGTGCTAAACTCCTTTCATGTGAATGTGCAGTTTCCTGATTGCTATCACCACATATTTTCACTGTGGAAATCTTGATCCCAAATTTCCTCTTACAGTCACTTGTTATTACATAGAGAGGGAATAAAAAAAATTGATAAAATTACTTGAGGATGCCATCTCTAGTTCAAATTCAAAGGACTAGAGGAAAAACTGCGGAAGTACTGCTGATGCTTAGCTTTCAGCTTTCACTGTTAAATTATCAAAAATTATATCCTTAAATTGTTAATCATTTTCTTTGACAACAAGTGCAGAATGCATTGCTGGATGCAAAAAAAAAAATAAATTATTTATAACTTGCAACTCTTCTAAACAGATGCAATTACAGAAGAGAAAAGATACTCTCTCCTATCACGTGGCTTTTTCTAGTTCCTCCCCAGGCATGGCTATTTGGCCTTGTATTAGTTATTAAATTACTATAAACTTACACATCATATAGAGCCTGGAAGAAACAGCAACTTCATTAAGATGCCCTTCCAAATTCCAGATAAGAAAAAGGCAAGATACTATGAATGTGTAGGTATGTGTATATAGTGGAATAAAGAGCAGTACTGATTATCACCATGATTATCACAAGAGTTTCATTTCTATTTTCAATACGGTTTACAAGTATCTGTTATATTAAAATTGAATCTATACCTACATTTTTCATTTTATTAATACTCTGCACTTTAAAATGAACACTTTCCTAGAGAGATCCAGGGTGAAAAGGTGTTTTCAGATGCCATAGTTTGGTACAACATATTTTTCATTAGTTTTACTGATGCTCCTAATTTTGGCAGTTTCCCCAAGAATATTTACCACTAAAAAAATATCTGGGATGTATTTATGTCCATTTCAATATTTTTTATTTCATAACCTGATCCCCACTTCAACTATGCATACAACTATGTACCTCACAGACAACACAACTGGGTCTGAAGTCTGTCTGCTTGAAACAAATATGCTTAGTAGGGAGTTATGGAAAATGCAGGGGGAAAAAAAAAACAACCTTTTCTCAAGACATATTTTTAATAAACATAAATGCAAATATTAATCTCATGGTTATTTGGAGCTATAAATATTCTCTCTCTTCCCAGAGGATACACCTTAACTTAATGAATTTTAGTAAGAGATGATAAGACCAATGCTGACAGATTACTCACTTATGCAGAAAGACGATTTCTACATTGACATCATCCCTATCCTTGTGCAGGAAGTCCTTCAGGAAGTTCGACACACTTTCAAGTGTTATGTGACCACAGACAACTATGTGCCTGTTACAGAAAAATCAGAGTTAATCTTGCAAAGAAGGCAAAACAAGCAAGCAAGCAGAAATGGAAATGACAACTTAGTGAGAAAAAGAGCATTAGTCTCTTCTTGATGTTTCTCTAGATCCTATTCCACAAAGTCAGAGAAGAAAAATATCAACTACAAAAGGCTTTTTGCAACTACAAATATATCTATGTACACACTGTCACCTGTAAAGCCGTTTGCCCAGTTTGTATTATACATTTAACAATAAGTAGGATCACTTATATATGTTTATGCACTGCATTAACCAGACCCTTTCAAAGTCATATTTCCTCATTTTACATGTTTCTCGATATTTTTAACTCCTCTAATGAGATTTACTCTTTAAATTTTTGGGTCGTGACAGCAAATCTCCCTAAAATTATTCACTATTTCTCTATAGTTGAAGCAGACTTTTGTGGCAAGGAAGGCAGTGCAAAGCTTTCCAATTACAGGCCATAAGCAGCAAGAAAAGAAATCATTTTCCTACCATAAATCCTAGAGGGAGAGTACTTTACAACAAAAAGTCATTGTTTACTGTTATCACTTTTCTGGCAGAGCAGAGTGTGTTAAACATTTATTTTGAAATATGATAACTCCTTTTATGTGAGTACTTAGACATCACCAGGACTCAAATGCAGTGTTAGAAATAGCAACAATCCAAAATTTCAATTGTTTCATTTTGTTTAACGGGCAAGAAATAGAAGTTTACAAGAGACTCTGGCCATGCTAGCTTGTATTTAACATAGGACTCGACATATGAATGTTTATTGCTAAACTTGCTATTCATAGTTTTGCTTTGCCTTTTTTTTTTTTTAACATAAGTTTTAGGTGCAATAAATGTCCTTGAACTGCAAATACTTAAAAACACGAGTAAAGGCTTTCCTGTTTTATGAGATGGTAAGCACAGTATCAGAAAACAAGACATAAAATATATCAGGTCAGCCTTTCTCCTTTGGCCAAGGGGTGCTCTGGAGGTTCCTCTGGGAGCTTTGCAGCCTGGCAGAGTTTGCAGCACGCTGGGTACAGGGGGGAACCATGCCTACACTGCCCCACCAGAAGGGCTCTGCCCCTGCTTCCCTGATGGCCCCTTGTCTGAGTTGCCAGAGGTGTACAGGGATGACTTAGTGCATTGTTACCCATAAAGCAGCCATGGAAAACCTCAGGAAGCTTCAGATCCTGAAGAGATATTTAAAACCTTAGTGGTTTACTTGATGTGAATTCTGAACAGCCTGTTTGGTACACTGCATTACACTAACATACAGGGAAGTTCTTTCTGTCTGGTGGTATTCCAGACTTTTCCTGGCTATAAACCCATATAGCATCAAAAACCCTCCAAGTCCCAGGGAAATTATAAATAGCAGCTAAAAATAATAATTTGTATTCCTTATACTGTCTGTGCATGTTTTCCAAGATGACTGATTTTAATCTATTATTTTCTTCAAATGTCTCCATCTATTACTAATTAAGAAACTGAACTTTCCATCTGGATAGCTTATAGCTTTTGATAGCAGAAATAATTCCTGATTTTAGGGGAAGTTTTTTTGTACAAATCCAGTGCTATTAGCTTTAGCTGGGTCTCTTCCTGAATCCTCTTCTGATAGACTGCATTCCTACGGAGAAAATTTATTACCTCCCTGGCTGATTTCACTTAATATGGGTTCTTCTCTGCCATTAATTAGAGTCCACATTTCAAAAGTACAGCTGTGCAACCCAAAATATGTACAGCAGAAGAAATTACCAGAGTATCAAAAGATTACAAGGCAATTCATGCTCTCAGATACCTCCTGAGGTTATTTGCTGCAAAAAGCTCCTGCTATAAGCAGATGCATTTGGTACAATCCTGTTATGATGCTGAGTAGGGACTCACAGCAATCCGCTCCAGGGAAAATAAAACATTTGGCTGCCAAAAACTCTCGCATTTGGGTATCAGGACTAATTGCTTTTGGAGTGTTAAAAGGCATCTGCACTGTGGGTTCCTTTTATGCTCTGATTTGGAGCTGAACACAATCTATTCTTCTCTGCTATTCTTGTACAGTGCGTGGCAGTGTCCTGAACAGTGACTGCAACAAAACCTCCTGGCTTTCAAATAATATTTTCTGATAAGATACTTGCATTAATTTTTGAAAATTCCCACCAAAAAAATCCTCCTATAACATAAGTCATATTTTTGCTTAGAAGTAAAAAAATTGAAAACAGATTTCCTACTTGCCCATAGAGAGTTATTAGGTATATTACTTAAGAAAACTTGAAGAGTTTATATTAAAAATTATAATGTTCCAATCTCTCCTGTATATGATTTGAAGATTAATAACTTCCTCTGTTTGGTTTAGCAACCAATGTATTCACTTTTTCATTTTTTTAAACACCCTCTTTTTTCATGCACTGAGAAAGTAAAGCCAACATAGTGGATGTCTTTTGTTTTCTGCAGAAGAGTTGGTTAGTAGAAAGACACAGAATTAAGTTCATTTGGTCAACAGAAGTATCTAACTTCTGCATTAAGCTTTTCTTTCTGAAAAACCTCAGAACTAGTACATTTCTATTATTTCTTTTTTTTTACTCTTTACAAACAAAATCTATAAAGTCCCTTGCCATACTGAAAAACATGACTGAAGAATTTACACATTTTCATTAATGATAGGTATTTGGGAGGACTAAGGTTTTTGCTAAGTAGTAGTTGTCATTGGTACACATATCAGATATGAAACTGGTTTAATACACCAGTGGGAATTCCTGCTATATGATTGTGAGGTTGCAAAATAAACCTTTTACAAAGGATCAAAACCTTACCAGGAGCTATATTCTATCAACAAAGACAGGCTAATCCATCCTCTTCCATATATATTTATCATTCTCAAAATGAACTTGATAAATATAAAAAACTATTAAAATATTTCAATTATGAAGAATTGGCACAGATGTACACAGCTGATTTCAACTGTGACTCTACAAAATTGGAATTCTCTATAACTAATTTTTCCCACCCTAGTATTGACATAATGATCCATTTACTAAAAATCCTCCAGCCTCTTATAAAGAAAAAAAAAAACAAAAACCAGAGACAAAAAATCCAAAGCTACTACAGAGACAAACTGTTTCAGTAAGGAAAACAATGAAATGAGCAAAAGTTAAAACATCTAGATTTTTGGCATGAGATAATTGAGAACATTCACTCAAACCATGTAAATAGCACTGTAAATGGAAACAGATCCACTCTGAATGGGGTTCTTTAAAAAGGATCTTTGCATGGTTCTTCCTTCAGAGGACACAATACAAAAGGCAAATCTTTTCTCTGTTTATTTTGCAAGAAACATCCATTTTATTGGAATAAGTATAAAGAACCTGAAAAACTCTCTCCAACTAGTCTGTTCTAATAAATCAACAATAATAAATACAAAATTCTGTTCAGTATTCAGTTGAATACTTGGTGTTCACTTGTCAAGTAACTAAAGGAAGTGGGGGGTATATTGCTCTAGATGCCTCTATAAAATTATGATATTTATATCAAATACATATGCTCAGATCTTTCCATGGTATCTCTGCTTAGCATTCTGCTCACTCCTTCATCCACTGACCATCTAAACCCTTTATATACCAGCAGCAAGCTGCTGTGGGTGAAGCAGGCAGCAGCTTCTAAAGCCTAACAGGTTTTGCTCAAAGAAATGATGGATGTCAGTCATGTTTTCTTGTTAAAAAAACAGTCAACAGAGACTGTACATGTGGTCTGCTTGTTTATCTATTAGTGATGTGCATTCTTAAACATACCAGATTACAGTACATTTGTAGAAGGTTGGGCTTTTCATGATTTACCAAACATTACTCAGGATTCTGATACTCAGCTCAAAACTTCATGCGTGTGCTTCTGTGTCTCTCTCTTATTTCAATAGAAACTCCCCTCTCAGATTAACTTTCTCTCATGAGGCTCTATAAATCTCCTAGTAAAAAGGAGACAAGCAGAAAATATTAAAGGATATAGCAAATTGAATGTCAAGCAAGTTTAACATTTTTTCTCCTGCAACTGTTTGTCCAAAAGTGGATTTTTATTATTCTCCTTATTCCTGAAGGATTAAAAATCTCAAAAGTGTTGTAGTTCACTAAGAAGTGTTGTAGACACTAAAATATGTGTCAGCATTAAAAGTATACAAGCATATGGGCATACTGTCAGAGGAGATGTAATTGAAATATGTGAAAACACATCTCAGCACCTTTAAATTCTCTAAATTGGACCTGATAGCTTCAACTGTCAGCTATTTAGGAACCAGAGTGCATTTGTGCAGCTGCTGTGCTTAATTCTGACAGAAAATATCTGTTCTTTCCACCAGGTTCCATGCCTTTGGATTCTCCCTTAATTCATGAATAAAGAAAAAGGGATTAGGTAGTACCAGGAAGCACTCAAAAAGCTCCATTCAGCATGTGGTGCACAGTACAGATCAGTGGAACCCCATTAGATCCCACATCTGATTAACACAAATAGGAAATTGTTAATGTCAGGCATTTGGAATTTCCTCTGATGCAAACATTAAGTCACTTTGTGACCAATACAAGAGTGCATTTCAGCTCCTTTAATCCAGGATAAATAGCACACTTCTTTGTTTAAACTACACATTAGAGCTTTCATCCAAGTCTGTTTGCAATGGCATGCTATCCTACATGACTCACTCTGGCCTGCTTTGTTTATTTAAACTTTGCTCAGCTACAGCTAGATGAATTTATCTTGCATTTTTATGATCATGACCTAAGGAATTTTGCAATGTTTCTCTATAAACCAATTTAAAAGTTAATATTCTTTGTTTGATGCACACCTCCAAACCAGCCATAATAAAATGAAAGTACAGTGATTTGTTTCTCCTAGGGTTTGGATTAGTGGGGGCTTCCACTATAGCTTGAAGTATGAATATTCATCCTTTTATTCAGTCTGAATGGCAATATTAGTTGGAGTATTTCTGCTTTTATGAAAAATACCACAACATGTCTATCACCAGAAGACAAAAGTGAGTAGTTTACTATAAACAGAAGGAAAAACCTACTGAATAGCATACACAAAGAGCCCATACTAGAAAGCTTACAGTTAAATGCAGGGGTAATCTACACCTCCAGCATTAGCATCTCACTTGCAAACAGACCTTAACTGACTGTTCTAATCCCTCCAAACCCTAGATCTGATGTTTGTAACATTTGGTGTGGCAGATATCAAACACACAGGCCATCCTGGTTTTACTTCTGAATTCAACTGAAAGTTTCTAATAAATACATTGTTTTCTCCCATTATTACTCATTTTCAAAACACCTTACGTGTTTTTTAAGTGCTCAATGAGCCAAAAAATAATTAAATCCTTTGTAAGCAATGCAGGAGTTAGGAAAGGATCTTCATATTTTTGAGCATTTCATCCATGAGCACAGCCAGTGCATTTCTTTCCACAAAAATCATCCCAAAATGTCATGAGTAATTTTGTGCAACAGAACCTGAGTGAAAGCAAGAAGTCTCTGAAACTTGCTGAACAATTCATCACTTCTGCCATCTCACATTACACAGCCTGGAATGCCATGTACTGTACAGTTTGTAGAAGTATGGTAGGTCAGCAGATGTATAAACCAGATTCAGTCTTTCTTGGGTCAAAATTTGAACAGCATCTACAGCTGTTTGATGCCAAATCCAAGAGGGTTTTTTCAAAGTTTAAGCAGAGAAAAGGAACTTTTACATCTTCAACTGGAAATATAAAAGAAGCGCTGTTGTTGTAGGAATGGGATGTGGTATGAGACCTCAAATGCACATTTTAAAGTCATAATGTTCTTTTAT
This sequence comes from Euphonia xanthogaster, assembly GCA_034509185.1. Taxonomy (NCBI): domain Eukaryota; kingdom Metazoa; phylum Chordata; class Aves; order Passeriformes; family Fringillidae; genus Euphonia; species Euphonia xanthogaster. The sequence goes on along the minus strand of JAYDZK010000271.1, from coordinate 11,599,277 downwards.
GTCACTTGCCATATTTCCCTTCTTACTTTCAAAAGAATGGATATAGTTTAATATGCAGACAAAATTGAAAAAAAAAAGTTTCTCCTATTTCTTCTATCCGTCAGTCTATTTAACACTCATCAGATTTTCTTTATCACTAAGTGAAATTTCATTTGAAAAAGTGGGATTAGAAGAATGGCTAGCAGATGGGAAATAGAGACACCCCTGGGATCATAATGTAATCCATGTCACATTCTCTTATTACATTCTCATCCCACTGAAAAAATAATATCTTACATATTGCATCAAATTATTTATTATAAGAATTTAATGTCACTTTCTTTGGAGCTATGCCTCTCATTACTGCAGCAAATGGACCTTTTCTTTGGTTAAGCCTAAACTTTTCTTTTTTCTAATTTGTAATGAAATTCAAATGTCTAATGAGTTCAATATGACCTGTCAACTTAAATTATCTGTTTGTCTTTCTGTTTACCATATCTATCTGTCTACAGTTTTTATTTTCCTCTGTGAAGTTTAGTTATTGAATCCCATGTTTCCTTCTGGAAGGAATTTCTAACAGATGATTATTCCTGATGATATGTTGATGATTTGGTAATTTATGGCTTGTAAATTTAAGAAATCTGTAGAAATCTCTGGGAAACAGAGCAGATCATGAGAGAAGAGAAACAGGAGGTTCTAATACCTTTTACAGTAAAGGACTGTGATTCCATCAAAATGCATTTTTAATCTTACACATTAACTACAATAATGCCTCGGGATAAACTTATTTTTACATCTTTTGAATCTGTAATGAAGTCTAGCACAAACCTGGACAATGGTGACAAGGCAAGCAGTTTATATAAACACAGCCAGAGCCATAGAATGGGTCAGGTTGGAAGGGACCACAGCAGCTCCTCTGGCCCAACCTCCCTGCTCAGCCAGGTCAGTGCTCTCTCTGCCACACCTACCCCTGCACAGCTGTGCTCTGCTTTCTGCCCTCATAGAGACCTTGCATCAGATTTGATAGCAGTATTGCATAAAAAAGACAAAATAATTTAGTCCATGGAATTAGAAGTCAATAATTCAATGCAAAGACTGAAAAAATCAGTAGGCTATCGAGGCTGAGTTCATCAGTTTACAAATGTTCTTTCCATATGCTTTCTAGAGCTTTGTGCACGCTGATTTACAATAAATTAATATCCTCAACTGGAAAATATTTCACAGAGTTAAAATCCAGTCTGACTGTATACACACAAAAATGCAGAAATGGAACAAGAACAATCTTGATTCAAAAGTAAATTGGTAAATACAGAATAAATTTTGTATTGATATATTGGTATAGATATTTTCGTATAAATGCAACAGTAAGTACTGCTGTTTATCTAATAGCTGAAAATGAAACTTCAATCAAAGACTCTGAAGACAATTCTGTTTCTTAGAAGTCTCCTTACAATAATGTTACAAAGCAGAAATTATAACTCAATTTAAAATCTAAAATATTCCCTGTGGACTTTCACAACTAAATGAACCAATTATCTTGTAAGTTTAACCAGTGCTGACTGTCTACAAACTACTTTTATTTCCAAAGTTTCTATGTATGGGTCTCATCTAAAGCAAAAATAAGGCTCTTTATTATGCAAAATGAATCCTTTATAGTTTATGATCCTCCCAGGACTTTATTGGCTGAAAAGCAAAATGAAATGTGAGCTCAAATTTGATGTGTTTGTTATTTCTCTTCTTTAGTTAGTGAAGTTTGTACCAATAATTCTTATGCCTACATTCTAGCTCCTTTACAGTTACAATTCTGTAGCAAGGCTCTCCATAGTATTTAAGTCACTTAGTGCAAAACTCAAAACAACATACATAATCACACACTGGTTTTGATTTCTGACCTAAATGTTTAATAATCATGTTATTACACACACTGAGCTTAGCAGGCAACATGTTGTGCTGCTTCCTGGCATGGTTGCTAGCTGGGGTTAAACCACTACAATGTATAAACACATACAGAGATGTAACAAAGCAGATTCCATGTATTTATCTATTTTGTACAGTTAAAAAGTACACACATTTTCTGTTTCAAGGGCTGAAACTATATCTTTCACCAAAATGCAGCTGTTTTCATATTGGAAATGGATTTAATCTGGAAACTTTCTGACATTAGGAATAGAACAACTGTAGTTTCTCATTATTTTTGCTGCCAGAATCTATGCTTGGTTGCTCAACTAAAGACCTTATACTGCTAATTACTACCACATGCCCATATCCTAGGCAAAGGAAAACTTATTGGTTCTGACAATCCATTCTCTCAACACTGAATTCCAAATGAAAACTTCAATTTTGGCCAAACATAACATTTCATCAATCTTGTTCTACTGACTGCAAAAGCAACATCAAACAAGGGGTCCTAATGGCTTTTTACTGTGCAGTTCTCAAGCTTAGATTCTCTGATGAAAGACCCACACGAGCAAAGGACATCTTTAAACTACTTAGTAATTATTAATTGAACCAGAAAACAATGCATAAAGTAAATTGAACAGTTTTTATGCTGATGACAGAGATGAGTTTCAAGCAACAAATTATATGAGCAGTAGAGATCAGCAGAGAAAGCACTGACAACAGAGTGAGATAAAAACAAACAAACAGTGCATAAAAAGAAAGACCAAAAAAAAAAAGTGAAAAAATACAATTAAGCACGCCCCAAAGCTAGCAGAAGCCTGTAATGTGAAGTTGAGCTTTTCAGGATGCGGGGTTCTGACTGAAGATCAGGTCCAAATTTAGAGACATCTGAGCAATGCTGGGTACTAGTTACAATGTAGAAAGGGGAGGGACAAACTCTGTGTGCAAAACAGGTTTTAACCATATTCCCCTCTGCTCTAACTCCTTTAGAGCTTTGAAAACAGAGGGATATGTCCCGAGTTTGAAAAACTTCTCTTTGAGAAAACAAGTATGAATATAAAAATGAAACTCTCCTGGCCTCTGTGACAAATAAATATTTTGGGGAATTAACAATACTACTCATTCCCAGAAATAAATCAAGGCACTTAGTTTGTCTAGGTAAGTTTCCAACATCAGTGTTTACAATTTACCTAAGACATTTGAGGGTATCTCAATAAATGCACATATTGAAGTTTACTATCTAATTGCTTGAGTATTATTGGACAAAAAATAGTATAGTTATATCAAACTCTAAAACTTTGATTTATCTACAGTGATACAAAACAGTTCTCTACAATTAGCTCTGTGTAAGATTTACAATCTTTCTGCTACACAGAGACGAGAAACAAAACCATAATCCACTTCTGCAAGATGTTGCATGGGTGATGATTTGAAAGGAATGAAGTAAAAAATTATCCTCAAGTAAGAAGGACAATGCATTAGATAAATTTCTTGCAGTACTTTATTTATATCATATGAAAAGGACTCTCTATATGACTAGACTTTCAGGGCAAATATGATCTACCAGTGGATGTCACAATGGTATGTAATGAAATGAAGGATGGCAACACTAAAGGTGATTTTGTGCTGTACCTCTCTATATTGCCAAGGACAGCTAGTTCAGTAAAGGCTTTATCCCAGCACTTCCAGGAACTGGGAATGCCAGAAAGAGCCAGCTTTAGCTTGGTCAAGAAAACAAGCAGGCTTTCAATAGAAATGTAACGAGGTAATGTGGTCCAATAAAATTTAACCTTTGCCACCAGGTAAAAATAGTAGGTTTGTTTTTTTTTTATCATAATGTTTTGATATTAAGGTTACTGCCTGCTCTTCAGATACGCTTAATGTGATACCGGGAAGAGAATTGCTTTAAAATCCCTGGTCGAAGATTCTAAACTCATGAGAGTTTGCAATGTCCATGCAAAGTCAGAAAAAGCTGTATGAGATCCAAATCTGCTGGTTGAACATTGAGAAACAGGGCTATTAGACTTCTTACATAGTCAGTCCAACCGAACAAACTGGTAAATATTTATATCCTATTTTGCATCCAGTAAAACAAAGGTTTCTGAAGAACTGAGTTGTCTGAAAATCATGCCAATTATCACTGTTACTTAGTTAAGAGACAAACCACACGATACTCTGATGCCCAAAATGGTGAAGTGACAATTCACCCTTGCTGCAGAAGTTAACTGCAGATGTAACAGCAGCACTTTTTACAAGATATATCAGTGTAGTCTGAGTGGTATCCAGTTCTCTTGAAGAAGGGACAAAATGTTGTGACTTGTACCATAGCACAGCCCAGGTCTCTAATTATAGTGTGACAGCTCTCCAGTGGTAACATCTGATGTCAAAGAACACAGCCTTGCAAGCTGTGAGTCAGCTGTTACCACCTTCAGGGGCTCTTTAGAGTCCCACAACCACACCTGGTCTTTTTGGACTTACTTTCTGCCTCGGGTTGAGTTAAAAGTTCCGCCGTATTTCTTCCGATTAAGGATGAGAGCAGCAATTTCTGGCACGTAGCGAGCAAACATTGCCTACATGCATGAAACAAAAACACAAAAAAAAAAAAAAAAGAAAATGGCATGCAGAGAGTGTTCTACTGCAGCAGAGGCAGCAGAGCCTCTTGGGATACTTACTTTCTTCCACTAACCGCACTATAGGAACCACCATATTTCTTGCGGTTTCCTATTAACTCTATGATTTCAGGGACGTAGCTGGCAAACATGGCCTAAGAAGAAGATAGGAGACAGAAGAAAAGACTAAAAAGAGAGGCCAAAGAAAGGGGGATGGTGAATATTTTCAGAAGATATATATTTTTAAGATCTGAAAATGCAAAAGAATTAGATCTATGCAGTTGTTTAAAAAGAAAATTAAAAAAAAAAAAGAAAAATTTCTTATCAAACAAAACAAGAGGGCTCAATGTAAAAGTCGGTCTTGGAGAAGGTACACACCTTATAAATAAAGAAAATGGTCAAAAGAGGAAAAATGGACATGTAAAACAAAACAAGAACAAAATTATTTCAAACTGGTATCTAACCACAAAAAACAGTTATGTCTATTTCTTCCTGAAGAGGGGAGGGAGGAAAAAAACCTATCCAAGCCCCACTGGAAAAAAACCAAAGCCAAGTACTATCATTACTGTTACATTTCTGTTTTAAAATACAGACTCTTCCTCCCATTGTAAGAATTTATAAGAAGACAAAAACAAGATTAAATCAGGGGTTATGTCCCCATCAAGAAACAAAAAAAATCACCCCCCCTGCCCCCCAGAAAAACTTTTCCAAAAGTTCTTGGGTTTAGAAGGATTGGAATAACACGTGATAGAAAAAAGGTTTTGAGGAGAAAATAAAAATTATTCTGCCATGTTTTGTCCAACAAACAGCTTCCTTGTGGCTGGATACTTCGAAGAGCTACTGCCATTTGACATGATCTTTGTCTTCACATGTCAATAAACAGAGTGAAAAGGCATATATGAAATGCTCATACATATCTCTGTGTGTCTAATATATGGCATTCATAGCATTGGTTATATACATACCAGCTCTGTGAGATGTATGTATATGTGAAACCAATGGATGAGGGAAAAGTAACAATACACATGTGTGTGTAAGGGCACAATATACATTATGGGTCATCTGCATAGCATTTACCTTGTGCAGGGTAAATACTAAAATAAACTTGGCTAGTTTAGAGAACATTGCAACAGGTGTAATAATATTACTAGCACTGACAAATAAAAGTTGGAAAAGTTGGCAAGACAAATAGTAACTTGGGTGCTATTTACATACAGGACAAAGAACATGAAAAATTGCTGATATAAAAAGACATTGGTTATGGTTATGTGATAAATTGTGAGCTAAAATTGTACTACGTGACATGAAAGGCTGTTTGAAATGAAAGGGAATGTGGTTTGCCATCATCTGGATCAGGCAAGCTGCTCTTTAAGGCAGTCCAAAGCCACAGTGTTTGTTGGAATTCTGAGAAGGAACACAGAAGGGTGGGTAGGACCTCTGAAACCGCAAAGTGCCTTTAAATATCAATAGCAACCTCCAGAAATGCTCTACAGTCAGTCACTAAGAAGCAGAGGACTACAAATAACATTGTATGTTGAAATATTAAGGCACTTCATGTATTCACATGCATTAATCATTTAAATGGGTTAGAAAAATTCTAATTCTTTACTATTTCTGGACTAATTTGACAAGTTCTGCCAAAATATTTATCTACAGGAAAAAATGCATATTAAACATACTTTAATGTTTTATAATTAATTTTAGTTTAATAATCCAGATATTTTTTCCCTTAATTACAACATTGAGAATTAGAGGATCAAGTTTTAAGGTAACTGGAGTATTAAGAAGAACATAAAGAAGAATTTTTACCAATCCCCCAAGGATGAAGAAGACCATGAAAAGGCGACCAAGGGTTGTTTTTGCATAAACATCTCCATAGCCAACAGTGGACATTGTAACCATCAGCAAATAAACACATTCCCAGTATGTTAGGGGTTGATTATTTTGGAAATTTTCCCATGGATCCCCTGAGTTCTCCACCTACAACGTAAAAGAAAACATATAATGAATTATATTAATTATAACTGACTCTAATTATTCCCAAATTAACTCTACCCATATATGCATGTGCCCGTGTGTGTATACAGATATATACTTTGGCATATAATACTAACTCTGAATCCTTTCCTGTGATTTATTTTCATCAAATACAGAACCTGACCCTGTGCCAAACAGAGCACTGCAGTTCTTTTGCCAGTATATACAGCCTTGCTACTCAGATCATTTATGGGAAGTATCTTTTCCAGGGACCACTAAGTAATATAACTTACTCATGTAGTTAGGTAAGTTCATTTAACAAAAATATATTCTGAATATTTACAGAGTAAATTTTACTTTTAATGCAATTACACTGCTCCATGTTTTTGTTTTAGAAGATTATGCAGCTATTGAAGGCATTCCACCTTTAGTAGAATGCTACTACTTTTTCAAAAAGCCAGCCACTGAAATTTGTCAGTGGGAAAAGAGGGCACCATCTAAAATTTGATCTATAGTAAAGAGTTGAAGTTTGAGTATTCCTACTGCAGAATAGAAAAGCTTTTGCTGAAAAACATAGGAAAAAAAATTCCAAATCCTAGAAAACAGCATTCCCTTGGTCTTGATGTAGTATTTAAGGGGTGTTGTGCTCTGTTTGGTAAAAACCAGAAAAAAAAAAGAATTGTTTTTAGATTGGAATGCTACATTTGCCTAGAGGAGCGTGAAAATACGGTTCTACGTGAATGAGAAATATATCATAAATTAAAACACTCAAAACCTCTGTGCATCTTTATAAGGGCGAACATTAAACGACTGATACAGCAAGGAAAGAAGGAGTTGGAATGTGATCCTGCCCAGCTGGACGCAGCCTCGCAGCGGAGCCGCTCCGGACCGAGCCCGGCTCGCAGGGGCGTTCCCAGGCGAACACCGCCCCCTGCTGCTCGGCCGCGCCGCTGCCGCCCCGCCGGGGCACGGACGGACAGAGCCCCGCTCCGCCTCCTCCGGGAGCGGGGCAAGCCGCAACGCGGGGCACGGACGGACCGAGCCCCGCTCCGCCTGCTCCGGGAGCTGGGCAAGCCGCAACGCGGGGCACGGACGGACCGAGCCCCGCTCCGCCTGCTCCGGGAGCTGGGCAAGCCGCAACGCG
>JAYDZK010000271.1:11567644-11588298 GCA_034509185.1 Euphonia xanthogaster | reverse complement strand
CATTAATCACAAGGGCTCAGCACACTTTATTTTTTTAGGAAGCAAAATAATTCAGAACCAGAAGCTCTCAACTGAAGAGCATTCTGGTACTGTAATAGAAAATGTGTGTGCAGCACGTGAACTGCAGTTCTGATGGTACTTCAGAACACCCTGAAAATATGAAAATTTCTCATTGAAGGTAGCAGTAGCAGTAATAAATGAACTTTCTAGCTTGTTGCTTTCTAAAAGCTAAACTCATGCAAGACATTAAAAGAAACCCCAAGCACTTACACAATCAAATTTATGTCAGGTGTAACTAGAAACTCTTCTAAAACATAATTTAATTTGTTAATTAAATTTAATTTGTTAATCTGTTAATTTGTTTTAATTTGACACATCCATTAAAAAAATGTTTTGTGAACATTACTGACATTCCAAATTATTCAGGTCATTTCAGGTTATTAAGTAAGACAATAAAGAGAGCAGACATGACTTTCTGTTGCATTACCAGGAACAGGGAGAGACATAAAAAACTGTTTTGAGGCAGTGACAATTTTTCAGTTAAATAAATGATGTTAGTGATGGACTGCTAAGGATGAATTAACTGACTAAACTGAAACACTCATATAAGAAAGATTTGCTTTACAGACTTTCACTAATCAACATTTGAGGTTTATAGATATTTTGGCAGTTGTATAAATAACCACAGAGATTATGATATCTAATATAAGAGTAAACTCTGCCCCAGAGAAAGGCTATTTCAATGAACAGCTCCATCTTAAATAAACCAGCTCAGAGTACCTTGAATGTGATTAATGCACATTCATGGATCTGGAATTCCACAATTTCCCCAGTACTGAAGGGGCTATTAGCTTTCATCCAAAATATTTGAGCTTATGGGGCTTCTCTACTGACTGCCATTTCTTATGGCAGGGTTGTTCTGCATGTTAAATCTGATTCTCCTTTTCCATACTGAGAATTCTGACCTAGGGGACTTCACCTCACATTCTTTGATGTCTTTGTTTGACCAGAATTGGCTTCCTTCCAGTAACACAACTAAAAACAGATAGCGTGACAATTTTACAGTGCAGAGAATAGTTTCAAGGTTAAGGGTTGAAGAAACAGCTGTTTACTGTGAATCTGTACAAATGTCAGTACCAGTTTTCCTCTTGCTACAAATTATCACAGCAAGAAATGGATTTACCTGCATATAAAGCCCTCACAGATCTATAGCAACTGGTGCAGAGAGGGGAAGTTTTCAAAATGGAATTGATTTTACAGTAATTATTGGAAGCTGGGTTCAATACTTTCCCCGGAGCATTTTAGAAAATGATGAAAAACAATGTGTCTTCAACTGCAAGGCATGGGAAGGTTTCTCTTTATTTCCTTCCAAATGATCTTTAGCCCAAAATTGTGCTTTTCCTGCACAACATTGATGTATTAATAGGCCAAAGAACCAGTAAGCCAGAAGGTTAATTGGAGTATTTTAATTATTATAGGGAAGAAATACTAAGGATAATGAACACAATATAAAGATAGCTCAGTGTGAATTTAATGGTTTTGTGAAAAAAAGATGCTCAGTTCAAAAAAAACTAGAAGAGCCACAATGAGAATTCCTCAAAATACTTTTTAACTTTATACTTTTGAATGAATTTTGATTTCAGTTTTTTCAAGACAGCAGAACATGGACTAATTATATGAAAAGAAGCAGTGTTTAATCAGTACAAAGTACGAAGTAAATAATTCTGCTTTTAATTCACCAACACATAACCTTGCTCTGTATTTCAAACATAACAATGCATCAATTAAAATGATCACATAGCAAAAGGTGCTGTCACTGACAAATAATTCATCAGCAGAGAAAAGGCTTAAAGAACAGATAACAGGTGTGGGGCTTTTTCCAGAAAAGAAAATCATATGTTACTAGGGCCCCAAATCAAAGCCATTTACATTCTGTCACCAATGCAACTAAATCAGCATGCAAGAAAAAGTCTTACCTTGTTTTAAGTATATTCAGAAACTGCAAGATTTCTGAAAATTGTATCAGTCTAAGGGCTCTTAAAAATCTTAAACCTGCAGTAAAAGAAAACAAAGTTATAGTAAAAAATAATTCAAGTTGTAACAGCATATAACAATGACAGTGATCAATTAAATCAACAGAGGTAACACACAAAATGTCAAATACCTTTGAAATGCTCTTCCATATTTAATTGTTCAAGGATCCTTAACAGGTATTTTTCAAATTGTTTTAAATTTATTTCCCTAATAACAGGTTTATCCTAGCAGAAAATGCTAATTTTATGTAGGAAGTAATGGAAGGAGACACACAGGCTGAAAGCTAAGGGGGGAAAACCTCACTGAGGTTTCTGTTGGCAGATGCAGTGCACATGTCCTTCTCTTGCAGGCTGTCAAAGACACAGGCAGGTCTGAAACATCTCAGTTCTCCAAGCTCCCACGTTGCTTAGTGAAAAATAACAGATCATGGGCAAGAGATCTGATAACCTGGATAAAGTAGACTGTATATGCCTGATTAAATTTGGTAAATCTTAATGACGTAAAATCTTTTCTAGTAATAATGCTCCCTATCTCCACTCTCATTTCAAAAACCTCATGCAGGAAAACAGAGAAATCACACTTTTTCTCTTAAAAATGGCAAATTTACTATAATTCTTTCCATCACTCTATAACTATAGGAATACATTACATATCACTATTTTAAAGAAAGTATTTTTACCAAGAAATAGCATTTTCATGTTGAAATCAGATTGCGTGCATAGCAATTCCCAGACAACTAAAATGTCAGTAAGACAAAGAGTGTGTGCAAGAGAAACTAATCGAGAAGATTAAGGGCTTAAATTATTAAAATAGTCTTATGCTGATAGTAAATGATTTGGCTGCAGATCTTTGGCATATGAATGAAAGTACACTCTGTACTGTACATATGCACAGCTTATAAAATTAAAGTAAAGCATGAAGGATAATTTTTGTTAGAGAGTACAGCCAGGAGTTACATAAAAGTTGTGTAATGTGATATTGCAACTGTTACAGGAAGGTCCAGACAGCTCCTTCTCACAGATTCTCTTTATTGACATCTGTTTTACCCAACTCCAGCTCAGGAAACCACTTTTTATTTCTAGAAACTTAAGGAAATACTGATCCTGGAAAACATATAAACCTGGTCACAACTTTCATCATCTCACTGGAATAAGAGGTTCCCCTCAAGCACAAAGGTGCATGTGGCAAGATGGGTTTAAATCAAGAGGTTTTTCTTGCAGTATTATTGGAAAGTTGTTAAATAAAATATTTGCTCTTATATTTTGCCTTGTTAAGACTCCAAAGTAGTGTTAAAGTACACTCCTGTCTATTATATGAATATGAAGTTTCTCTTTAATTACTGACTGTGGGTAACTCTGAAAATTAATCACAAGTTGATAAATGGATTCAGGGACATAAATTAACAGCAATAAAATGAAGCTTAATAATGCTAAATGTCAGATACATTTGCAGTTAGAGAATGATAACTTTGGATCCTATTGCTGAAAGTGTGAGAGACACATCCCTCTGTTCCACTCCCAAGAGTTCCCACAGTTGTTACTCCTATCCAAAGAGATGTGGTTAGACAGGGAAGGAGAGGGTCCTTACGAGCAATCATAAACCTTCCAGCTCTCTTCATCCAGCTGCTTTCCCCACTCCACCCCCTATAAACTTTTATGAAAAATGGCTGGAGTGAAAAAAACCCTACTTCTAAAATGTTTTGCACTGCATCTGAAGCTAATGGGAAGACCAAGTTAACCATTGCTATGTTTCAAAAAGAAACCTGAGAAACATCTAAGTTAGCAATAAAAGCTCTATCTCCAAACCCTTATAAGGATTAAGTTATATTTTAATAGTCAAGATATCAAATGATAGATGAAAAATACTATGGGTTCAATGTGGTTTTTTTATGGAAAAAGAAAATCATTATAGGTGAAGTCCTGCATCTGCTGCAGCCCACATAATTTTTAAAAATTTCCTTCAGAGAATAGAAGGAATAGGAAAACAAAACAAAAACAAAACACTAGAGAGTTTGCTTGCACATTTTAACTACAAAATAGAGCTGGCTTTCAATTATAAAAGCCAAAGGAATTATTACATGGCAAATTAATTCTTTCCAGTATCCTGAAATTTCCTAGGCATGAACAGATCTCCTATTATATTCCTACATGTATTTCATTTTATGTGATTTTCACAGAATCATACAATTTGGGTAGGGAGGAATTTTCAAGGTCATCTTGCCCAACCATCCCTGCAACGAGCACCTAGATCAGGTTTCTCAGAGCCCTGTCTTGTTTGACCTTGAATGTTTGCAAGGTTGGGGCATCTGCCACCTCTCTGGGCAACCTATTCCAGTGTTTCACCACGCTCATCGTAAAAACTTCCTTATCTGCATTCTAAACAACTTTCTGTTACACTGAAACCATTGCCCTTTCTTCTATTACAGCAGGTTCTGTTAAACAGTCTGCTCCCTTCGGGCACTGGAAGGCCACAATAAGGTCTCCCCAAATCCCTCTTTCCTCCAGGCTGAACAACTCCAACTCTCAGCCTTTCCTCATGGAGAGGTCTTGCCTCCCCTTTTTTGTGCCGAGGGCCCCAGAGCTGGATGCAGAGCTTCGGGTGGGCATCACAAGAATAGAGAACAGGGTAGAATTCCCTCCCTTGCCCTGCTGCCCTTGCTGCTTTGCACAGCCCAGCACACAACTGGCTTTCTGGGCTGCAAATTCCCATTGCTGGCTCATGTCCAGCTCCTCAGCTCTAAGTACCCCCAGCCCTCTGCAGGGGCTGCTCTCAGCCCCTTCCTCAGCCAGCCTGTGCTGACACTGGGGGTGGCCCCAAGCCAGGTGCAGGACCCTGAACTTGGCCTTGTGGGGCCTGAGGAAGTTCCCACAGAGCCACTTCCCAAACTTGTCCAGGTCCTTCTGCGTGACATGCCGTCCCCTCAGGCGTGCCAGCTGCACCACTCGGCTTGGTGCTTTCTGCACACTTGCTGAGGGTGCACTCAAACCCACTGTCTCACAACTGAGACCGTGTTACCCCTTTCAGGTCTACCCCCTTACCGAGAACAGGAACAGCTCATATTTGTTTATGCATCAAAAATAGAAAGGAAAATTCACTCATAGGAGGACTGGCAAAAATTTCCCCTTTCCCAAAGCTGTTCAGCTACATATACAAATGCATACAGCTCTTTCCTTAGCAAAATTTGGGAATGTGCTTTATAAAAGTGGAGAAGAAGAATTTCTTTTCTTATGAAATACCTACAAAACTGTTTTACATTTGAATTATATAACCAAGGGTTGAGAAATGGTAAGTTTCTTATGAATTACAGTGAAGTCCATTCTAATTTTGCACATTTCATGAATCCTGTCTGCTAAAGTTAATTGCAAACTGCTGAACAGAGTGCTCAAAAAGTGCTTGCCACTTTGTCTCTGTCATGTAACTTAACTTTTTCTTGGCAAAGAGTTTTACATTTGAATTTTCCTATGGGATCTGATTAGAACAGAATATAATATGCTATACTACAAATTATACAATAAAAAAGCACCAAAATATTTAATTTACCCTGAAAATCTCTAATAAAAGAAAAAATACACAGATAAAATAAAAGAAGGACCTCTTGAGTTTCTCAGTCTTCTGCTTCTAAATGGATGACTAAAATATGCTTAGGATTTGGAGTTCATTTCAGCCACAATATCCACAACAAGGCTAAGATATTCAGAGATGTCAAGACCAGAGAAAACTTTTATAATTATAAACAATATGAACAGACTCCTTAAACAATATGAGACAAAGTGTTTCAATCAATAGCTTTTGCCTCTAGTACAATAATCTGAGTTATAAGTCTGATGATTCAAATAAACCTTCAGCTCTTCCACAGGATTATTTTTTTACTGCAAGAATACTTGTTTAGCTCCTGTGTTGCCTGTGCAGCAAACAGACCGTTTTCAAAGAACACTAAAAGCATAAAATATGTGTGTAATATTACTTCATATCATGGTATTCAACCTAAAATCTGTAAAAAATTGTCACCAGGAGAGGCTGCATATTGCCAAAAACCCCTGAAATCGGTTTTAAAGAAGTCAATGATTTGTTCAATAGGAAGAACAGGCCGTGCTGAACTACCAGGCTACATCTGGAATATGGCAGGAGTACTTTTTTCTGACTCTTTACTAAGGACCCAGCAAAATGGATGGATTCTTTAGAACAGAATAGTGATCCTGACACGGCCAATAAACTACGTGCCAGTAGCAACACAATTGCAGTAGAAAATTATTTTATCTATAAAGTCTACAGCAAAATAAAGTATAATATAATAAAGTACTATTTAGAGCTTTATTTGACTTTAAAGACAATAGGGTATTTTCCTGTCTGTCAGACAGTTTTGCACTCTCTCTGCTGAGCTGATGCTTTCCACTGGATTAATATACAGAGGCAACCAGGATTAGCTGTAGGTTGCAAACCCCAACCCACCCCCTCCCCCAGCTCCCCCAGAAAAAAGGAAATTTCCAATTTTAAATCTTTAAAGGGAAAGGCAAGGAAATCATGACAACTATACTTATATGATTTAAATGAGGTTCTAATAAATAAAAACAGAAATTGGGATATTTCTTCATTCAACATGAGAGGTCAATCAACAAGAACAGAACCAAGCATTACTCTGTTTCTCACCAATGAGACATGTAATCCCCATCTTACTGCCTTAGGCTGCTTATTTCATTTTCTTATAGACAACAGTATGTCCAAAATATTTGTGTAAGGGTTCAATATGCAGAGATTCTGTTTACCACTTCTATTCCTGACGAAGCATTCACCCACTTATCAGAACAGCATCTTCATGAAAGCTGTCAATGGCTACTTCCACCCTAGATTTCATTAAGACCACATGGTTTACTGAAGTCAGAAAAAAATCCCAGAATCCATATTTAGGAACCTTTTTTGAGACACAGGATGGAGGGATAATTTTTAGGATGCAAAATAATCCCATTTTGACCATCTTCACAGAGTGCAGCAGAATTTTCTGAGATCTTACTCCCTGTAGATAGGCTTGAAAATGAAAGCTCAAAGAAAAAAGACAAGAAGAAATAGAATGGGAGGAAAAGGATCTTTCATTCTTTGGAACCAACCCAGAAAAAAATATTTTTAAATATTTCCCCACCTCTGTTATGCAACAGTACAAGTGGGGGGAATAGCCTGCAGCATAAAAAAAATCAACGCTCTATGACCAGAACAGCAAAACTGCAATCAAGTTTAGAATAAATCTTTCTGCTGCACATTCCTTCAACTTGCTATTACACCTTTTAAATCAGAGCAGTTTCAAACAAAAATTTCTTAATAACACCAACAGTGCAGACTATTACATTCCATAATTCAATAAAGACTGGATTATTTGGCTCTAGGTGAACAATGAACCCCTTTGCTGCGGAGAGAGAAGTACATTGCATAAGTTTGGGAAAAAATTCTTCCTACAAAGCAACTGAAACACTGCAGCCTTTTTTTTTGAAGTCGAAAAATAAAACAGAATATCTTTTTTAGAAGATACAGTAATACTAGCACCAGAGACAGCAAAACAAACTACAGTTCTGAGGAAAAAGTTCAGAGTTGGACCTTACCCCAGTATGAGCCGACCCTATAACAAGACACCAAGGAGTTTCGCAAAGTGCGCTGCTCTTCCTTCTCGGGGATATTGTGGCCAGGTTTGACACGATATCCATTTTTGAACAATTCTCCATGAGACTTTTTACGCCTTCTAGTACTTTTGTACGTTTCTGTACGCGTGCCCCCAGAAGGGTTGTGGTAGACTAAGATCTTGCTGGGAATCATGACTGTATCTTCAGCTCCAGAAGCACTGCAAGGAAGTACTGCGATGCAGTCCCCAGTCACAGCATTCACTAACAGCAGAGATGGTCACAGATTTACCCTTCCTTTTGCTAATTCAGTATCAACACGGAGAGACAGCTCAGAGTCCTTTCTTTAGAACAGAACTTCTCTTTGGGAGCAGATTTGCTTAACTGGACACAGGATAAAGCTCCCCTTTACTGGTTGCTACCAAAAGATAATTCAGTATAATCTAGTTCATTTCCGTTAGCTTGAAACAAACAGAGTGAATTCAAATACAAAACTCAGCTTGACAAAACAGGCTATCACACACTGGATAGGCAAAACAAATCACAGAAGCAAGCAGGCAGTGCAGATGCTCCTCTGATCCGAGATGTATTAGAGCTTAAAAGCCATCGTCTATCCGGATATTACCACATAAGCCTCTTTCAGATACATCAAAGAACCACACCCATTGATTCAAAACCCACAAACATGATGCTGTTCACTTGGAATGAACAAGTACTCTAGCAAAGAATATAGTTCCTATAATATATATACAGAAAGGCAATTGTTTACTGTTTCTTTAGCAAGTTCACATGTCTGTTTTCCAGTGCAAGTTAGTATGCAGAAAGCAGAGGTCACATAATCAGCCAACCCTTACAGGATTTATCCCAGATGAAATAAAAGACCTCCAACAAATAAACACAACAACCCTTCCTCCAACCCCAGTTAAGGACAGCTATCTACTGAAGGAAAAAGAATTCAAAACAAAACAATTTAGACATCAAGCATAAGTACAAAGAATAGAGTCCATAGCTCTCTCAAGCAGACTTGGTCTATGAATATTCACAAAACTGGAGTTTTGTTCAGTCAACTACCACCTCATTCAATGGATAAAGCTCTACAAATTAAAAGCAATCATCATCTTCCATGACATACAATAGATTTTCTTCCTGAATTTTCCTGCTTTGAGCATAATACACAAACTTCATTGTGTAAAGCTATCTTCATTTTGAGGAATATGCTTACAGTTTCTTTTTTCTTTTCCTTTTTTTCCCCTTGTTTTTTGGCCTCAGAAGACCCACAAATATAGCAATGCCATCTGGAGTACAATGCAAAGCAGATACAAAAATAGGTTGCACCATGTGCTTATATGAAATAGACGGGATTTCAAAGCATTTTGGAAATGTTATTAAGGGGTGGACTGCCAAATAAAAGGGGATTGCAGTACACAAAAATTTCAAATTATAAGTAACATGCAGACAGTGAAGCAAACTACTTCTGTGAGTCCCTTGCATTGTAACCTTTAACACTACGTTCTCACAAACAACCTGGTTATGTTCCCACTGCTCACCACAGTCAGGTTCCACTGAGTCTGCAGGGATGGGGTTTGGGTCTGCATGCTGACAAACATCCAAGATTTATCTCTGAGCACTTGAATCATTCCTCTCCAACTGAAAAGATCTGAGTGGGATAGTACTTTATCTGTGTTACTAATCACGTCTTGCACAGCTCAAACTGAATGCACGTCCTACTTAAGTTTTTACCATATAAGGTTCACTATTTTCCTTTCTTTCTGTATTTCCTTTTGACTAGTATTATCATCTTGTTATTATCCAATTTTAAACCTATCATTAGTGTACTTTATACTTCGTACAGCAAATGTTTGGGTGTAGAATCCATTTACCTTGAATGCCTGGAATGTCTCTAAAGGAAAACAGGACCTAAGAAATAAATAGCAAGATCCAATCTGTTTAGTTTACATAACCTATTATTTTGGTTTTAACAATTTGACAGTATTCTTTTAACTCCTCAGCTTCCTGGCATAGCCAGATTTTCATCGATTTTTTTTTCAGTCAGTGCACTGCTTAATCTGTTGCATACATCAAAATTTGAAAAAATAATCTAAATGACACAAACTAGGATTAAATCTAAAATAAACCTGCTTGACAAGTTTAAAAAAATGTAAATAAATTTGAGCAGCAGCAGGATGATGGTCTGTTGTGCTGACAAGCATTCTTCAACATCACAGCCAGCCACACAAAGCTGCTGGTATTACTTGCCTGGGCAGACATTTCTGCTTTCTAAATTGATAATTTTTTAGTATTTTGTTCTACAACCCGATTACTCAAGACAGCTTCTTTGTTCCAGTGACATTTACAGTTTACTACCATCTATAATATCAATCTATTACTTGGCCAATTTTCTTTATATTAGATGTAAAATTAGATTGCATAAAATTGTTCTCTGCAGACTCATTTTTTTTTTCAGTTATCCAGAAAAATACCTTAGGTATTCTAGCTTAGATGAGCATCTGAGTGAAGGTCTGGAGTCCAATTAAGCACATGAAGGTGCCATCAGTAGAATGTCACTGTTTCCTACCCCTGTGAAGGACACGATCCTTGGCCTCCTGGTCTGAGGTAGACCTAAAACTCCTGCATTATCAGCAGTACCTGAAATGTCTGCAGTCTGCTCTGAAGTATTTAATCCAAACTAATCAACAAACATTGTGTTATAAAGAGCTCTAGAATGATTTTTAACAATCCATTTTGCCTTCAATGAATCCAAACTACTAACAAGTGAAGTTTTCCATATTTTCTACAGAAGCATACCCTTGAAGGACACCACACCATGACCTTCCTTGAACTTGTCATAAAAATAGATTTCCATACTTATGGAAGTACTGCTATAATTAAATGACAGCTTGATCCAAAGTCCATCCAAATGTGAAGCTATTAAGCTTAAATATGCAGGAGAAGAAAGCAAGACTTAGGAGCAGCTAAGCTCCACTTCACCTTTGGCTATGCAGGGACTAGGTACTTGCTACACCATCGTGAAGGAGAGCAAGGGAAGATGAGAGCCTGCCTTGGAAAACCAATGTAGTGAGTAGAAGAGGGTATCAAATTATTGTCCTTTAAAACACAGGTTAGACATGGGTGATGGATTTGCTGTGCTTTTTGGGATACTATTTGCTTACAGCCGTGCCTAAAACCTCAATCTGCAAAAAAACCACAAAACACAAGGAAACATGCCAAGAAGAAACCTGCTGCAGGGAAAAATAACTGTGTTATATCCTGTGACTATTCTCTCCTTGAAAATTCATTTTTAATTTAATTTACAGTAAGTGAACACAGAATTTTCCACATGCTACCTTTCCTCTCTTTTAAATTTCTACTTCTGAGACGACCATGTAAAAGCCGTTTGCTGTACACAAAATGGCCCATAAAATTTTCATTGCTGCTATTTCAAAAATGGTGAAAGTATTATTCAGAGAAAAGAAAAAATAAACCTGCTATGTCTGAAGTTAAAAGCTCTACACGTTGGTCAACAACTCCTTTTCAGTACAGCTTTGTAGCAACATCTATAGATTACGACAAAACCAGAATAATGCTCATTCTGCCAAGAACTTACCACTCATTGATCTCACTAAATTATTTAAAAGGTAAATTTACAATCCAATCTCCAGTTCCTGAGAAAACGCAGGTAGTTGCATTATTTATTTTTTATCTCCTAGTCTCAAAGTCTTAAGCTATTAAACCATTTTCAGAAAGCTTAGCATTAGCAAGAACCAGTCATTCAATATGCAAACATTCACTCTCCTGCTTTACACCACTTCAGGCAACAACTGTGTCATGTTCCATAAACCAAGCACAGATATAGCCAGTAGGAAATGAAGAGCAGATCTTGGATAAAATCAGGGACCATTAACTTGTAAACATTTTATATTACACAAGAAGTATTATCCCACCAAAGTGACTAAAGTTGGTGCCATTTTTAACAAAAGTTTGAAACTATGAATTAAAGAATAACTAGTATTCATATTGACCTAGTGGGTAAAAGAGAGTAAAGAAGGCAAAGAATTTATTCAGCTCTCATTTTTCTATTTTTTTAATATTACATTTGTGTAATCCTTTCCAGATACTGTGTGTCCATATTCAAAATAAATGGAAAATATGTCTTTTTTTAATTCTTTGATTTGGGGAGAAAAATATTAATTGTACACTTTACTGATGGTGCTACTAAAATGACCTTTGAAATAAGAGGCTAAACCTCAGCAAGCTAACCTTGCAAAGAAGGTTGCACAGGAGATTGGAAATTTGGGGGTTGCTTTCTAAAGTGACCATTAAACTCAATATAAAGAGGCTTCCCTCCCCAAAAAATCACAAGTTAGCATCTTATACAATTTTCCCTGGCATTCATCAGGAACAAATTGCACTAAAATCAGGAATATGCTATTTTGAGAGGCTGCAACCATAGGGCAGAACAAATGATAAGAACAAAGGCAAAGGAAGGGCAAAGGCCAGATGTAAAGCCTGACTCATGCTGCAGGAGGTTGATTTAAAAAAAGACTTGCAATTCTGTCTTTGCTCCCGTGAGTCACAAGGCACAGGCCAGAACTGCCAAAGAAACAATGAGCATACTATGAAACAGGGCTTGACAAGGAGTCAAGGATTTCACTTGTAATCTACTGGTATGACATAATGCATCCTCTTCAGTGAGCCTCTTTAGCCTTTGAGTTGCACAACAAAAATAGTTAAAGAATGGATATGAGCAGATACATACAGATTAATTAGGAGAAAATGATATGTCACAAAATTCTGTATGTGGTTATGATCCAGGTGCAAAAAAACATTAATTCTATTTTCTGACCAGATGGATGACAAATATTCAAAAAATATTTATGCTTGTCCTGGTGAAGCAATAGCCTTTTACTCACTGTACAGAATGATTCCCTGCATATTGTGCAAATTTATATTATACAAACAATAAACAGAGTATTTCAGACCAGCTGTAGGATTAAGAACTTAGTCATAAAATTCCACAGAAATTAAAGATTATGGTGTTTTTCTTTTTGCAAACACAACTGTTGTATAGATCTATGCACCATGTTTCAGCATCCCTTATTTCACCCCAAGCAGAACTAAAAAATAATCTTCACCTCCTCAGCAGTGCATCATGTTTAAATACGAGGTCTGAGAACTGCAAGTGTCAATTCATCATTAAGAGTGAGTCAAGAATAAAGCCAGTAAAGGAAGGAGCATTTAAAACTCTTCAAATTCACGTTAGACAGAAAATCTCTGCTCTGCCTACTGAGAAGAAAATTCTTGCATTTTCAGGTGCACAGAAATGCCTTCCCTTAAAGGCAGATGTTACCCAGTCAATAAGGGAAGATATGGAAATTTCTGTGCACTATCAGGGTAGGTTAGAGCCAGTAGGGTCTGAAATTTTCCTAGCAGACTCTGTTCCCCAAATCTATGCATCATTGGCTATTTTCCACTGAATGCAGCATATTTCTTACAGGATGTGCCCCACATGCAATGATATACAATTTTCTCTAGATTAATTTCCCAGGTGAGAGTGAACATGAAAGAATTCAGATGGTATTTCCAGATGTTTCTGCTTTTACACTGCTGATATCTGCACTTTGCCCTCAATAGGAAGGAAAGAGAAACAACACAGAAAAAAACCAAATATGGAATTTAACAGATAATAAAAGCCCAAATCATACCATTTGCTTTATAAAGAATCCCATCTCCTTTTAATGCCATTATATATTCACAATATTACACATGTAGAAACCCAGATGTTCATTGATGCCACACCATCAGGATATACTGCCTGCACATTAGCCACTATGAAACTTTTTCTTCTAAGTTAGCATTGTGCCAACCATGTTAGCCATTAAGAAACACTTCATTAACCATGCTTTAATAAGTATCTAAATTTCAAATAATGAAATTGCATAAAAGATACATAAATTATATATCTACAACACAAATTTTAATATTTACTAATAAAAGAATTTGAATTCATTTACTTACATAATTAACTAATCACTTCTGTTTGTAATTAAAATTTGAACTTTTACACCTATTACCTACAGGTGCCCTAACCTACATTGGTAAGAACCCCTCCAGGACTTAGGAGTTTTGGTATCAGGGAAGATGAATGTTGAATAGGAAAGATTTTCAAAAGCAGCATTTTCAAAAAGAAAAAAAAAAAAAAAGAAGAAAAAGAAAAAAAAAGTGAAGGCTGTGGAAGACCGTGTTAGGATGGTCTTTTATTTATCTTGCAGTGATTCTTTCTTCTGCTGTCACACACTGCAATCAATACCTGAACTTCACTGGCTCCCTTGACTAACTTCAGAGAAAAGCATCCCAGAACAGAATTAAGTAAAATTGAGCAAACTGTTAAAATGTGAAAATAATCCTCACTTCACTTTCAGCACGCAGTGTCAGTGCTCCATTTGGCTACTAATATTCCAGCTAGCTCTCAGCAAAAAATGACCTTCTGCTGGGCTCTGCAGGAATGATCCACACCCCCAAGTCTAGTGCCAGCTGCAATTACTCCCTGTCTTCAAGCAAATGACACTTGGGATGGCCCAGGGGCTGCAGGGTGGATGAATGGGACTGGCATGAACTGCTGGCTGCACAGGAGTTGGAAAGGCACCAGCGTAGCTCTGTAGCGCACCATGAGCTCACCCATACACAAAAACTCCTTCAGTTTTGTAGGAAAACGTTCCACATGGAGTGGGGCTGATCAAAGAAAAACACAATCAGCAATTAGGAAGACAATAAAGCTGACAGATAATTTCTACAGAGAAGCAGAGTAACTATGCAATAATGGAGAACTAATGACTGGAGAGTTTTGAGTACCGCAGAAATCTCAAAAAGCATTTTGCTCTCAGTCATCTGTGCTTCTAAGGGACTACAACAATTTACTTTTGATTATGAAGATTATGGTTTCTAGATATCCCAACTTTAATGCAAAACCTCTTCAAATTGAACTTCACACTTCAGATAATAGAGAGCTGATTCATTTCAGCTAAACATCCACCGTGATGCTTCAATATTACTGCTTGAATAAAACCAGCACTCCTTGAAGGATAATGCCTAACAAAACGCTGTGTACTAAACCTGTCCATGTAGCACAGTTCCATCTGCCTTACTTTATAAAAGGTGATTTTACAAGATGGCAAAATAATTTCCCTGTATAAGTCACCTAAAACTGCAACAAGAAAATAGCTTTAGGAAGAAAGTTTTATAGCAGTTTTACTTAAGCAGAAGCCCTCACTTTTCTAAGTTTTAACGCTATTTTTAAATTAAAAGATACATTATTCTCTTTTTTTTATTTCCCCCATGCTATATATTTACTAGCAACAAATGAAATTATGAAGTTAAATACGCTGCTTTTCCAACATTCTGCTCTTGAATCAAAGTGCATCTGGGGAGATATCATAGGAAAACCTGCTTCTGGTAAATGCAATTTTGAAGACAAGTTAAGCTTAGGTATCTGAAACCTAAAATACCAGGAAGACATAATTTTTTCACTTCATATCCCTTTATACATATCAAAGCAGAGAAGTTCACTAGATAGATTTAGAAAAAAATCTTTAATAACTACATAAAACACAATGTACTGACTTTTACACAAACAAATAAAAACTAAATGCCTGAATGAAACAAAAATGCACTCCCAAGTTAAGGAGCACCTTCTTTGGCAATGTTACAAATTAAAAAGCTCCCTGACCAGAAGAAACTAAGAAAAGCAACAAAAAAGTTCCCAAAGGATGCAGATCTGAAGAACCTGTAAACCCTGGCCTCTGAGCATCATTAGCTTTATTGGCAAACTTTCTGGCAATCCATCAGGTGAGCCACTGCAGTGCAAGTAGCTATGGAAGAGTCAATCACTCCAGAGATGTTTTTGCGGTGCAGAAATATGTCCTTCATTTCGCAGATTGCTCTGATCCTTTATTTTACAGATTGCTCTGATGTGTTTCTATTTTCATTTAGAATTTGAGATAGTATGATACTAAACACTGCTGAAGGTGATAACAAGGTTTATGAAAGCTAAATATCTGCGGGCCAGCAGTGAATCAAGCGTAAGCCCTGTATAAATACAGAAGTACTAGAGAATGTTAAGCATTCAAAAAATTGATGTGAAACAAGTGGCAAAATGTGACAAACTATGAAGGATACTGCTCCCTGGAGTTAAGTCAATATTGTATGAAACTGCCATATGGTATAAATATCCTGCAATTCAAAACCTCAGAAAAAGCCTTACATATTTCAGCTGTAAGAACGCTTCCAAGTTTTCCTTCTCTATATGCTGACTTTGTATAGCAAAATACTGCAACTGTAAAGACAGAATAGTGGATAAAGGAGCAGATTCTCAGCCATCCAACCATTAATTCTGAAATGTTACATGAGTAGGAAGGTCAAAAGTTCACAGATTCACAGAACATTCTGAGATAGAAGGGACCCACCAGGATCAAGTGCAGCTCCCAGGTACATGGCCCAGACAGGGACAGACCCACAGCCTTGGTGTTACCAGCAGCAGGCTCTCACCAGCTGCTTTTTTCATATTGATATGGAGCACTGAAGCACAAGAAGTCATCTCTCCTAACCCCAGCGAGGTTTGGACCTCTCAGGTGATGGTCAAGCAGTGCATGTAAATAACCATATTAATGAAGTTTCCCCTTTTGAATGCAGAGTGATAACAACGGTGAAAAATTTTAATCCAATTCTCTCTTGACTTTTCTTAGTTTCATATCTATAGAGTGAGATAATTGCCAAAAGATTACTGGAAGGATATGAATGATCCAGTTTAAATAAACCTCCAGTCTCAGGTGAGTACATCAGTTCCATCAGAGCCTTTTGGTATTCAGAAAAAACAGACACAAAAGAACTTTCTCAAGTCTCGTATGGAATTCTTAACTTCTAATCTTTCTAGTGAAAGCCCAAGTATCTTTGCATCAGTTTATATCAATTCCAGTCTCAACAGGATTTGCCTTTGATTAATTCAGTCTTGCAAAAAAGTCAGGAGTAACACAGATAGGCAGTTTGGGGTTTTTAATTACTTTAACTGAATAATGCATCTTCTCTTAATTCCACATAAACCGGGACTCACGCACCACGGAGCACACTGGAGCACACTAGGTGCTGAATTAATGAGGACTGCACAGACATTGCAGTACTTTTGGTCCAGGGTTTAGAAGATAAAATAGTTCCTTTGAGCAGTGTTACAGAAATTAGAAATGCAAAATGAATTAAAGATCAAAAAGAGTAACCAGAAATCATGGAACTCATGCTTAAAATGTTAAAATATAAACTGTCATGTTCTAGGTATAAGGACTTCTATTTTTGGATTTAGGCAGGTATCAATTATATTATTTCTAAGGTAGCTTATAAAAACAAAGCATTCAAAATTCAAGGCTGAGAAGATCCCACTCAGCAACAAACTCACATTCAAGATAGTTTAAAAAAACACAGTCAGAAAA
The DNA here is from genome assembly GCA_034509185.1 of Euphonia xanthogaster. Lineage (NCBI taxonomy): Eukaryota > Metazoa > Chordata > Aves > Passeriformes > Fringillidae > Euphonia > Euphonia xanthogaster. The sequence goes on along the minus strand of JAYDZK010000271.1, from coordinate 11,571,188 downwards.
TCAATGGATGAGGCCATCAGGGGAATAACTACGGGATAGTGTATAAAGACTGGACTGAATGTCTGCAAGGAACTATACATATGAACACACAACCTGGGAGCCAAGAAATGAAGTTTTATTTTGAACTGGTCTTTCAGCTGACATAAAAACTGGTCAAATTGAAAAAAAAAAAAAAAACAGAAATCAATCTGATCTCTCATATTACCATTAAAGAAAGTGTGCAAGTCAGTTACATGCTGTAGATAGCTCAAGAAAATTTGGAAATCATCTGACTGATGATAATGTGACCCTAAAAGAAGCAGTTTTAACTGCCTCTCATTCAAGTAAACACAAATGCCAGAAGACAGAATAAATAATTATGGGTTCCCTCAGCAGTTTGAGGGAATGGGTTCTCTCCTTTTACAGTACTATTCCACATTCTATTACAGAGAAAACTCAACAGTCCAGGTAGCCTTAATTTAAACAAAAGAACTTTAATTAGAGTCAGAAAGACTACTGAAACCATTAGAGAATCCAAGGGAAGTCATAAAGCAATTAGACTGATAATAAAAAGCAGGATAAAAGGAAAATAGTTGCTTTTTGCACATAACATCCAGTTATTGAGAACATATTTTAACTGGACAGAACAGGAATATGGAGAGAAGAAAATTATGTAATATCTATTAAGAAAAGCAAAATGTTTGGCTATTAAAGGAAATTGCAGCGATTTACTTTTCAGCATAAATCCTTTCTACTTGCTATTACAACCCTTTTATTATCCTAGAGGGGAGTATGACTGAATTAAATCTAAGCAAAGTTAAAATCCTTTTTTATAAACAACTTCAAATTTAGCAATCAATGTACAACAAAATAGCATTCTGTGTTTCTCAACCACTAAATTTCACAGACTGTGATCTTTAACATGTATGGATTAATGTCCAGAAAAAACATGACATAGAACACCAAGCAATGATGACAACAGATAATTTGGCTAATGTAAAGTCTAGCTGCTTATGTCCCTTTGTATGAAATATACATAAAACCAGCTTGGCTTACTGCATAGTACCTGAAAAACATATGCTGAAGGACATTAATATACCTGTAGAAGTTCTAAATACTATAACCCTGAAAGAATAATGAGGGTTCACTGAAGGGAGCATTGGTTATATGACAAGGAAATCTTAATAGGAATTCAAATTCAGGCCACTTAAATGAAAATACTAATAATGTTTACTGTTCTTAAAAATAAAAAAAAAATCCAGTCCAAAACAGTAATATATTATTTCAGTTAAAAAAAAGCAGAACACAAAAAGAATAAAACATTTATGAAATATATTAACCAACCACGGACTTACTGCATTGCAAAGACATTTTAATCATAGCATAGCATGACAAGAAACATGGTGGACATTTCAGTAATGATGGAGAAAAAGCAGAAGTTTCCCATGTATATTTTATTTCAGAACTTAGAAAAAGCCAGTCATACAATGACTGCATACTTGCCTTCCTAATGTGACCAAGGAGACTAAGGAGAATGCAAATAAACACATCTGTTAAGCCAGACATTTCTAAGTCATCAGGTCTGGGTAACTTGTGTCCAATAGTTTTTAAAACTCTGTGGGCTACTTAGAGCTGGTTTTAGGCAAGCCTGGTACATGTAGTTCATAAAAGTTCCAGAAAAAAGTTCTTGTTATTTCCATAAGCTTAAAAGAAACAACCATGAGCCTATTAATTAATTGCAGACAAAACAAAGAATTCTACTACAAAGTAATTGAGTAGTCAAGATAAGTAATTATATGTAAGTATACATTTAGAAAAGCATCATATGCCATTTGCTTTTCCATTCAATGACATGTTTGAGTGGCAGAACTACAAATACTGATGTAATTTACTCAGCATTGCCATGGCACTCATTAAATGGACTAAACCCCCAGGGAGTCTTAAAATCTGTCTAGCATGTCTTCCCTGGAAGTCTTGTCAGGAATGTGTTCTTGACCAAAGTTATTTAATATTTCTATTAATATTCTGCCTTATAATGCTAAGCAATGATACTTGAGGATGAAATTCTTGGTAACGAAGAGAGTAAGTTAGGGACAAGCAGGGCTTGGAATCACGTGAAGCAGGATGGCAACAAACAATTGGCATTAATTTATAGGTAACATTTGCGTGAATTTAACTATAAATTTAGGACTGGATTACTTTTTTTCTTCCACTGAAGGTCCATTCTTACTCAGTCAGGTTATAGATGAAAGAGGTCAAGTTAGTCCATCCAGCCTGGCAAATACAGTAGGAACCACTTTTTGAAGCTGCATTACTGTTATCACCTATGATATTAGCTTTCAGCAGCTTCTCAAAACTCAGAAACTAGGACTACTTTTGGGCTAAGCCAGCCACTCATTCACACATGAAAAAAAAAAATCAAGATACCCCCCTGCCTATCACCCCTCCCCATTAGAGCAGAATTGAAATCATAATGTTATTGGGGTCGTTTTCCTGTGCAATGTTAAGTACCACACACAGAGACAGAATGGGAACAGTTGGTTTGAATTATCCTCTTTGCTTTGAGTTCACAGAGGTAGGGAAGCAAGAACACAGTTTCTATCCATGTCAGATGACAGACACTAATGACACTTGAAACTGGTGCTGTCCCTGTGTTTCTGCTCTGCTCCAGTGTCTTTTGGCTACTTGTTTGACTTCTCATCAGTGGAGGAGAAAGAAGAAGAATATCATCACAAATGAATGCAACAATATTCATAAAAATCTGTCATGGATTAGGCAAATATATACTTGTCACAAGGTTACCTTCTGGTCTTAACACTGCAGCAAATCAAATGCCTTTGGGAAGCAAGCATTACTTTAACTGGGGCCCTACCAAAACATACATGCTCTGTGACACCTGAACTGATTAAGATGCCTAGAAAAAAGAAAAAAAATTGTCTCCAATACAATGCCAGTGTAAAACACTCTATTCAATGACAGATTACTGACAAGTCACCAAGCACACTGAGCATTCAAAACTCTTTTAATTAAATTCATTGATATCTGTTTGAAGGCATTTGAAACGTAGAAGGAAATGTTACAATATATAAAAGCAGTGCACATGCACACATACATAAAATAAAGTTCTTCTAGGAAATTTTAGACTCCAGTTTCCATTAGATATAAAATAATGCATAATTTAAGTAAAATGACCGAAAAAATACATCAAATCTGTATAAAAGATGCTAGTTTTGTAAGAAATATTGCAGAATTTTGATGTGCATTCAAAGATTCCACCAATAGATGGCAGAAATGCACAACACTTGATAAAGTTATTGCAAATGACTGGAAATTTAAGGTGCTGAGGAAGGGAGCTTTGTGACCCGTGGATGCACCAAAATCCAGTAAATTAATGCAAAGTCAAAGTGGTATCTCTTTAACCAAGTTATCAGAGGGCTTCTTTGTGTAAGTGTAACTAAACTCCATCAAACTATCTAAGTTTCCCAAAAGGAATAAAGTGTTCTACAGATTCAAATATGCTTTCAGGCTGAGCTGTTCTGTAGAGATTATGGCAAGAAAGTCTACG
>JAYDZK010000271.1:11532519-11567544 GCA_034509185.1 Euphonia xanthogaster | reverse complement strand
CTCTTCCGATCTATAAAGTGTTCTACAGATTCAAATATGCTTTCAGGCTGAGCTGTTCTGTAGAGATTATGGCAAGAAAGTCTACAGGGCATTAAAACAAATGTGGTTTTCATGTACAGATTTTTAACTAAAGCTTCATCTTGATGAACACTAGCTGGATGGGCAGAAGGCTTCACACCATCACCTTAACTACCTTAATAAGACACATCAAATTTTTCTCCCAAGTCATTTATCTCTAAACCAATTTCATTCTCTGATTCAACAAGAAAGCTGAATTTCCACCAGAGTTGTTGGAAATACTCTTCTCTGACCAGGCATTGATACTGAAACCACAAGTCTCATCCAGAATTAATTGACATGCCTGGAACAGGACCTGGACAGAATTTGAGCAAACACTGGAAAAAAGGATCCCATTCCCAGACTGCACTAATCACCACCTGAAGATATTTGTTCTCTACATTTTGCATGTGTCTGTATTGGCAACTGTTGTCTCTCTTCTTTACCCCACTATATAGCTCAAATTATTTTCTGAAAAAAAAAAGTACAGTATCAGCAGCAACTTAGACTAAAAAGATGTCAGGGAGTAAGGATGGACAAAAAAATCTTCCTGATAATAGAATTTATAGGAATCACACAGTTTCTACCCCTTGATGTTCTGTACAGTAGAACAGATGAAACATATGGTCAAAAAAAGGCAGTAAGATTGTTCAAAAGACCGTTTTTATCTTTAATTTCTGTGATTCAATAATAAGACCATCAAATTCATATATTATGTTGTATTAATAACTTTGTATTAATATCACAATCTAAGGCTGATTGTTCCTCATTCACATATTCTTGCAAATATGAAGCCAATATCATATTTCTTACGTTAAATCCCCCCCTAACCACACAATCCTGCCAAGGCAATTTAGTTCAATACAGTCAGATCATAAAATCAATATTTCTTTTTTCATAAGCATACAAGTACATGATAAAAGGCATTTCAGATCTGAATTGGCTTTTCTATCACAGAAGATAGAATAATGGTTTTAAGTGTGTAAAGTGTTATTGAGTCTTTACTAAATAAAACTGGAAGACATTCACTTGTTGTAGGACTCTCCAATTTTTCAGACTGCAACCTGTCCAAAGGAAAAAATTCTCCATCTGAAACTTAGCTAGGATACTTAAATTATGACAACTTTGTAGTCACCAAACAAACAACAAAATTTACCATGCCATTATTTCTCCCATTACAAATTATTTTCTGTCCAACAACCCTTTTAGCCTACCTTCACTTAGACTATAAACAAAATACACAAACTTGGCAATGCATGGAAATAATTTGGTTAAAATTCACTGTCAAAATCACCTGTAAATCATTCTTCCCTCGGGAAGATTCTCTCCACTCTGTAGAATCCTGTACCTGGAGAACTGTCCTACCATTACCAGAAAGTTTCTTGTATAGAGTTGTGCAAGCAATACATAGGATTTGATAAAGCACAGCTGTAGCTTATGAGCAAGTACCTAAACAAATGCTACTGTTTGCAAAACAGGGCTGGAAAAATGTCTTGGGGATCTAGATGAAAATGAGCATCCAAAAACACACTGACGTTCATATCTGCACAGTTTTCAAGTCAGAACATAAGAAATTTTTATATAGCATGATAAAGCACTATACATCAATGAATTACACAGATTCATTAAAAATTTCTTTCCTATCTGTACTTCCCCCAATTTTTCAATAATATGTAGTTCTCTCCATATGCCAAATGCATTCTTTTCACGTGCTTCCTTTTCTTATTCTGCCCTGTGCATGCAAAAATGGTACCAAGAAACCCTTTCTGAAGGATTTACCTCATCAAAAATCTGGTATTTTGCAGGTTTGAAGTGCTATTGTGCCTTCAGCTTTACATTAGATATTGAACATAATGACATTCCTAGAAAACTTTTGAAAAAGTATAATCTGATCTTTCAATACTAAATGTTGTCTGCAAACTGGAATATATGTAGAAGACTAGATCTGAAACATCCTTTATGAATACTGATTGAAAATTTAATTCATAGACAGCATTTCAAGATGCAAAAAATATATGTAAAGAACAGCTGAATATAAAAGACTATCAGGGAAAGAAGGCTTCACATACTAAGAGCTACATAATAGGTGAATAATGGCACTTCTAAGCTAGCATAAGAACAGAAAAAATCCACTGGCTTTCCACTACTGTACATGAACAGATGATACATCCAGAGCATGTCCTCTGCTATGCTTCACACCTTTCTGTAAGCACTTACTGCTCCAAAGGCAAAGCTTATTATTTATTTAGGATAGTTTGGTTTCTGTAAAATACTGCTGAAACAGTGGGTCTGTACTGATACTGGTCAGTTAGCTAAACCAGGACAGCTCTTGTAGAATTGGGCATTCAGAGAGCCACACTGGGAGCTTTGATTCTGCCAAGTACTTCCATGAACTCATTACAGCTGATTGACATGAATCAATAATGAAATAAACTGGAAAGACCCTGATGCACAATGCATCCCAGATGGTGCATTTTATTTCACTCCTAAATGATCCTGAAATCTAAAGCCTACAAAGGAAACCTGCTAAATCATTAAGAAATTCTTAAAATGTGCCAATGTGGAATGATTTTCACATTGCCTAACCTTAAGCCCTATCTATTTACTTGCCTCAATAAAAGGCTAAACCTCCCTGCTAATCCTACATACACATGGGGACAGCTCGTGCACAACCCACAACTTAAATGTTCTGAATCCCCCTCAGCAGAAGGATATCTCTCTCAATTACAATATTAATATAAAAGAAAAAGGCCAAGTAGGCATCTAACCTGAAATTAAATAATATGGTTTAAACACACCCCTACTCACACACTCAGTCCTACCACAGTATTACCTACATGTATGATTTGAGCTCTACAGGCAGTAAATTTGCCCATCCCTTTCAAAGGTGTAAAAAGGAATATACAGGCTTCATTAATATGCTTTGATATATTCACTTAAAAATTCTTTGATCACATCTCCTCAAAATACATTGCTACTCTAAATAAAAGCTATGTTAGGAATCCAAACAATTCACATTTTTGAATTAGTGAATGATTTCAGTAAGGATGATTTACTTAAAATGAAAACCCCTTCTGGAAGCAGGTGCAAATCAAAAACATTGTAAACATGTTACTCCTAAGATGACTACATTAAAAAACAGATCAGTTTTTTGCTTCAGCAGGTGATAAATGTCTCAGGGGATTCCACGAGGAAACAGGCAAAGTGGGGATATAAACAAGAAATCAAGATAAAGTGATGTTGGTGTAATTAAGAGATATGGAAATTCTTTCAACCCTATGAGTGCTCAACTCTTCCTGAAAACTGACATAAAACTTATGAAATCCATGCAGCAGAAACTGCTAAATGTGCAAACGCTCTCATTATCCCTGTCAGTACTGTTGGCTGGGTTGCTGTGTCACCATGAGTCACTCAATTACGCAGTCACTTTCACAAAGGGTATTCACTCCAAATAATTATCTCTGCCTCATTTCCCAGAGTTTGTGGTCTTGCTACTTTCTCATTTCATATTCCTTTCCAATGGATTCTGTGATTCTATTTATTCTCTCAGCCTTAATCTCCGAGGATTTCAATCTCAAAGTTTTTGGGAAACTCTGATACATCCTATGCAGGAGTGAAAATCCATCCCTTAATTCACATAATGCAACGAATCTGAGATTAAGTTATAGCTACTGAAATTGGCAATTTTCTTTCAAGGATAAGCATGTTTTTTACTTACATACCTTCTTTTAAAATTTTATTTCCTATCATAACATGGAACTCTATGACATTTTCTCTTTCAAAAAGCCTACTTAGTTTTCCATATATGACAGAAGTGATATGTGATAAAGAGAGCAATCATATGAGGATGTGTAGTGATCTTTTCTGGCTGTTTTCCCTGGCATACTAATAACCACTGATATGACCTTTACTGTGGTTATAAATTTACTGATCTCTTTCCATAAAAAAGATTTCATCAACAATTTTTGTATATTTGCACTTCTGTATTAAGATGAAAATGTTAAAAGACTATTAAAGACCCTTTGGTTTATTTTATTTTCCATATTAAACATTTAAGATAACTATTATCTTCAGTTTTCAGGGGCAATGAGTGCTTGGATTTCTGAAGGAATGCATTGCCAAACTGTGAGGTTTCGTATGTTGTCTAAAGACAAGCCAGTCACAAAGTTTGCCATTTTTAGGACATTTTCTTTGAATGAAAAAATCACAACATTTGACATTCATTTTTCCTGATGAAAGTGCATATAACATTTGTACAAGAAACTGCATTTGGCACATTATGGATGTTTTTTAATTGAGTGTCCTCTCTATTTCATTTTGCATTCCCTATTACATGTGGCACATTTTTTCTAATGCATTCCTAGCAGTCCAACAAAAATATTAAGTGTCTAAATGTACCTCCCAAATCAGTCACTTCAGTGGATTCAAAATTTAGCCACACTGGCTTAAAAAATGCAATGAGAACTTATTGATTTCATTGTTGACAATGATCCATGGCAATCCAGTTCAGTGAATGAATGATCTAGATCACCTGTTCAGGTTGCAAGCTGAGACAAATCAAATTCACAGTTTGATAAAGGCAGGCTACTGTTATACAGGACTTCCAAAAGGGAGTTCTCCACCACTTAGAGTAGGAGATTACACTAATGAGTTGAAAACAAAAGAGATATAGTAAGTGCTTTTTCTGACAAAATCCACCTTTCCGCTTAAAATTCACTTTGAAAACTACTTTGGAAACATTCTTCTATTTACACAATGACATAAGATGAAGAAATTCTCCACCCAAATGTTCAAAGTTGAAGTAATTTTAAAACAAGCATTTTAAAGGTTAAATTACTGTACTTACCAAGCCAACTTCTGTTTAAATATACTGACACAAACACTGGAGGGACCGTGAAGAAATCTACCACTGAGTTAACTTCTAGCCAAAACCATAGCTTGTCATTGGCTGCTATAAACTGGGAAAAAAAGGAAAAAAAAAGAGGGGAAGAGATGAAAGAATCAGATTATTTTCATGCTGATAGCAGGTATCTGTTCTAAAATATTGAACTCAAAAGTTAGTGCAGTGACTGATGTTTTAGGTCTGTCCAGACAAAACATGTCTCACTGGAAAGAAGTCTGTATTGCGAATTTCTTGATAATAACACTGAGATTAAAATGAAAGGTCTAACTAGAGAGATAGAACATCTATGTTATCATCTACATCTAAGTAATATATGTGCTAAAAATACTTTTTCCACATTTATTGACAATGTATCAGTAATATTAGAAAGGTGTAGGCAATTATAAAGTATTTGGAAGTATATCACCTTTGTTCCAGCACACCAAATATGCTGGTAGCAGTCTTATCATGTATTTGCTGTTCACAAATTTCTCAATACAGAGAGGTTTACTGAGTCCCATTATTACATGTCCCGAGGAGATCAGCAGGGTGACTCCTACAAGGCATAGTTCAGGACTGCAGCAGCACTTCAGGCTTTTGAATGAAACCACGTGGTAATTTCTCTCTCCTGAATACAAAATCACCCCAGGGAAACTAGCAAGCTTAGACACCAAGGGCATCACAGTTAGAACTTGCCTATGTGCTTAAATAAGGTAAAACTACCATTGGCACCTGATTAATAATTAAAAAGTAATCAAAACATTTGCTTTATATAAACATTACATGTAAATATACAAATAAACAGAAAAAAATGAGTGTATCATGAAGATATTTAGCAGAGCAGTTCTAAGTCTTAAAACTTTGACTTCCACATTTCTAAACAATGCTCACATTTTTTGCGTTAAAGAAGATATTAATTGCCTTTCTTTCAAAGAAAATACAACCTCTAGTTCAATCCCCATATTCAGCAGCAGCTGCCTTCCCTCCCTGGCTCTTGCTACCAAAGGGACGCTACTTACACGCAAGCCGAAGTAGAGGAGGAAGAACACATTGAAAGCCATGTCGATCTGTAATGTGAAATCTTTGTAGAAATTCTGGCAGGATTCTATTGGGCTATTTGAAAAACAAAGAAATCAGAATAAACTGTCAGTATGTCGGCTTCTACTCTGCTGAGAATTGTTTGCATTTCATTAAAGACCTTGACCCAGAAATCATGTTTCTGTTTTCCAGTCGTTTACAAGATACAAGCAAGCATTTCAAAGGAGCTATTTCATTCATTCAGTTAGTCATTCATACAGTATTTATATTCACCTCTTCGGGTAATATTTGAGAATTAACATGCAGATACCTTTAGGAGAGGACAAGCAGGAGAATACCTCAGGATTGCTTAACCCCACATTAACCCTTAAAGAACTGACTTCTTTCTAAAAGAGACACACCTATGATACTTTAGGAAGAAACCTAACAAGTACACAGGTACAGTGAAACATTACATGCTTTTAATTCATAAAACCTTTAACAAAAAATAGCTGCTTAGGAATACATTACCCATTAGCAACCTGGAGTACTTAGTCTTGTAGAATCCCTTGTTTATAAAAAGTTGATTGGATTTCTTTTTCTCACTTTTTTTTTTTTTTTGTATGGCCATTTAATGTACTTTATGTACAGTACTATGAACTGAGTAGAAAAGCAGCATAGCCCACTGGTAAAATTAAATAACAAAATAAATTGAAGAATTTGAAGCAGTACTCTAAGGGTTAATTTCTGCATGCAGGTTAATTAAAATACCCTTGTGTGTATCAGGCAGCCATTGCAAATTTTAGCTTCTTATTTTATGCTCTGTTTGACAGTGGGACAGATCCAAAGCTCGCTCTATACAAACTGGTACTTTATAAATACACTTTTATCTAAGGAAGGTGGTAGCTTCCATAAGTATCATCAGTGATTTATTTGTAAATCTAAAACAGGTTGTTGAAGCCACAGCCCAATGTTGTGGTCATAGACCAAAGTGAAAATCACGTCCCAATATATGTTGATGTATATACTATATATATATATATAAAATGTCCCACCATATATACATATATATATACACACATATATTGCAAATGATCATGTGTTCATCACAACATAATAGAGGGAAACCAGAACGTAGATCATTTGAATATCTGGAGCCCTGGAAAACTCCTTTTAGAAAAGCAGAAATTTGTTGGCTTTCTAGATCAAATAAATCACTGAACTTGAATGTAATACCAGTTAGTATAGCAGTAGTTCTGCAAATATAATGCTAGACTGCTCAACAAGCAAGATTCTATGCTTATGAATGTCAGGTACCTAACTTAAGGCATAAAGGAAATTACCTGGACTACCAGGTCATTACACATGCAGCCAAATTTTCCATTCCTTGTATACATTTCAGGTCAAACAAGTTAATTACAGCATGCTCTCTTCTGTCTCTAGATGCATGAATGTATACAGCAAAATTCTCCTTGATGTACAATAGCTGCATATTTTAAGAAGCTTCAGTGCTATAGGAAATTTTATTAAAACTGTTTTACAAAGGCTATTTGAAAAGGCATTGAAGTTATAATACGCTTTTTTTATAGTTCAAATAAAATTGATTTACAAGAGCAGGCAGAAGGGAAGAGAAGCCATATGTTAACATACAGGAGAGCAGACAATACCTCATTATTTACCAACACAGTTTTAGCTACAAAAATAGCGGATGCAATTTGAGGACCCAACTGGATAATTTTCTGTACAGCACTAATGAAAACAAAGGATTTTGTCAAAATAAGGTAGGCCACACACTGAGCCACAGTGCACCCTACCAACAGGAAATACAGAGGAACAGAATCAACAGCCCTGCACCAACCCTTAACTCCAGAGTAGGTTCCTGCAAAAGCTGGAGAAATTCACTGAAGCTAATGGAATTGCAGAGGCTTATAACCAGGATAAAGAGCAATTTTTAGTTAAGGTCAGCTAAGGTAGCAGCTAACAGCTCTACTTTTGTGTCACTGTCCTTCACAAAAACTTACAAGATCTGAAAAATTACCTAACGCATAATAAATCTTTTTTGTTTTTCTTTTTTTTTTGTAAAACACTTAGCACAATGGATGACAATTCTGATTTGTGACTTTTGTTCACCTAATACCAAATCCACTGTTTCTCCTGGTCATATCCTTTAAGCTTCCTTCATTTCAAAGAACTTCCCTCTCTTTCAATGCTTAAGTTGCCCATTTCAAAGACAAACACAGCATCTTTTTTTTTTTTAATTTCAAATTATGATTTTGTCAGAAGGGCATGACACAGAAGAAATTACCAATTTTCTCACAGATGGATTATAAAATACTTTAAGCATTCTAAATTAAACTTTCCATTTGGATTTTTTATTTTTCTTCTCACCAGTAGCTGACATCTGAGCTGGCAGAAAAATAGGGCCACTCATGTTTATCATTGCACAATTCAGCCTGCTGCAGAAAGGAGGCCAATTTGAAACTTGTCTTTACACCAAGCTTCCCAAAACCATAAGTGCTGTAAGTACTTCTTAGGAGTGCACTAGGGTCTCCAGGACCAGTAATAATACTAATAAAACTCCCTGGTTTATATTAAAATCATATGGCATATCCTATGGGATTTCACCCCATTAGGGCAGCAAAGGTTTCACTTCTGAAAAAGACAACAGACTATTAGAATTGCTTTTACTCCCCTTCCATGCATGGTTTCATACATTTATACCACAAAACCACAGGAGAAACTATGATAAAATCCATGAAACAGCATACTAACAATGAGAGGAAAGATTTCATATAACTAGATAAAAATTACAGTAATGATGGAACTTGAAATGCAGTGGGCATCTCCCCCTAAAGGAGTGGCAAGATCAATACTCCAACAACTGGCATGCACATCTGGTAAATGAGCCAGCTAGGGAAGGAACCCCACCAGAGCTGTTTTTCTGGAAAGAGAAGGACTGGTGGCTGATGTGACAATAGGAGGTTGTCTTGGGCACAGCAATCACAAAATAATAGATTTTGATTTTTGGAGAAATAATGAGGGGGGACAGAAGGACCCCCAGAGGGCAGGCTTTGGCCTGTTTATGAAGCTGGTTGAGAAAGACTCTTGGGATGCAGTCCTGAAGGGCAAAGGAGTCCAGGAAGGCTGGACATGATTCAAGATGGAAATTTTAAATGCACTGAAGCAAGCCATCCCTATGTGTCAAAAGATGAGCAGGAAAGACCATCAGCCTGGCTGAATAGAGAACTTTGGCTGGAATTCAGGAATAAAAGTGCATAATCTTTGGAAGAAGGGCCAGGCAACTGAGGAGGGCTTCAAAGAAGTTGTGAGGTTATGTAGGGAGAAAACTAGAAGGGCCAAAGCTCAACTAGAACCAAATCTGGTTACTGGCATAAAAGACAATAAAAACATTTCTAGAAATGTATTAGAAACAGAAGGAGAGCTAAGCAGAATCTTCGTCTTTTATTGGATGTGGGGAAAACAATGACAAAGAATGAGGAGAAGTCTGGGGTGCTTAGTTCCTGCTTTGCAGTCTTTAATAGCGAGAGCACTTGTTCTTCAGGTACCCAGTGCCCTGAGCTGGAGGACAGATGGGGAGCAGAATGAAGCCCCCACAATCCAAGGGGAAATGGTCAGTAAAATACTACACCATTTAGACACAAATCAAGAGGGCTGCGTGGAATCCACCCAAAGATACTGAGGGAAGTGGCAGAAGTGCTCACCAAGCTACTTTCCATCATTTATCAGCAGACCTGGTTAGCTGGAGAGGTCCCACCTCACAGGAAGTTAGATAACATGACATCCATCTACAAGAAGGGTCAGAAAGAGGATTCATGCAACTACAAGCCTGTCAGCCTGACCCTGGTGCTGGGGAAGGTCACGGGGCACATCCTGAGCCAGCACAGAGCACATGCAGGACACCACAGGATCAGGTCCAGCCCTTTTGGGTTTATGAAAGGCAGTGCAGCTTGACCAATCTGATCTCCTTCTATGACAGGGTGACTTGCTTGGTGGATGAGGGAAAGGCTGTGAAGGCCATCCAGACTTCAGTCAAGCTTTTTACACCATTTCCCACAGCATTCTACTGGAAAAACTGGCTGCTCATAGCTTGGACTAGCTAGGTAAAAGACAGGCTGGGTGGCTGAGCCCAAGGAGTGCAGCAAATATCTTGATCTATGATCTGGTCAAGGGAACAGAGTGAGTCCTCAGTAAGCTCACAGATGACACCAAGTTGAGCAGGAATGTTGATCTGCTAGAGGGTAGGAAGGCTCTGCAGAGGGATCTGAACAGGCTGGATCCATGGGCTGAGGCCAATTGTACAAGGTTCAACAAGGCCAAATGCCTTGTCCTGCACTTGGATCACAACAGCCCCATGCAGTGCTACAGGCTTGGAGAAGAGCAGCTGTAAAGTTGTTCATTGGAAAAGGACCTGAAGCTGCTGATCAGCAACCAGCTCACCGTGTGGCCAAGTGGGCCTTTTAACAGGAACAGTGCATCCAGCAGGACCAGGGAAGGGACCATCCCTGTGTACTCAGCCCTGCTAGGGCCACCCCTCGAGTGCTGTGCCCAGCTCTGGGTCTCACACTGCAAGACAGCCAGGGGCTGAGGCAAGAACACAGAAGGGAACAGCTGGGGAAGGCTCTGGATGGAGCACAAGGGGGCTGGGGCTGTTCAGCCTGGAGAAAAGCAGGCTCAGGAAGGACCTTGTCACTCTCCACCACTCCCTAGGGTCAGGTTGTAGCAAGGTGGGGGTCGACCTCTTCTCCCAAATATAAGTGACAGAACAAGAGGAAATGGCCTCAAGCTGCGCCAGAGGAAGATTAGATTGGATATTAGGGAACAGCTTTTCCCTGAAACATTGTCACACGTTGAAAAAGGCTGCCTAGGGAAGTGGTTGAGTCACCACCCCTGGAGGTATTTAAAAAATATATAGTTGTGGCACTTAGAGACATGGTTTAATGGAGAACTTAAAGGTCATTTCTAAAATAAATGATTCTATGATTCTCTAATATTTCTAAGTACTTTGAAAGAGCATCTTTGATTATCTATACAATTTTTACAACAAAACTAGTAGTTATGTACAGTTATAATAGGCATAAACTACTTCAATGAGCATAAATGACTACAAGAGTGGTAACAAAATAATTCTATTTCATTTTACATAGATGGGGCAAAACCTCGACAGGGTGTTCCCAGCATCCTTAAAGCTTTGCTGCAAGCAACACTGAAGCCAGCACTGTGCATGACATTTTTACTACACCAAGTACCACCTGTCACTTCAATTCAAAAGACCTTACTGCTGTTTAAAGAACTGTTTTTGTCACCAGTTTACATCATGTATTTCTTATCCTTGCTTATTTCTGGTTGGTTTAAAATGTTTCTAATGCATCGAATTATTCCTTGAATAGTCATCAAATGAGTGGGAGAGAGCAAAAAATGCTTTTTAATGTTTTCTGAAATTGCTTCTGTGAGTATATTAATATGAAAGCTCCCACAGAATCCTTCAGATATTTCCAGGATTTTTGAAATTGCAACAGAGTTGAAAATAACTTGAGTGGTTTTTACTGTACCATTTTACCTCTTGATAGGAGCTGTAAAGCCCATTGCAAACTTCAGATCAAGGCCTCAGTCAGAACTCACAATCTCTGTCCCAGCACAGTCAGTGCCATCATGACCACACAGACTAAGAAGGAGCTCCACACTCCTTCAGACTCTTGACAGCTTTGCAATCACAGTGACAGCTGTCTGGATGATTTTAAATTAAGTGTTCCCCACAATGATGGGAAAGCTTTGGTACACTCAATTTAGCACTTGAAATAACTATACAATCTGCAATTTACAGTTCTTCCTAGGTAAGGATGGGGACTATTGTATTTTTGGCACATTGTATCAGCCTGCTCCTAATGGTTTTTTGCCTTTTTTTCCCTCTTACTTTTTAATGACAAGGCAAGCAAAGAATGGATGCCAATTCTTACCTATGTATATTTTTTTTTAAATGGAAAACGTTTAAGACATCTTAATCTAGCTGCATTTTGTCAGGTGTTCTGAAGATATGCATGTAAAACTTTCATAAACCACCACAGAAGAAATTACTTCTACTGCAACTTCAAGGAAGTACTGATGTTAATATCTTATTACAGCTGCTACAACTTCAGAACTTGAAGAAGCTATTGAAAATTTTAGAAACTCAGAGAATTTTCCTAATTTACAATTGTAATTTTTGCAAATCTGCTTTCTGAATGGTGGATGAAAAACCAAATTAATTACAGAAACGAGATAAAAATATTTTTAAATTTAGTATCAATAAAACATAAAATTTAAAGTAGTGATCATGTGAAAAATCACTAAGTTTTTATTTCCTGTATTCATGACTGTTTTTAGACTGCACAACAGTACATTATACGAAAAAACAGGAAAATGTGCACTTTCCATCAGAAGGAATGTCCATGGATGAGAGTAAATTTTAAAATGAAATTATAGCTATGTACAGAAAAACCAGATGATGCTCCTAAAACATAAATAACACAAATAAATAAATAGGAGAAACCACTCAATATTTAGAAGTTAATTAGTACTGCACCATTTGAACAGATTCCACTCACTGCATTTTCCAATTCTATTTCAATGCAATTAATATCTATCAATTTGGGCATGTAAATTGTCTTTGTACATAAAACTGCCTAAAATGGTGGGGTTTTTTTCAAATTATTTTGTTTTACTGGAAGAGCCTCTTTAATATTGAATTCCCTCAAATTTACTTCTAGAACAAACCAAATTTCATGAAGTCTAGAGTAAAAAAAAATGGCACAAATTCGATATAGTAGTGTCTGTTTATACTCCTTTAATACATGTTTTAAACAGTACAGCAAAAATGAAAAATAAGTTGCTTATAGTTAGGACTTTAAACTCTGTTTCAGTGATGTAGTACTATAGTAAAACTATAGAAAAGCCACATGTATCATTTAGTAAAAGCAATTTTTATTCAAGGCTGAAGAGTTTACATCTTTATGGTTTAGTCACACAGCCCAGAAGAAATAAGCAGTTAAAACCTTCTTTACTGAGACAGGCATGAACAAATAGCAAAATAACACAGATGCCTATCCAACGTATACTTTGTGGAACAAATATCATAATTAAAACAAATCACCAAGACTAAATTAGAATCAAAGATGTCAAACATCTTAAAAGGGACGGAGAGCATAACATACTTTTTCTTACTTCAAGTGGCTTCCTCACTTATTAACCCTGTGAGTCCCACAGTAAGAAAAACATTATTTTCTTACAGCATCTGTATTCATCTTCTAAACACAAGATGCTTGCTAAATGCATCTCAGTTTAGAAAGCCCTTCTTTGAGTCACAGCACCAATAAAGCTTTTGCCCACAAGCAGCTGCTAAATCACCTCACTCTCCCTTGACATGACGTGGGGCACCACTGGGGAACTTCTGCTGCCAGCACTTCCAGTTAGTGCTGCAGGAAGTGCAGGCAGAGTTGAGCTGGTTTCCTTGCCAAGGAGGAAGGACAGCAGCTGGGTCACCAGGAGGAGGCACTGGTGAAGGCAAGCTGAAGACCCACTTGGCCTGTAGGAGAAGGGACACATCATCTGCTGTCACACCCTAAGGCCTGGCTCCATAAAACTCTGTGGCATCAGGACAACCCTGCTTTGAGATATTTGTCTGAGGTTTTGTGCACCTGGAGCTGGTGAGTGAGGGAGGAGCAATCCCTTTCTCACTGATTTTAGTAGACAATTATGGCCTGATAGCTGAGGATGATGCTGCAATTGTTTCTTGTATCTTCTTATATTATTTACATTTAAATCCTGTTTGACCACTGACCTTCTTCATCTAAATTCTTACCTGTTTCTCCTACACACACAGAGTGGGTGAACTTTCTGCTCCTGAAGTGTTTCATTGTCAAATCCTGGAGTACTTTGCCAAGTAATTTTCTTTTAATTCTCAATTCTGACTCTCCTTTGCTTAATGGATTAAACCATATTTGTCTTTCCAGTCACAAAACCCCTCAACTTCAGCATGTCATGAATTTATTTTGGATTACTCTGTTTTACTATCTTTGTTTCCATCTCCATTGCTGCAGTCTACACAGTGGAGTGGCCTCCACTCTTGACTTTGATATGCACCTCTCACATTCCTTCTGAAAATGCTCTGATGACTGTAGGCTCATACACACTAAGCTGTCTTTGAGCTACATCAACAATCAGGATCCTCTTTGTTCAATTTTAAAATAGGAAAAATAAAAATCTGATTAAAATAAAACTGTCAAATAACATGAAATAAAGCTATCTTCCAAGATTTCTTAGACTGTGTTTAACCTATACTTTGTAATTTGCAAGTACTCTGCTTTTCAGAAAAAAAAAAACAAGAACACCTTAAATGTCTGTCCTTACTTCCCTTTTCTAATTTCTATTAAAACATCTTCTACTATTCTTTAAAGTCTGACAGATAACAAGCTGGCATTAGACTATTACCCTTCTATTTCTAACCTAATTAAACAAATGCATCATGACTCATCTCTTCTGCAAATGCTTTCTCCAACTAAGTCCTTCTATGCAATCTCCCTAATACCTTGGAAGGGAACCTTTGCAAGCTCTCAGACTAATTTGGGGAAAAATGAACAGGTTTCCCTATTATCCTTCAAAAAAATTTCCAATATCAGAAGGAAAAAGCCAACAAAACCAGACCAATAAGTACTGAATTGGCACAACTGTCTTTTAGTAAACATTTTTCTCAGAATCAGAGATTTTTTTTTTCTTTTGATCCTTTCACTTCTCTGCATCATGTCATAAAGAACAGGGCTTAAGAGTTTATGCTGTTCTGACTTTCCCCTTTGACTGAAATTTATTTAAAATTTAAACATATATTTAAATGCTGTGACTTGGCAGTTTTTAATGCAAAATTAAATCCATTTAGAAACTAAGACAGATATGGATTTCCATTGTGAAAGAAAAAGAAGCTCCGAATTTTAACTTCTGTCACATTCACTTACAAAATTAGGAGGCAAATTTAGTTGGTACAACTGCAGAACAAAGGTCTGCCTTCCTGATGCTCAACTAATGCTACCAAATTTATAGAAGTATTTGCAACTGGCAACACCCCAAATGACAGTCAAGTAACATTGACAATAATTATTTTACCTAAATGAACTAATAAAATTTTGTAAAGTTCAGCACAATGCTGTCAGTTTCCATCTCTCTTTCTCAAGTTTTCCATTAATTTGAAGCACATCACACTTCTTCACAGACTCCCCAGTAAAACATAAGCCAATATTCTACAGCACTCAAGCAAAATGAAATTGGGCTGAGCTAATTTCCTCAGCCCCAACACAAAATTACATATGATAGCAAAAAAACCTTTTGCTTATCATTTTATATTGAATTATTGGGATATACAGAAAAAAATACATTAAAATTGCTCAGTCAGAAAACAACATAATAATTTCCTCAGGATGCATGGCTATTCACTACTGTCTGCAGTATGTGTTGTTTCTACTTTTTCAAACAGAAGTCAAAGGAAGTTGCCTGAAGAACAGCAGAACACCCTGAAGGAGCTCAGTGTTAGAACAGGCTTAAGTGAATGGCCTAGAATCCTTCTCCATAACTTCCAACTTCTTTCAGTAGTGCATAAAAGACAGAGCAGGTGCTTTCCTGCAAAATACACCAGTAAGATTCTCATCCTAAGATAACTTAATTTGAAAATGTTTGCTAAGAACCACACAGACAGTAGAAAGAGCTTATTATTTTATTTTGCATTACATTCCTGCACTGCTCATCATGAGCTAAGAACACTGGCAACTAAAAATAGCATGACTACCTTGACAAAACAATCTCCCTGATGACAAATCAATTGTAGGAAAATGACAGCACAACAATGCCTGGGATCACATTTTTAATTAAATAAAAATGATTTAATTTCAATTAAAAGGATTTTGTGAGAGACTACTAACATCCCAAAGAGAAAAATATGAGTATACTGTTTCAACTAGCCTTACTTTTTTGTACAAATTTTAATAAGCCACTTCAGTTCTCTCTCTTCTACTGATTGCATTATGAAATGACTTGGTTGAACTGCATACCTCATTTACTAAAGCTGACAATCTTGATAATTTCTCTTCTACATAATGATATCTTTCTATTACTTCTGCTCTCATTGTTACCAATAGTTTTTATCAAAGTCTATCTAGGCGTAGTAAGTTGTAGCTGCTTACCCCAGAAAGGAGAAAATAATTGCTAACATGAAAATGCTGGCAAGTCATATGAACACTAGACCCTTTTCCATGTTGACATGGAACAAACAAATGAAAATGAATAAAGTTAGTGAGAAGTATATCCGCAGCATAAAACCCTTTCCTTTATAACAAACAGATAAACACTGGAGTAGCTCCTTTGGAGAGATGGTGAATCTCAGAATTTTAAAACAGTAAATACTTTTCAGCCTGGCTTATATGGACCACTTACAGTCCTTGCATTTGCATGAATCAATAGCATGATCTATATATGAGATATTTCTAAAACTTTCTCTTTTTTACGAGAGGGCCTACAAACCATTGAACTCTTAGATAAGTGTCTGTTTCATTAAATTTATCTACAGCTACTCTTACCTTGCAGCAAGAATGAACTCCTGAGATTCCTTGCTCTATTCCTGACAGTCCCTGCTCTATTTGTTTGCAGCTGCCATCTCTTAAAACTACCAATCACTGCCTTTCACATTTGCTGTCCACTTGCCTCAGACTCAGTTTTCAACAGCCCACCATCATCACACATTTCCAGCTCCAACTACTCCTCCATCTCAGTGCCTTTGATTATTCTCTTGATACTGTCATCCAACTTTCAAAATTCTCCCTCATCTGACTTATTTGAAAAAACATATACAATGAACAAAAACTGGAATGTTTTTATCTATCCCCTTTGATTAGAAATGAATATTTTTTCTTTTGTGTATTAGCAAAGAACAGGGCTCTAATTTTCTGTTTGCTATGCATAACTGATCCCTACAGATGACTTCGAATGTACTTTTCATACATTTCTTGCCAGCTTACATACTGTAACTTAAAACAAAAGTAATGTTGTCCTATGAAATTTAGTCTTGTTTCAACCATTCTGACTGAAAATGACAAGAGTACCAGATAAACTGGAGTGTAAAATACTTACAGTTCATTCATCTGTCTGTCATTTCTAGAATTCCCTCCTGTGATATTGCGATGAAAAATATCTGGCTACTCTCTAGTTTTACTGAGTAGAAATAAACTTCAGTTTAAGGTATCTCATTTGGCTTTAACAACAGTGAATAATGTAAATGATCAATGTAAGTCAGAAGTATTGCAGAGTGGTAGAAAATTGACATTACATTACTGAAGTAGCTTCTTTGGCCAGGCTATCTAATAGCATGATCCAGATCTATCAGTAACCCTACAAAACCTGGTCACATGGTGTTAACAGTAATTCTAAAGCAGTCCTAATACACAGTTACACCAGGCAGGATACATTTTTTCCTATTTCAAATGAAGGCATAATATGAACCATATAAATTCCTTCCAAAAACCCCCACAAAATTAGAAGATATTTTAGTCCCAAACAAATTTTCATAATTTCAGACTCTCCCCTTTGCTCCTCTTGAGGACCTCTCAGCCTTACCCACCCCATCAGTATAAAGGTTTTCTAAAGCACCTTGCTCAATTAACCCCTAAGGTACATTTAGGGTACCTCAGGTCATGCAGCTCAGCCACTCCCAACTATGAGAAGTGTAGTATATCCTTGTAACCTGCCACAAGGAAGCCTGTGTTTGTACACTTGTTGCACTTTCCTAGCAATACTGTACAGGTGACTTGAAGTAAAAAACCTTTCAACTACCAAGAGTAACCATTTAAGATCTTTGATTATACCCTGAGCATCACAGTAGAGCTGTTTAAATTCCTCTGCCTTGAACCAGCTCTGGGCATAATCAAGGCCACATCCACTCCTAGCATGCATTAACAGTCATGAAAATCCCTTCTACCAGTTTCCTTTTTTTTTTTTTAACTAGACCCCTGAAGAGTCTGAATTGCATGTACCTTTAACAAGTGATATACATAATACATTTCTCTACCCATAAACTCCTCCGCTGTGGTTTAATTTCCACATCTACATATCTGAAATCTAGTAAATTTTCCTTAGAAAAGCTTGTGTCCCAGCTGTTGCAGCTGTGAGACCTGATTATTTACCACCACTGGCTTAAGTGCAATTACCATATTCTTAAGGCAAAATGGTGACTCTATGAAAGACTCGCTGAATAGCCACATTTACTTTGCAAAACAATAGAAGTTTAAACAAAGAAGAAATTAAGAAAATACTTAAACTTTTCAAAAAAAATTAGCCTGAAGCCTGAGTGACAGTCTCACCCAGTGGTTTTTCTAAATGGGAAAGGCAAGACTGCTTTTAGGCAGATTAATGACACTATGCCTCTTTTACAGCAGTAACTTTATCTCCATTAACAAATGGAATAAGAAACTGCCTACAGGTGCAGCAGTTGCCAAATCAATTATTAGAATCCTGATATAAAAGTACTTTACATCAATATAAGAAAAGGAGGATTATAGGAGAGCTAAATGTTAATATATAGTGGCATTTTTTCCTAACACCTCTCAAAATGGTTTGCACTGTAACAGCCATCACTTCTGTATCCTGGCTGCTGTGCATGAGAGAACAGGTGTGTAGAGGAACTTAACACACTGAGCTACTGGAAAGTCAAAAGGACTGGTAAAATAATCCCATTTGTACTGAGAGCAGAAAGAATTTCATGTTACTGTGGAGATATATGTCTGACCTGATTTAGAGTACTAACAGAGTTTTCCTTCATTGTAAGGGGTGGGAAAGGAACTGCCATTATATATTGACTGTAAGAATAATACAAAAAAATTAAATCCTAGGTAGTCCTAAATAACACACATTCTTAGGGAAGCATAGTATCAACATGCAGGTGGCATGACAACACCTGTAGAAATTACTCCCCTTTTGTACTACTTTGAATATATTGTATGTTTTCATTAAGTTACCTGCATAAATGTACACACTAACAGCATATTTTCACTTTATACATACCTGTTTTCTATGACCATTTTTCAAATATCATAACACTCTATATTATAGGCCCTCAAAGTTATATTTATACAACCAATAGTACCTATTAATCAAGATGAATTTTTATTTGAAATCTGTGCATTAATTCTGACACCAAAGAGTGCACGAATTGTAACTTCCAAACATACACTAAATGTTTGCACTGATCAACAGCACTAGAAAAATTGTGTTCAGACACAATGTTTCAAGTCACTTCCCAGACTGATCTTTCATCATTGTATCAGGGAAAAGTAGGATTAACATTCAATCACATCTTACACCGTGCTGACGAAAGGTTCATTTGAATACATTTAAGAACATATGAATAACAGGTTGGTTAGAATCACATTGTCATTGGTAATGGAAATTTCAAGCAGGGTTCAACTCTTCATATGGAATGTCACCATGAGTTTCGTAAATCAATAAGTTTTAAATTATTTTACAGGTTATTTATAATTTAAAAACCCAAAAACCTATTGAAGTGAAAACGCTTCCTAAATTCTGAATTTCAATAAATTATTATTTACACTCTTACCTCTTTTCACTGTCACCTGCTGCTGAAGTTACAGCAGGGAAAGATTGTCTTTCTGATAATACTGGCACCACTCAGTCCTTGTCACAACAGGGTAGTCAGTACATCCTTTCCTCCTCACATCTTGACCCCACCAAAATTGTGCCCCTAGTCAATAAGCTACTGTAATATGCTGGAAATTTAAATACATAGACCTGATACATATTATGCCCTATTCATTCTGTAATAGCTTAACTAAAGTTAGTGATAAGCATAATTTGCTTTTGCCCAAACTTTCTAATGTTATGGTTTTGTCTTTTTTTTTAATTCCATTTCATGCACTTAATGCTCTAGACTGCATTCAGTGTATACATCATTATGTAAGCACATTGGCATGCACAGGCAATACAAGAATAGATTATAATTAATCCCATAGACAACCAAAAAAGGTGAAGTTGCATCATGCAATGAAACCAGCTTGGCCTGGGCTGCCATGCAGAAAAAAACCTACATCAATGAGTCTGCTGTACGGCTCCTAGGTAAGAGTTGATATGAAAGAGGTGAGTTATTTCAGCAATGAAGTCACAGGCTGAGAATGTTTATACTACTGTAAACAAAATACTGTACATAGCACCAGTATTACTCAGGGATGGGGGAGAAGATGCTTGGAAAGAAGGACAAAAAGGATGAGAAAGAAGAGGGAGGAGGAATTATAAATTACAGTAACCAGTCTGAAATCCAATCGGTTCTTTTAAATAAGCATTTTCTTATTTCATTCAAAATAATTTCACTTGAGCTTTCAAAGCAAACCTGAATTTTCAGTGTATTTTGGAGAAAAAAAGATGAAATAATGAGATACAGAGCAACTTCAAAATGTCAAATGTGTTCAGTAATCGATGAATAACTGAAGATCATAAACACACAGATATGCAGAGGTGAATTTTTCAATGCAGTGCACAGGATCCAAAAAACACAAGCTTCACTGATTTGAATGCATAATCAACCAAACTAAATGAATATGGACAGTATAAAGGATGCATTGGTATGGGTGATTTATTTGGTCACCTTTTGCTGGTTTTCTAGTAAAAGACATCTCTGCTGAATAAAGCAGGGTTTTTTCAGAACTTGTGTTGAATTGCCTTTACCTTACTCACCTTCACAGCTGCACTGAACATAACAACATGACTGGAATTACAGAGTGACCACCTAGCCTGTTCTAAACCATGTACATTGGGCACAGTACTGCACAGCCTGATTCCAGAGAGTTCAGAAAGATCTAATTGAGCAGGTCATTTATTTTATTGCAGCATTCACTTGAGGTGCTACTCTGCGATGATAAATGCAAGATTTTGTAACATTATAACATATGATTATGTGTGTTCCATTACAAAAGGATTTCTTCCATGTTTATCAATAAGTAATTGTTTTCAAGCAATTTTGCTTAATTACCCTTAAATGTATATTATCACTCTATTTTTAGCACAGTTCACAAATATATAAACTACTTAAGCAGGATAGCAATTCACAAAACATCAAAAAATAGCTTTAACAAGAAAACTAAATTTTACTTACTGTATAAGGTTTTAATATAATCTATTGTTCCATTTACAGTACAATTACCTTTGGTATCTTTGTTTCTATACACTAGTAGCTTTGTGAAATAGTAATTTTTTAGTTAGTAAATTGTCACAGAAATTTTGATTACAATAAATGCAAATAATTGACAGTAGAAGTACTTTTCTGGCCTTTTGAAATGTCTTAGAATATTTGCAGAGAAACCGGTCAACATATTTGTAATTTGACAGGTAAAAAATTACTAAATTGTTCATTCCAGACATAAAACCTCCATTTGTACTACTCTTACATAGCGAAATTCACATTCTTTTCCCAGACAAACACTTCTAACTTTTTCAAAGAAACTGAACATACAGTCAAGACTTTTGGCCATTGTGTGCTATTTATTTAACTAGGCTAGCAGAATCTTTCATTAATTGCAAAATAAACATGTGAATATTTTCTTGGGTGTACAGATATGCACTTACAAACTGCTGCACAGTGCATGCAAATGTTACTGCCTGAGAAGAAAGTTACTTAAAGAGCAATTAAAGCACTGCTGACAAAGCCAGAAACCCAGTAAATTGTTTAAGGCAAGCAGATGAGGAGCCCGAAAATTTTGGAAGTCACAGACTTCCAAAGTGTACCATTCAAATAGCTACTGTACAGTCAGTAATCAGAATTCTGGCATACACAGTATGTACCATAACATCTATGTATGTATCACAGCACAAATGATACATACTACATATGTACACTTCCACATTGTTGTGGAAATAGAAGAATCTTTATGTTACTTGAAAAGCATTGACTCAGCAGAAAGATGAAAAGCAGTCCTTAAATTTATTCTTAATAAAATCAATACACCAGTAATCTTTCATGTAGTTATGACAGAGAAGTCCTCGAGATTCACACAGAGCACAGAGCTGGTCTGAGTTCTGCAATGTCATCACTGTGAATATGACCATAACACAGTAAACACATAAAGAGAAGAATCATATCCTTGGTATCTGCTACTAATGCAGCAGAGCATGATAGAAGCTACAAGTATAAGGATCTCCAATGATCAGGTTACAGTTTAGCACACATTTACTCAACTGTTTGTCCTACAAACAGTGATCTTTTGCTATAAAACCAGCTCATTTGGAGATTCAACTATTAGGTGTAAGAAGAGATTCAGGCATCTGTTTTCAGATTGTAGCTAGGAACCAACCTCATGTTAGAAAAGTTTCCCTGCTTCAGCTGGAGAGAAGCTATCAAATTCATTTATTTCCTAACAATCTACAATCTAAAAGAGCAGGAATTTCTCTCTTTTGGTGTAGCCAAAAGCCATAACAAACTTTACATAGTTCATACAAGTCTGTTGCAAATCATAAAACCTAATCATTATGAAGGGTAGTGTACTATTTAAAATAAATGACCAGAACTATCAAATGTAACTAAGTATCTGGGATATTTAGCCCTGGAGTCAATTCCTTCCAACTCCTGACCATAAAACTCCTATTGATAAACCAGTTACTGGGAAAGTTTGGTTTGACAAAACAGGGGTTCCAATTCCTAGTTGTAGTTTTCCATTTTGAGGACTTGGTTTCACTTAACCAGGTAAGTGAGTTAATAAGATGAACTATCTGACTGAAGATGGACATAAGCAAGTTCCTGGAACAACAGGGTGACTGGATTCATATCCATTAACCTGTGGTGATTTGAACAATTACATTGCCATTGCATTTTAGCTACAAAACCAAATGCATTGAAGTTTCAAGTTTTCCTTAGGCAGCAAAGCTTATTCAGCTCGCATCAGACATTCATGCTTATGACAGAGAGCTGGTTTAGAGAAAAAGCTTTCTTTCCTATGAACTAAGAGTGCCTTGAGACAAGCCTTGAGATATCATGCTTAAAGAGTCCACAATGCATGTACTTAGTCATCCTTTCACATCAGGCTGGAATAACACCAGCCTATCCTGATGGCTGTAGCTGTTTACTTCACTTCTGTCCCCACCTCAAGCAAGCCCATTACTTTTCCTTTCCAAAATTCACTCACTTCCCAGCCAGTTTCTCTCACATAAAGAAAGAAAAAAACAAAACCAAACCCCACTATATCCCTAATGCTCTAATTCTTCCTATAAACACCATCTAAGGACCACACAACAGTTTGCCCCTGTCTGCCCAGGATTTTCTCTCTAATGTGATTCCATACTTGCAGCAGTTCCATGTAAGTGAATTAGCACAACAAATATCACTGCCTGCTATGTTAAAGCACAGGCACAAATCTCTGGCATTGCAGAACGTGTGTTTGGGATAACATGCACAACTACTGCACATGTGTTGATTTTATAATTTATTAAAAATGTTACAAAGGGGAATTTTAAAAATAAGTGAAAGCATTTCACATCCTCTGGAAGAACCATGTCTACTCAAACACTTGGCAAGGGTGGAGTGCTGATATAACCAGAGAGCTTTGAGATACTAGAGGGAAAAGAAGGACACAGCAAGTGATATCTGAATCCAATGGCTTAACATCCAAACCTGGATCTAGCCAAGGGTTTAGGGAAGCTCAGAAAAAAGGTAAGAACTGTAAGCTATAACTTCACATTTAGTTTCTGCTAGAACATGCTTATGTTTTAAAATGGACATTTGCTCCTGAAATACATATTGAAGTAAATTTGAATTACATTAGAACACAGACAAGTTTAGTCCAAATAAGTTTGTAACAGTTTGTAACTGCATTTTCTCATTCTATGTCAGTAATGATACAACTAAGTACAAATATAAATTTTTTAATCTGGGGAAAAGCCTTAGTTTTCTCTTTTGTTACCAAGAGATCAGAGCACCTGTTCTTTTCCATAATGAAGTATGGGTGAAATATTAAATGCAAAACATGATTATATGCAGGGAGCACTTCCTGTTCACTTTAGAAACCTATTCAATTTACTTTAGAAACAAGTCATCTGTGAATCTAGCACTCCAATAGCAGAATAGACCTCATTCTCTTTTAGTTCCTGATTCCATAAGCCTAACTGTAGTGTTTTCATTAAGAATTAAAGCTGGGCTTACAGGCAAATAATACCCACCTGGTATCAAGACTCAAAGATTTAGGAAGGCATTTAATCACTTGTCCTGCCATAAGAAAATCATGTCTGATAGTGTATTTTCAGAACTTTAAAAGCAGTAATGAAGTTATTCTTTCTTCCTCAACAAGGGTAAAATTTTTATTGTTGCAACCATCCATTAGTTTTAAAGAGAGAATGACTGGGTTTTACATCTGGTAAGTGATTTGACAACACTGATTCTCAAAAACAGCAGTCAATAAAACTCGAGAAAGGAAAAAACAGAAGTTGAGAAGGCAACCACTGAACTAAGTCAGGACGTGGCAGCAGTTTGCTGCCATCCTCATGCTGGTTCAGTCTAGGACTCAGAGAAAGGCTGATCCTCAGAATGAAATGTGCACCTGAAAACTGAATCCAACTTTTTCTCAGTTGCTAATTTTTCAGCAACCTTAGAAACCTAACATCCAAAAGAAAATCTGCTACTCATTTGATAGTTTGCATTTCTGAATAAGACACTAGTACAGAAACTAATATGGAAACACCATTACCTGCATTTTACTCTTTTGCTTCTCTAAGGCATCTTAATGATGCAAAGGAACAGGCAAGGAGAGAGTTCATCAAGAGGCAGCCTGCATTCATTGGGTAGTATTAAAAACCTCTGAAAAATATGAGTAACAAGTATAAAACATGCTTTTATGTATTTTTTAATCATGAAGAGACTTTTTTTGTCACTTTTTCTGTTAAGGTAAAAAGCTCTTATTACAGGTTAATACTTCTTTATTCTCCCACCACCATCTAGATTAATTATAGATGCAACAACTTCAGCTGAAAATGAACTTGTGTCTAGGATGTGTCTCTTCACTTTGAATTCTTTTATGGACTGGAGGGACACAATTTTTCCAATGATTCATATACAGCAAATCACTGTAAGATTTATTTCATTCTAAGCTTGATTATGTGACTCCTTGGAGGGGAAATGAGTGGCAGGAAGTTGGAGGGAAAATTAGCCCATACAAAAACGTCCTGATAGCCTTAAGGCCTTTTTAAATATAATAAAACCCCAGAGACTGCTGAAACAAATATTAAATCTTGTAATAGTTGAACATTAAGATGCCCTTTTGTGGAAAAAAAAAAAAAAAAAAGCCTTTGGTGATAGCACGAGGAAGTGTACTTAAGTGTCCTTACAGATGGTTTAAACATGAGCTATGAAGCCCAAATTCTTTCCTATGATATTTTCTCTACAAATAGAGAAACAGCTACAAATAGATAAGGCTGGCTGACCAAGTCCTGTAGAGAAACAAATATAAAACATACCTTATTCTTCAATGACTCTTCAATTTAACATGACTTTCATTTCTAAGAACATAGATGAAAGTGAATGAGAAGGTTTAGAAGAACTTACAATAGAGGAACTGAGGGCACACCCAAATCCTATTGAACACTCATTGCCACCATCCCCACACCCTTTGGATCCTTTCCATCTCATGTGTTTCAGCCAGCAAATGGTCAAATTCCTAGCTGGAATACTATCTTCCTTTTATCTCTTCTGACTAAGGACCTAGCTGCATATGAACCTCATAGAACTACTAGTTGTATTCAGATGGCAGCGCAGACAGTGAGAAAATGAGCCAGTTCTGCTCTCTCTTCAGCAGGAGGCTGCTTTGCCCATCGTTCAAACCAAAATTCTGGAGAGAGGATGAGCTATTGAGTCAGAGGAGGCACAAGATGAACCCAAGTAAACAAGGGAAGCACCACAGACCCCCTTCCTACTCCCCACAATATTTTCAAGGAATGATGAGAGTAGAGGACAGACTGGCTTCACACCTCTCTCTAAATGCAAGAGAGGTCAATTCCTCTCTCTCTTTTGTCACACAAGACCCTAGTCCACGTGTGTCATGCTCTCCACAGTGACAGCGTGCTGCTGCAGGGGTAACACTGCCCTTGCACCCTGCAGCAAAGCAACAACTCTTCAGGAAGTGCAGAGGTACAGAGAGGGGACGTGTCTCTATTAATAGTTCTGCCTGAGCTATGAATAAACTTCTCAATACTTGTCTTGTGAAACTGATATCCTGATCAACATAGCAGGACAGTGGTACCAGCAGTTACCATTCCCAAGCTCCCGGTTCCCACCTGCTGTTTTTCTTTTGGTTATGAGTTTTAATTCTTCACCCAAATCAGTAGTTTGAAAGAGAAATAGATTTTTATTTATTTTAATAAATCACCAGTGAATCCCTCTCCTCCTCTACTAAAATATCTTTTCAAGCCTTTATTATGATTAGGAAAAAGATTTAAATAAACAGCTATGCACCTGCATGAAATCTTACAGCTACATGGCATGAAGTTAATGCTCAGAACATTAATTTGCTTAGGAGGCCTGCTGTCATGCTAAGGTCTATTTCCATTGTGAGTTACCACATTTGATTGCATGGAAATGTTCCCTTGGAAAATTTTGTTTCTATGCAACTGTTCCTTCATGAAAGGTTTTTTTTAAGTACTACATATGCATTTGTATGGACCTCGCAGACTTTGCTTTTGCATACTGTATCACCTACTTGGTATCCTCTGAGAATGCCAAAAAGTAAATCATTCCAAAGACTGCTTTTCAAGATGTTGAGAAAAAGCAATCTCCAGTGTAATGTCTGCCAATTTTTAGATCTGAAACTCAGAAAATGAAAAATCTGCCTTTAAATAAATGCTGTCACTCTGCCAAATATACTCCATTTCTTCCCTCCCATTTCTGTGGTATTTTACCACTAGCCTGTAGCTGTCTGCTTGTTTACTAAAATTTTGGACCTAATTTTCTGTTCTGTTCTTCCTCCAGGCATTCAGTCCTGGGGGTGAGGGGTGTTTTTCGTTTGTGCACAGAAAAGAGGAAGGCTCCAAACGTTCATCAGGGATCAGCCTTTGAGTGAGGCACACATGACATTAGAGCAGTCTCCACAGACCTAGATCTCATGCAGGCAAGTAATTTATTTTCATTTACCTCCTGCCTGAGAGCTGATTTCACTGATTAATCTACACAGGCAGGTTCATTCCTGCCTCTCCAAACCCAATAAAACTGTTAGTGACACTCCTAATCAATAAAGAAGAATTCCAATTTACGTTTCAATGTTAGTCACTTACAAGCAAAAATTCTCTTTCTCCACAAACCCAAGTTTTATATACGTAGCAAGAAGAGTCAGAAAACTCCTTTCTGGTGTATTAATCAAACTCAACCACGTATCAGCCATTACTGAGCTTCAATGCAAAACTTCCAAAAGGCTGTCAGTATTCTGTTTGCTGTTGTACCCCTGGCTGGCATCATCCTATCCTAGCACCTTGGTTTCAATAAGCTGATTGATTATTTAGCTGACAAATACAGACTTGGCCTCCAACACAAAGTGTTTTTGTGCTTGACAGCTCCATTGATTATGATAACTAAGAACAAATAATAAGAGTAATCATTTCAACAATTCTTTTAATAGAGCTTGTCCCTCTCAATAGCAAACATCAGTGAGACAAAATAATTCCCAGCAGTTGATGCAGACTTTGTTTTGTGTTTTGTAAATTGCCCCCTAACTTTTCAACAAATATTTGAGTAAAACAAGATTTACAAGGATAGACTGTAACGGTCTTCAACTCACTTTGCAAAAGAAAAGAAGGGAATTTTGTCTGATTTCCATGATGGCAGCAGGCATTCACTCCACCAACTTAATCCTATTAACCAATGCAGTGTGCAAAATTGTACAGGTAAGGCCAGGGGGTTTGGGCAGGAGGGGGAGTTGGAGGTGTAGAGGAGCCTTCTTCTGAATAAGAAAATAACTAAGAAATTCTAGTGACTGGAAGTATAAAAATATACCTACATAACTCTCATGTCTCTGCAAAGAAAACCAGTCCATTAAATATATAAAGTCTTAAAGAAAAAATGTGTTTTACTAATTTCTCTGACTTCTTCATAACTTCTGAGATAATTTTTCAAGAGCAAGTAGAATAAAGGGAGAGAAACTGAATGCACCCTTGTTAATATATTATATCCAGTTGTCATGCTCTCAACTTTACAGATAGGTAAATTTACTGATTCTTAAAAAGTTCTTGTGAAATTCAGCTTCATAAGGTGGGAAGGGAAGGGAGTAAATATGTATAATGTTTTGTGTGGTCACAATGCACGTATTTGGCACTCAATGTAAGTACCAAACACAATATTTTAATAATTTAAGCATTCTTCCCTTGCAATTTGAAGGCTTCCTAATAGCTACAGGGCAGGTCTAACATTTAAGTGTTGAGAGGGACTCAGCCAAGTTAAATACTATAATTTTTTAAATATGGTATAAATGTGTTTAAATGCTATTTATGGCACCAATTAAAATTCTGTGAGCTAACACATCTATGTGGAGAAGGACACTTTTGATCAATCTGCTGGCAAATTTGTTCATATTTCCACCTCACAACATGACTCCTACCCCTCCCAAAATACTGGGAGATTATTGTTTTAAATGAGTAGTAAGCAACCATGATAGTGCTCTGTTGGAAGAGAAAACCATGGTTCTTGTGCCAGCTCCCAGAACATCATGTTTATCAGTTATGGCTTGGCAAATTTGCTCAAACATAACACAGATCTGAACTACTTAAGAAATTCCCACATTTCTCATTGCAACCAAGTACTACAAGCTGCTGCAAGTACTACTACATTAAAGGACTAATGCTTCATAGAGATAGAAAAAGCATTGCCTCCTAAAAGTAGATTAAAAACTACAGATTCTTGCAAAATCAAGACCCCTAATGTCACACTATAAACTCACTGGGATTCAGTTCTGCCTTCTCTTCAATTACCAAGACAAAATCTTGGAGAAATATAGTATTGTATATGAGAAAGAGACACTTAAAACATTCAATCTTCATATTTCATTCATGCGAACCCAAAGGATCCCATTACTCACACATCAACTAGCAGAAACAATTATCCATTAACCACCTAAAAAACTGAAATGGAAACTGGGGTGTTTTACCAATAACTGACTACAAAAAATGTATACAGAGTTACTGTACACCTGTATATTCTTTTACTCTATTTCTGGGTTTAGTAGAGAAGAGATTGTAATCTCAATTTTTATGCAG
Organism: Euphonia xanthogaster; assembly: GCA_034509185.1. Classification (NCBI taxonomy): domain Eukaryota; kingdom Metazoa; phylum Chordata; class Aves; order Passeriformes; family Fringillidae; genus Euphonia; species Euphonia xanthogaster. The sequence continues at coordinate 11,538,275 of JAYDZK010000271.1, read as the reverse complement.
CACAAATTACAGAAAGGTTAAAATGCACAGGCCTCAGGCTTACCAGTAACAACAACGATGTTAAAATCCATTAAATACATTCTGCAATCCCACCAACTGTTATTGGAATGATTAACATGATGTATGGATACTGAAAATCTACTGTCTTTTCCATCTGAGATTGCTTTTCCAAACACCACTAGGAAAAATTAGCTCGCAGTACAGGTGCTGGGTTTTGCTATGATTTTATAAAAGACTACATTTCCTATGTTTGTAATTCAACACACATATTTCTACACACATATGACCAAAATCTGAACTACAAAGAAATATCTCAGCGATAATACTCAATCAAAACTGCAGTTTTGCTATAGGACAGATAAAATCACCAGCGATCATGCACTTGAGCTTACCTAGTACTAAACAAACAAGGAAAGAATACACTGATATAAAACCCTAAAATACAGCACTGCTTCTGTAGGTAAGGCAAATTATTAAAAAGCAAATTGAGTTTTCCTTTCCCCAAACCATTCTGCCTTTGCATCTTTTCCTCAAGCTCTAAAACAGAGTTTATCAGTCTGGGATTGTTCACTGGGGGGTTTCCTTCCATTTGTTATTCATCTTCCTCTAAGCTCATATCATATTCTGTATATTACCCTCTATTTACCCAAAACACAATCAACTAGAACCTTGGACTTGCAGTGTTTAGAGTAACAGAAACACAGCACAGAAGAAAAATTATTAGTCTTCTCCCCAAATTACCTAAAAACTTTGGAATTACATGGAAACCCTTCTATCTTTTGATGTACAGACCTCAGTTTGCCAAGTTCACAGCCTCAGCTTTTCCAACAGAAATGCTTAGTGCTGAACAAACCAGAAGTAGACCACAGTTTATTTGTCAACTTAATGTAACTACATGACATCTTGATGAAAGTCTGAATTATTATAATTGTTCTTCCTGCATAAAACCACAAAATCATAAAATATATTCTATATATTATAATATAGAATACTATATTCATATAATAATAAATCTCCATAAAGCCACAAAATATATTCTATATGTTATAATATAGAATAGTACATGCACGTAATAATGTGGTAAAAATTACTAGGAAAGAATACACTGAGATTTTCAAGGATTAAAAAAAATAACTCTGTGCCTGGTTGGTAGCCCACAGAGAGGCAGTGCCCACAGAGAGGAAGTTTTACCTACAGCTTAAAGGCATGCCTAAAGAAAGAATTAAAGCAAACTGGAGAGGAAGACAGATTATACAATTTAAGATGAAGTTTGGATTAACTGCTTCAAACGAAGCAATTATTTTAAGATGTCCTTGATCTGTGAATACTCCCAAAATTCATTTTTAACTGCTTTCTGCAACCAAGACTCCACAGATTCTCTAACAAGTCTCAGGCAGAGTGCTCTGGTGCCTCTTCACAAGTTCAGTTATAAACTGATCACCAGATTTTGAAACAGAAGCTCATTTTTTCCCCCACCTCTCTCAGCTAAGATGACTGGAAATTGTTGCCAAGCTCTCGGGGAATTTAATCTAGGTTTTATTTTATTTCTTTTCACTAGCACTGAGGGGTAACGTTCCAATGTCATTCACTCTAGCTCTGTTTTGTGCAAGGCCAGGGCACCGAGGGCCTGGCAGGGCTCTCTGCTGGGCACCCAGGAGCACCATTCCAGCCTGGCCACCAGGGAACAGCGAGGAACTGGGAGAACTGCCGGGACTTGGGAACACCGACCTGGCCCCTGCCACCACAATGGCCTGGCCCCTGCCACCACAATGGCCTGGCCCCTGCTGCAGGTGCTGCCAGCAATGGGTCCTGATCCTCACGGGAAGGGCAAGGCAGGAGGGAGGTCTGGCTGCACCCAGGAGGTCACAGCTGAAGCCAGGGGAAGGGGCTGGGGCAGCACCTCTGCTGCAGCCAAGGTTCCAGGCAGCCTGACAACCCAGCAAAGCCTGTGGGTGCCAGAACAAAATTCCTTCTAGGCCTAAAAGTGCCAAGTGAATATTTAACCCTGTAGAAAACTTTAATGGCTGAAAGGCAAATGGATTTTCTGGATGGAAATATTGTCACAGGCTTATGTATAGAAAGTTGGCCAGGAGCCGCAAGATTAAAAATTGCTGCTTTTTCTTTTAAGTTAATGCTGCAAAGTATTATTTGTGAAATTGATTTCTTAATCTCTCCTCCCCAGTAAGCGCTCTCTGAATTAACTGCCACACTAAAAATTAATTTACAGGGCTTTATGCAATGGAAAAAAAAAAGGACAACAAACCACAACATTATGGCTTTTACATTAAGGACGTAAATGAGGTGGAAAAAACTCAATATGAGCATTTATCTGTGTTATTTTATTTGTTAATCACTATCTAGTGTTATTTTAAAGAAAAAAAAGTAATTACAAAAACATGTAGCATTAAGATAATGCCACTCCTATAACACTTCCTATGCATTCTGAAGGCACTGACAAACATGCACCTGTCATTACCACACATAACAATGAATAGAACCATGGGATTGCATTTTCCTGATCCATTCTGTAATAAAAAGTTACCTTGCCCTATTCCACAGGAAGTCCACAAATACAGCAATATAATTCTCCTGTAGTTTAGACATGAAAATGTAGTTCTACAGATATTAGGAAAGACTATCCCAGAACTAAAAGCCAACAATAATATGAAAGAAAGGAAGGTAAAGGTAAGTTTCTAAATGGTACTTCGATAACAGAGAAAAACAATAGGAATACATTTAGGAACAAAATATTCTGAACTCAGTTCATGAAAGTCCTGAAATGACTACTAGGCTGCAGAAATTGTGATGGTTTTCTTGGGAGAACACTGACAAAAGATCATAGGTCCACTGCTTGATTGCTATACAAAAAATAAAAATTATTTCATAACAATGCTGGCTCTACAGATTTAAATACTATTGCCAAATTTAGGAAAATTAAATTTAAACACAAAGTGCAGAAAAGCGTACTGATTTTTATTTGTATGTTTGTATGTTTGTTGTTGTTTTATTTTTTTTTTATTAGCATCTTAGTTTGAGTGTTGATAGAATCTTATGTAGGTTAACCTCTAAATAGCAACCACTGGAATGAAATCCATGGAAACTAACTTTTTCACTGTGTTTCCTGAAACACCTTCGGCTTTAAGCCCAAAAAGAAGTCTGTCTTTCAACTACCCATTTTTACAAACATAGTCCTACTTTTAGAGTCAAACACATTATTATCAGCATCTGTTAGCAGAAATCAGTTACAAAGAGATTAGCCAATGTTTGGGGCATCTTTTCTTTCAACTTTTTTCCCTTGCTACCATTTTACATCCTAGGACTGCGTGGAAGCTTGGAGTGTGATATTACATCACAATGACAGCTTACTGAACAAGGAATAACTGAGTTCTCTTTGCAATCACATTCTCAGTGCCAGCCAGAGAGCTAATGGGAAGCCTGAAAGCTTCCCTAAGAATGAAAGGACTCACATCACTGTTATTGCAGTAAACAGCTTTGCTACAAATCCAAAGCTTTGAAGTTCTCACTGTGAAACATCTGCCCTTAATTCAACACTTGAAAATCCTTTGACTCTACTCACAAACCTCTCAGTCAACCTTGTCAAGTTCCCTATATTTTGACACTCTGCAGAGTCTAATAGAGATTTCCAAGCCTGCCATGTAATACAATCTGAGCTGTTGGCAGCTACAATTGACTTCACATGCCATCTCTTTCTGGTCTCTGCTGCTAACAATACTTTGTCAACAGATGTCATCACATGTAATTGTCAAGAAGAGCCAACACATGTGTTGTTCAGCTCATAGATTGCCTTCCCAAGATATACAGTATGTATATTATGCAGGCAGGCCCATTATGGCCATTCTGTTAAAGTGCACTGCTTGTTCTGTAGGTTTGCTTCAGTGTTCATTTTTAAAATAAACTGATGCAACTTGCTTGTGGAAAGGGGTTTGACTGAAAAAGGGAGGGGAAAAAAAAGGAAAAAAAGCCCCTAAAACTGACGACTGTTCCTTCCTACCTGCCCATGAATAGATCACAATTCTTTGGCAGCTGGAGAAGGTGAACCCTTGTATCCCTGGTTAGACTCTTTGGCAGTTTAACTACAGTGTTATAACTAATAAAGACTAAAGCACTGAGGCTCATGGAAAACTGTGACATCCCCACTGAGGCTCCTGGAAAACTATGCACTTCTCTATAGCACTTGAACATGTATAAGAAAATGTTCCAGTGTAATTTCCAGACCACAAATACTGAACTTCAAGATAGTGGGTGTCTGCAGAATGAAAAATTCTGTGTGCCCTGCCCAAAAGGATATCAAATGCATGGAAATTGTTTCATTTAAAAAAAAATATGCTACCTAATCATGTTATGAATAGAAATGTTCACTGTCTGAGCTGTCTGCTCAGCTGCATTCAGATCAATTGATATGGTCAGCTCTCTTTTCAGAAAAGGAGTAGAATTCTAGTCACATAATAAAAAATATATTTTTACTAGCGCAAAATTATCCACTATTCCCCCACATCAGAACTATTCCACTCTCAAATACAATGAAAAGATAAAATATTTAGAGGCTACATTAGCCAAAAGGAACAATTCACAAATAAACTCTACATTATGCTACACAATTAATTACTTGCCAATTTTCTGATATAGTCAGAAGCAAACAAACAGTTCTGAGAAACTGAAGAAGAGAGCTTATTTTAAAGAGGTATCTTTTTCACAAGTACTTATCTAAATAAAGACTTTTCAGTCTCAAAATGATTGATCAGTGTTATTATGAATTATTGAAAAACAGATATTAATCTTATTTCACACTGCATACACTTTCATAGAAATGTAAACTTTACATGGCACTGCACAAAGAAAAGGACTTAAGGAAACTGCCATGTTTAACAATGATTCAGGAATGTGCAGTATGAGGGATCCATGTTTCTATCAGTGCTGCTCAAAGCAGTAAAGCAAGAACAAAAACTTGAAAGAAAATAGGGATTTGTTTGTTTGTTTTTTTAACATAATGGATGAGATTTCAGAAACCTACAATTCAGTTAACCTGTAAATTACTCCAAGAGATAAAACACAGCCCTTTTATATGTAAAAATAATGCCATCAAATGCTTTTGAATAAAGGGCCATTCACTCAGATTTAGACAGGTACCATTTTGAAAAGGACATGAGGCACTACAAGTAGAAGAATATTCAAAAAATACACAGCCTGTAAAATAACATTAAAAAATAAAAATAACTCAGACCTTTACTTTAGTCAGCAGGTAGGTCTACAGTCACATGTTCTCAGTATGAATCTGCTCATTAAATATATATATAGATAGATAGATAGATAGATACACACACAAAATTTCCTATGATGACAACTGCTATAAAAATTTTTGTCAAAAGCTCCTAAATACAGCAGACTTGATTCCCAGCTATATTGTTACACTGCTTATATTAGGAGGGGAGAGATAAAAAGTACCAGCATGAACTTTCTGGTTTTACAGCTCTGAAGAATTCAGTTTCTATTCCTGTTCCTCATGACAGCACTGAAATTGCATCAGCCAGAGCGATTACATGTTTTTACTGAATTGCTTTAAAGCCTGAGTCTCACACATGTGCTGGGGTCACTTAAGGTTCTCATTTCTCTTGCAAGTGACCACATCAAAGCTTTTGTCTATAACCAATTTTCTTTTACTCTGAAATGGTAAATATTCTCCAGTATTAAAAAACCTTAACAGAACTAATTTGATTACTCATGCATGTATGCTTCTA